>CM076581.1:1390363501-1390518421 GCA_034641835.2 Pinus albicaulis
GATTTGGTTGAAGAGTTATCTTGCAAATAGAAAGGGATAAGTCAGTTTGTTAAAAAGGGAAACCTCTCAACAAAAGCACAAAATCGCTTTTCAAAACAACTACAAAGGCTATAAAAACCCTCAAAAAATGCTTTTACACATCATTGTTCACTTGGAAACGAAAGAGATTTCGTTCTTGAGGTTTCGGGCCATCACTGTGCAGAATAGTTGGAACGTGACGCGCCTATAGTAGGATACGATGCGCCTGTGACCATCCCATTGAAGAAAAATACAAAGGGCACGACACACCTGTAGGTTGGTGCAATGCTCCTACCTCCTTGCTCGGCGTTCAGAAGGCGCCCGATGCCTGACTCGACACTCAGCACCCACAACGGCGTGCAAGTGCTACGTGCCTGTGCACAGGAGCATAGCACCTCTCAAGAGGCCTCCAAATTCCCAGATTCCAGATTTTTACTTAAGTTTTGGTTTTTTCAAACACAGAAAGGAGTTTTCAAAAGGTATTTTTCATCTCTTTACACCTTAGTTTTTGGATCTTTGAGCACTTGGAAATTCAAATTTAAGGGATAAAATAGTGTTTTGGAAGAAGAAAGGCCTATTTCATTTAAAAAAACCAGTTTGCTGAGTGGGTAAAGAAGAAAGCACAAAACCAAAATGCCTCCAAAGAAGAAAGTGGTTAGCAAGGGTGGATTTCACAAAAGGTTTGAGCCTACTACAACTAAAGAGATAAATGATTCCCCTTCATTCCTTTTCAACTTTCATGAGGTATGGTGCCTTGATTTTTGCCAAAAAGTCCAGGAGGTCACAAATCACCCCTGTTAGCGCTCGAATATGCCTCAGGCTGAAGAAGGAAAAACTCGAGGCAACATCAAACCAACCTTAGCCTCGAGTTGTCTACGAGGACAGGAGAGGGTTTCCTCCGGTCTATCTCAAGGAGAATTTTCAAAGGGCCGAGATGACCGATAAAGAAACCGATTTTAGGCTAGTAAAGTGATAGAAAAGGGTTTTTAATAAATGATGGGGTTTTCTAGGAAGCATGGGATTAAGAAATAAGACAGAGACAGTAGTTTTAATCAAAGGCGCATTATTCTAGGCAAGGTAGAGGAAGTTTAACAATTAAATTGAAATTAAGTGAGGTGAAAGATCAAGTAAGATAGCTGAAAAGGGCATTAAGCAATGAATCCTTTACGTAAAGAAGAAAATTACACAAGAACAAAGCCCTTCAAGGCAAGAGAAAATAAATTGAATTTGGCCATCTTACCGCAAAAGCATCCAAGGAATTGATTATGAATGAAACAAAAAACATTAAGAGATTACATATGAAACAATACAAAACATAAGCTAAACTTCAAACCACAGAATCTTATAAATCAGAGTCGACCATTTAATTACTCCTCTCACAAATGTACAATAGAGCTTCTCGTTTTCCTTCTCACGCACACCTCTGTAAAAATCTCCCTACTTGGCAAAATGATTTTCAATACATTAAATAAACTCGCTAGGGGAAAACAATCGACTCCAAGACAAGGAATTTGTTTTATCATTATTAAACAAACCAAACTAAGAGCCAATCAACGTTTCAAGATAGAAAAGCGCTCCATTTTCTACTCGAATCTCGTTGATAATCGATGAAGAGGCATTTCAGGTGTCAATCCCATTACCGAAGACAAACATAGGCAATCGCATCTTGTTTCTCGCTTACTCTTGCACATTCTAGGTCATAATCGTTTCCAAATTTCTCGGAAATGCATTGGCCATTTTACCCAAATTAGGAAAAGATCTTGATAATATGAGGCAAATCCACCGCATATATTGAAGAGACGATCGAACAGTCATGAGTATTTGCACTGATCGCCACATCACATAATATTGCACTCTACCGATCTTTCTCTTATCCAATAACAGATGTGCATGTCTGTCAAGATGCCAATGAGGGATCGGGGCCGCCGATGATATTTCTTTTCTCATGAGACTTTATACAGTGGCAAGGTCACGACAAATTCAAGCCATCAACAATGGCATTCGTAGACATATTTCCTTTACAACATTTAAAAACCAACAGCAATCATCTCAAAGACGAGTTCGATCATGTACAAATCGATTCACTAACGTTTTCGCAATTTAGTTCAACCCAGACGAGGTACCATATCATGACAAAGCCCAGACTCCGTCGCTCGCAATCACTTTAATAATCATCATTTTAACCTCAAATCGCTCAGTCATGTCCAAGGCGAGAGAAAAAAGCTTCTCAAATAGAGAGGGCATTCTTTGCTTTTGACTCATGTTCTTCCCAAACAATGAGAACAAAATGTTCTATAAGGCACGATTTTTTAGCATCATTCTTTGCTTAGTATTCATTTTTCGAATCGAGTGGACAATGTGTGAAAATGAAAGCTTCTTTAATTCTTTGTCCTCGAGTGTTTGAAGGTCCATAAAGAGCATAAGTGTTTCCGCAAGTCTAATCATCCGTGATGCTCTAATTGACTTCCATATACATACAAATATATGGATGCAGCCTAGATTCATCTAGTGCTGAAACAGTTTATTACAATAGTGACTGAGACTATAGGGATGTCGGAAGAGTGCTTGTGCCAACCATATAAGTACCGCTGGACTATAGAGATATTATTCTATATGCATATATGAATATAGCTACTAGCATAGATCTCAGAGAAACACACCCATCGTGCATTAATACAGACCTCCATATCAATGTGACCATAACGTTGCAGACAACATATTGTGTATCAAATTGCAGAGAGTATACGCCCAATCGAGAGATCGCCATCAAGACCATATGAATGGGCTCAGAAAGGAGACTCCGAGCCAATATAATCGTGGTCGTGATCATACCATTGAGATGCCAAGTGCCAAACATAATCAGATACCACTAAGATGCCGAGACATCATGAGATCGTGATTACCGTTTGCTTCTTCCGGCCGGCTTTCGAAAGATCTTTCTACCAAGAGCAGAGATGAGATGTTTGTAGCCCGACTTCATAATCAAGCAAGTAACCGATGCAAGCGAGTTTCCTTGCATGGATACGACGCATATATATATATATACACCTATCACGAGAGGCTCGTAGTTGAACCATACGAGACATCACAGAGTTTAGTTAACGAATCACACAAGCCTCGGCATCATATGAACTTCAAAACAAATCGAACCATTATAATCATAGATGCAAGCCGTGCTGCAGATTATATAATATCCTTGGATGCCACAGAGTGCGATGATATGAACCCGAGAAAAGCCAGGCGTGCAAGCAGGCAGGAAAAGAGAGAATTAAAAGGAGGGTGACAATCCATGAACCAAACTAAGTCGTGAGAGACACCAACCGCTAACAATACGCTTCATATTCAAAGGAAATATGTCGTACATTATGACCTATGGAATTTGAATTCATGCCTGCTTAAAATGTTGCAATATAACCCAAAAGGCCAATTAACATACCTTTCTGTACAGAAAGACCCATCAAAATGTCCCGTATGTAAAATGATCCAATAATGAAGCAAGCTTATGCACATTCCTCCGCAGCAATCATTAGAAGTGGGCGCCTTTCCATATTTGTCCATAATCAATGATGAGTGCACCGCTCACTATCCGATGAAATCCTCTTTGCAATATTCTTTGCCAATTATGCTCCAACACATTATTACAAACTCGTTTTCTAATTCCCTTTTTAAACTTGTCGATTTTTTGAATGAGAGTTTTTTCTTTGTTCCGCTATGTGGATAATTAGCACGTAACTTGGCGAAGAGAACTGTGCATTTTCAATCAAGAACTAAATGGTGAAAAGATACATCCGATGATTTCTTCTTCAAAACAAGCAGCCTCCAAGAAGAATCAATTTCCACATTGATGACATTCCCAAATAAACACTCATTGAACCTTCCTCTGCCCGCATGTTATTTAAGCCTTCCGAAGACCAAACTCGAATTTAAGAATTAAAAATGACTCTTTAATGACCGTAAATGACGAGAAATAAACCTTGCAGAATTTTCCTCTCACAACAGACCGACAAGTATCAGAGTCTAACATTGCCTCCAATGGGGATGAAATGGGCCGCTTCTTGGAGGTGCCAAGAACCTCCAGAAAGCTTTGGGAGAGAAGACAAAGGCTCTCCGTCCATCAAGTAATGGAGTCATTGTTCGATGCTCTGCATCAAGACTTAAATGATTAAAAACTGACTTACCAAAACTCAAATTCAAACCGCAGCTGAAATCGGGAAATAAAATGCCGCTTTGGCCGCTATTTATCTACCCTACTTTGTCAGCAGAATCCACAGAATCAAGTGATGTTGTAATGCCAGTCAACCATTCTAGGTAACCGAGAAGAATGCTGCCTGAAAGAGTGCTTCAACCTGTATTCATGATGTATCGTCAAGTGCCCTTCATGCACATAATGAATCAAGCAAGTAAAAAGACAATTCGATCTATCTTCAAACTCTGAAAAATTTCCATGTATGTTGCAATGGGATCACAAAAGCTATACTGGCCTCCGTGCCCCAACTCTCATTTATACTCAATGTGACACCGTCAATGCAAACATCCGTAGGCGCTCTATTGTTTCTTGTTTTGAAGGAGGAAGAGTTTCAAGAACTTTTTGGGGTCTCGGAAATCGTATGACCGGATCTCAAGCCATTTAACATCGAATCTCCTTTTCCTCAACTCTTTCAACCACTAACTCACGTACAATTTTCGCTTTGGCTTCAAGAGGAAACTTCGGAGATTTCAAACATCACAAAGTACCTAAAAACTCTTCATTAATTTCAAAATCTGCTAACCAATTTCTAACATCTTACAAACACCACAAAGTGCAGGGTTTGCCACATACCCTACCATTGCATGAATGAATCAAATAAATGAATGTCCGGATCGAGCTGTCGCTGTGTGAAAGTTTCAGCTCTTCATGTGTCCGATCGTCGTCCACCACTGCCAATCGGATCTGAACTTGATTTCCTTTACCGGGGAGTGACTTTCCGAGTATGGTCGCCACTATGTTAGTGTCAACATGCCTCAGCCGAAGAAGGAAAACTCGAGGCAACATCAAACCAACCTTAGCCTCCGTAGCTAGCTCACGAGGACAGAGAGGGCTCTCTCCCAGTCTATCTCTTGAAGGAAAATTTTCAAAGGCCGAGATGACCGATAAAGAAAACTGATTTTAGGCTAGTAAATTGATAGAAAAGGGTTTTTAATAAATGATGGGGTTTTCTAGAAGCATGGGATTAAGAAATTAAAGATGAGCGTAGGTTTTAATCAAAGGCGTTGCATTATTCTATAAGGCAAGGTAGGAGTGAAGTTTTAACAATTAAAATTGAAATTAAGTGAGGTGAAAGACTGCTTAAGATAGCCGAAAGGGCATTAAGCAATGAATCCTTTACAGACAAGAAAATTAGCACAAATACTCGAAATCTCTCTTGGCAAGGAAAGCAGTCAAATTGAATTCTCGCCTATCTTACCGCAAAAGCATCCGTTGAACCGATTATGAATGAAACAAAAAACATTACGAGATTACATACAGAACAATAGAAGAAACATAAGCTAAACTTCAAAAACCACGTGAATCTTATAAATCGTAGCCGACCATTTAATTACTCCTCTCACAAACCGTACAATAGAGCTCTCTCGTTTCCTTCTCACGCACACCTCGAAAAATCTCCCCCTACTTTACAAAATGATTTTCAATACATTAAATAAACTCGATAGGGGAAATCAATCGACCCCAAGACAAGGAATTTGTTTTATCATTATTAAACAAACCAAACTAAGAGTCAATCGCCGTTTCGAAGATAGAAAAGCGCTCCATTTTCTACCACAATCTACACATAACCGATGAAGAGGTGGCATGGCAAAGTATCCTCGACATCAAGACAAACATAGGCAATTGATCTTGTTTCTCTCATACTTCGTTAATATTCGGAAATTATTAACCGCTTCCAAATTTCTCCGGAAATGCATTAGCCATTTTACCAAAATTAGGAAAAGATCTTTGATAACTGGAGTAAATCCACCACATATATTTTGAAGACGGACGAATGCTGGAGTATTTGTAATTGACTCCATACATCATAGAATACGTACCCCCCACGATCTTTCTTATCCAATAATGACAGGCATATATATCTCAAGATGCCAATGAGGGGGATCGAGCCGTCGATGATACTTTTTCATGAGACTTATACAAGGCAAGGTCAATGGCAAATCCCTTACCATCAACAATGGAATTCGTAGAAAGATTTCTATAACATTTAAACCAACAAAAGAAATCATCTTAGTACGAGCTCGATCATGTACAAATTGATTCACCAACTGCCAAGAATGGTTCAATAAAAAGATCAGAGGCACCATCATGATGTGCCTAGACTGCCGGCAATCACTTTAATAATCATCATTTCAACCCTTCAAATCGCTTCACAGGCGTCCGGCGAGAGAAAAAAATCTTCTCACAGAGGGCATCTTTGCTTTTGACTCATGTGTTCTTCCCGCAACAATGAGAACAAAATGTTTCCGCAAGGCACGATTTTTAAGATCATTTTTGTGCTTAGTATTCATTTGTCGAATCGAGTGGACAATGTTTGAAAAATGAAAGCTTCTTTAATTCCTTGTCCTCGAGTGTTTGAAGGTCCATAAGAGCATAAATGGCTTCATAAGTTCAATCATCTGTGATGCTCGCAATGATCATGCCATATGAGCATGCTTTATATGACAGAGTTTCAGATTCATCTAGTGCTGAACAGTCGATATAATAGTGACGCCGAGACTATAGGGATGTCAAGAGTGCTTGTGCCAGCCATAGGCACGCCGACCATAGACATTATTCTATATGCATATATGAATATAGTCACAGACAGATCCGTATAGAAACATACACCCATCGCAAGTAACGTCGTTGAGACCTCCATACATACTAATGACTATAATGCTAGTAGACAGCGTTATTGTGTATCAAATTGCAAGAGAGTATACTTCAACAATCGAGAGACTCGCCCATCAAGACCATATGAATACTGCAGTTGAGACTCGAACCAATATACTCTGGTCGTGATCATACCATTGAGATGCTAAGTGCTAAACATAATCGTGATACCACCGAGATGTAGATACTCATGAGATCGTGATACCGTTTCGCTTTCCGGCTTGCCGAAAGATCTTTCAACAAGAGCGTAGATGAGATGTTTCTAGTTTCACTTAATCATCAAGTAATCGATAAGCGAGTTTTGTATTGATACGACGAATATATATATATACACCTATCACAGTAGAGGTGTCAGGTTGAACCACATGAGACATTATGATGGTTAACGAATCACACAAGCCTGCACTATATGGCAGAATCAAAACAAATCAACCATTATAATCATAGATGCAAGCGAAGGTAATGCAGATTATATACGATCCTGGGATACAGAAACAAGGATATGAACCTCGAGAAAAGCCATATGGAAAATATAAAGAAGGAAGTCAGAGAAACTCAAGAAAAGAGAGAATTAAAAGTGAGGGTGACAACCATGAACCAAACCAAGTCAGTAGAGACACCAAACTCGCCAACAATACGCTTCATATTCAAAGGAAATATCTCGTACATTATGACCCATGAATTCCACCCATGCCCATTGAAAATGTTGCAATATAACCCAAAAGGCCAATTAATGATAATTTTCGTTAGCAGTAGAAGAGAAGACCCATCAAAATGTCCCCGTATGTAAAATGATCCAATAATGAAGCAGCCTTATGCACATTCCTCCCGTGTTAAATCATTGTATGGGCGCCTTCCATATTTTTCCATAATCAATGATGAGTGCACCACCAATTATCCGATGAACCTCTTTGCAATATTCTTTGCCACTATGCTCCAACACATTATTACAAACTCGTTTTCTAATTTTTTAAATTTTGTTGATTTTGTCAGAGAGCTTTTCT
Organism: Pinus albicaulis; assembly: GCA_034641835.2. Classification (NCBI taxonomy): domain Eukaryota; kingdom Viridiplantae; phylum Streptophyta; class Pinopsida; order Pinales; family Pinaceae; genus Pinus; species Pinus albicaulis. The sequence goes on from CM076581.1 coordinate 1,390,371,425, forward strand.
CTTTGTCTCCGTCATAGGATACTCAGCATTGAACTTTGGCGATGAGAACCATCATTTTCAATCAAGAACTACATGGGTGAAAAGATACATCTAATGATTTTCTTCAAAACAAGAGCTTGAAGAAGAATCAATTTCATATTGATGAGCATTCCCGAAATAAACACCCATCGAACCCTCTCCTCTCGCTCCTCGCACATGTTATCGTTCTCTCCGAAGACCAAACCCCGGACTCAAGAATTAAAATGACTCTTAATGATCGCAAAATGACGAGAAATAAACCTTGGTGAATTTTCCTCTCGATAAAGAAGACCGACAAGACGGAGTCTAACAACCCCCTCTAACACAATGTTTTCCCTAAGGTCACAGAAAACATGTTCACACAAAGAGAGGGCTCCTGATTTTGTTCTCACTCCTAGGTCAGTGTCAAGGGCCACCAAGATTCCCTATCTTGGTGAGAAATGTTCAAACAAGCCTATTTGGACCTAGACTATTACAAGACTTTCTTGAAAACCAATATCAAAATGAATGCAAATTTATTTTCCTCTTCTCATCTATTTAACAGCTTATGTGTCCCTATGAAAACCATCATATTATATTTCACATGAGGAGATATTCTTGAGTTTATTCCCATCATGTAAGACTGATGCATTTCACTAGACTCACTGCTAAATATCCCTTTCTTTCCTCTCGCAAAATCATATACAAGATGTCCTCCCTTGTCCTAAAGTCCTCGCTCAAAGAAAATCTAGTCTTTTCCATCATTTGCCTCATCAAAATCATCATCCTTCACCATCTTGGAAAGAAAAGGAGTTTCTCTTCGGGAGACTTTCATTTCTCATTCGTACTCTTACTACTACCTCTTCATCTCATGGCCCATCTCATATGTCCTCCTCACCTCCACTCACTATGTCTCCTTGATCTAGTCAATCTACTCCTCAAAAGAAAACATCACCTATGATCAAGGCTAAAAGAAGAGTCTTATGAAAGCAGAATAAAGGTAGTGATGATGAGGAACATAGTATACTCGCAAAGTAGTGAGCATGAACCAAGTGAAAAACAAAATAACAATGACTATGAGCATACTAGTGATGGTGAAGAGAGCCTACCAAAGGATAAGGAAGTCAAAGGGCACTCAAAAAAGCAGTGTGAGTGATGGTGCTGTTGCACTTCTAAGTAGAGCAAAGGAACATGAGCATGGGGACAACTCCACATACATCTAGTGATGATGAGTAAAGCACTGAAGAGCAAACAAGAGTAGTGATGATGAGGAACAAAGGGAATATTCTAAGCAAGGTAGTGATGAGAAACATAACAGCCTCAAGCAAGTGCATTGATGAGAACAAAATGTACTTAAACAGATAGTAAAGGAAATAAGAAAAGTGACAAATCGCCAGAGTAAAGAGAGATAGTGAAAAAATAACCTCCTAGCAAAGTAGTGACCATGGTGGAAGCCCACGCATAGAGTCTAAGGAAAACAATGAAAATAGTGGCAGCATGCAAAATGACAATGAAGACAGTCGTGATGGAAGTAGCTCATATGAAAAACTTGAAAACAGTGCGCATGGTAAAGGCAGCACAAAAGAAGAATTTCAATACAGTGATGGTAAGGTTGGCAACCTAGAACAAATTCAAAATATTCAGGAGGGTAAACAAGGCAGCCATGAAGAAGAACATGACAACAATGAATAGTGCAAAAAATTAGGTAATGAAGGAGGAAGCAGTGTAAAATATCAAGTTGAACAAATGCTAGTGATGAAACCTCCTCTCTCTCCTCCTCAACATAGCCAAGAACATGTCCTTGCTGCCTCTCCTAGGCAAGGGGCCATGATTCATTCCTCAAAATCACCTAAGGCCAAAATACCAAATCTGCAAAGAAGAAAATCATTCCAGCAGTTGACTAGCAATGTCATTAGGATGCTAAGGAGTAGAGTGCAAACCGCCTAAGAGGAGTATCGTTGAATCAAGCAAAGAGAACAAGAGCAAAGAAGCCCATCCAAAGAAAAGGAAAAGAAAAATTGAACAGCAGAGTGTAGCCATGACCAAGAAAAGAGAGTTTGACATCATACAAATAAATAGTGATGTTGGAGATGATGAAGCGAATTCCGAGTCACTTTTGCAAAATGAAGCTTCAAATCCAGGACTTAGAAAATGATCTAGAAAGGTCAAAGGACCTCATACACTTTCTACAAATGAAAAAGGTATTTATTTATTTGCGCTAATGAGAATCTATGAGGCCTAGGCATTCAAATACCAAAGGGAAGCATGCAAAAGCACAAGCCGTTTCTGAAGAGTATATAAAAATTTGATGATATTGAGGGAAGAAGAGCAACAAGTAAGAAAGGTCTAGGATTATGGTTCTTAGGAAAGCTGGAGAAATAGAGGGAAGAAGAGCAGTCTCTGCCGATCATATCCTCTCACATAATTTCTTGCCGAAGAGATAGAAAATGATAAAGAATCATGGCTTGAAAGAGCCAACAAGCGTTTGGAGGACAAATTAGATAAGCGAAAAAAATACTTGGGTTTGCAAAGGAATATGACCAGGCATTATAAGAAATTGAATCAATTTGCCAGAAGAAAACTCAAAATTGCTCAAGAAAGGCTCAAAACTTCCCAAAGGAGGTTGTTTGTGCTCAACCTAGTGTTACTAAATTGAGTTCATTAATTGTCAACCAGGGTTGGTAAACTGCTGAAGTGTGGTGCACTATATGTGCCTAGGTATTTGTTTCTCACTACGTTGTGTTTAGTGTTTTATGATGTTTTTGGTTTTATGGTTTTATGTTTGAAAAAGGGAAAGAACTATGTCGGGGGTGGAAAAATAAGCTATTGGTTATTTTAAAACAAAACAAAGCCTAAACTATGGATGAAAAAAAACAAATGCAAAGCTTGATAATGACTTCATTGCAAGAAAATAAATCACAACATGAGCTTGAACTTATCCAATGCTTTGTTCTCTCACTGAAAATCATTAATTTTTGAGTCTTCATAACCTTCTTGATTTTGCTTGTTTTCATGGATATGCAGGATCATTTATCATGATCAGGTCATTACTAGATGTTTCCTTCGGTGATCTCCGTCGTAGAATGTCTGCCTGGCTATGTAATGTCCGATCGCCGTGTATCGTCCGATTGATCGTTAATGCATCCGTAGAGAACTTGAAACATAAAGTGGAATGGTTTGGAGCATGAGTGGAATGTCATATGGAATGAGTGAAGATGGATAATGAAATATTATGTAATGGAATATGAATAAGTAAATAATGGAGTGGAATGGATCACAACTTATGAAATGGAGTGAAGAGATGTATTCGAAATTCATGATATGTATTATTCAATTGCGTAAAGACATCAAACTGAAAAACTTAGGATGGAAATGAGGTGGAACATGGAGTGAAATGAATGAAGTGTGGATGAATGAATGAAATGGGAGTACTCTGATGAATGAATGAAATGAAGTATGGATGAATGAAATGAAATGGACCATAAGTGAAATGGATCATGACTATATGATTTTGTAACAACTGCTTTAAAACAAATTTGAAAAGCTAAAGTCTCGTAAAGATTATGATTTTCACCCTACCGTTTCTATAAATATGCTACACCAATGATTAGTTTTCATGTTTATACTTATTATTATTTTTTTATTTTTTTCTAATAAAATGACTTGTAGCACCTAATTAGTCAAGGAAGAAGAAAGATTCTTCTTCATTAACTTCAATATCAATCGTTTTCCTAGAACTTCTTGACAAATTCTTTTCTTTGGAAGTGGCTTATGATACAAATTTTCCTTCAATCTATGACCATTCACAAGAAAAGTAACTCCTCTTCTTCATCTATCATTCCGATTTTTATTGTTCCATTGTCAAAAATTTTCACAATTTCATATACCCAAGCCAATGTGTTTGAATTCTACCTTAGCATTTGAACTTTGAATCAAACAAGTAGAGCCTAGTCACCTTCTTTGAACTTTTCCTTGATGTACTTATCATGCCATCTATTCTTTTGCCACTGACTATATCACTGTTTTCTAAACCGCATCTTGTCGGATCTCATCCAATTCACACCTTCTAATCCGTGCTTTCAGGCCTTTGTTAGATCAAGTCCTAACCGAGCCGCCATTTTGAAAGTTTGAATCTCGAACTCTATGGGAAACAAAAATTTCTTTCCATAAACAAGTCTATAAGGCGTATGACCTGTCAGCTTCTCCATGTGTGTCTTAGTAGGCCTCATTAGGCTTCTGTGAAGCCTTATCTCTAATCTCTTCTATGTAAACAAATAGTCTTTGTTAGGATCCCTTCAATGACCTTATTAGTAGATTCCACTTGACCATTTTCTTGTGGATGATAGGAGTAGATTTTCTAGTTCAATGAAATTTCTCCATCATTTTTTCCACTAGCTCGATGTGAATTGAGCTTCTCCTTGATCTCAGAAGAATTTCCCCTGGGACACCAAAACGATAAAAATATCCTCAAAAGAAAATTAACTAAGGATGCCCAAGTAGCAAAAAATTAATGGCTTGGCTCTCTACCCATTTGGTAACATAATCAGTGAAAACTAATATATCTCTTTTGTCTTCGTATGATGACTAATAGGCCCTACAAAATCCAAAGCCCATTTCTCAAAAGGTTCAATATGTACCGCTTTCTACCATCTCATCTCGAAGGAGAAGGTTCTCCTAAAATTTGGCAACTGGCCACACCTTTTGACATATTCTTTAGCATCTTTAAAAAGGGATGGCTAATATCCTAAATTAAGGACCTTATAAGCTGTCCTCTATCAGCAAAGTGTTTGCTACAAGGTTCATCATGACATTCTTTGAGAATCCTTGCATCTCATCTTCCAACACATCTCCTAAATGATAAAATTTGGACTCCGTTTTCTTGTACAACTCATTAGCAATCCATGAATATTTTGCAATCGTCATAAATTATTTTTCTTTTATCTCTTGTATTCATTATCAAGGAAATTCTTCTTAAAACTAAATAATTAGCAATGTCAAGAAATGAAGGAGTTTGGGTAGAAATTGAAAAAGATATTCATCAGAAATTGATCTTCAACTCGAGTGTCATCTTTGATGTTTTGAGTCTAGATAGGAAATCACCACTGCTTTTTTCCAGGCCTATCTAGAATGGTAATGTTGAATCTTTAAAAGCAATAACCATCTTATGAATCAGCTTACTTTCGTAATTGATTTGTTCATTAAATATCTAATTGTAGAGTGATCCGTGTGAACAAAAGTTTCATAGCCTGTTATGTAGTGTTCGAATTTGTTTATGGCATGAACAATTACCTAAAAACTCTTTTTCGCCATAAAGATAGCTAACTCGCAGAGTCAAATTTTTACCGGGTATAGTGATGGCATAAGGAATCGTGTCTTGGTCCTAACATCGCTTCCGTAGCCGTATCTAAGGCATCTGTTGAAATATGAAAAGGTAACTTCTAGTTAAATCCCCTTAAATAAAAAAGTTTCAGAAATTTTATTTTCTGTGGTCTCAAAGGTTAACTGCAAATAAAACTCCATTTTAACTACATGCTTCTGGTAAGTAATTTGAAGAGTGGAGATGCTATTCGTAGAAGTTTATAAATCTGATAATAGCCTATAAATCCTAGAAAACTCCTTAACATCTTTTTGACAACTTGGAATATAAGTTAGAGATGACTTCAGCTTTTGACTCATCAACCTCAATCCCATCCCCCAGTCAGATGTCCTAAAAAAATTCCTTCAAGAACATCATAAAACACTTCTCATGACTAAGTGAAAGATTTTCATCTTTTTAAAAAAATTTCCAATTTTTCAGAAGGTTTCTTCAAATGTGTTTCCATAAACGTGAAATCATCCATATATACCTTTATACAATCAAGCATATTAGATCTGGTATCATTTCTAATATCGCCTTGAAATGTCAGAAAATAATCCAAATGGAAATACCTTGCATAGGCATCTCAAGGATAGTAAAATGTGGTTTTGTTCTTTGACCAAGTGCTACTTGAATCACTATAAACACTAAACCTATCTAGAAATATATGCTAATTTTTTTCCAAATTTTAAGGTATCCAAATACCCATCTATGAAATGCAGCGGAAAATGATCTTTAAGAGGATTGTCAATTTCTTAGGTCAACACATACCCTCCATTTACCATTTTTATTCGGGCACAATTACCAAAGGAGAACCCACCGACTATCCAATAGATGATAAAGTTGGATATCTGCACAATTCTCTAATTCTTTCTTTTTTAACAATCTCCTAAGATTTGGATTCATCCGTCTTTGAGGTTGTCTTATTGGTTTACAATTTTCCTCTATGTAGATGTGATGAGTGCAAGTCTTCGGGGCTTATCCCTTTCATATCATTGTACTCCATGTATATGCGTGTATGAATGTCTCGTAAGATCTCTATTTAGCTCTTCTTTGCTGAGATTTTTCTAGGTTCTTGTTTATGTTTAAAGTTTTTCCCGGAATATCTCACTTGTGAGCTGCCAAATTTATCCATAGAGCTAAAGAGACATCTGTCTTGATGACAAAAACTCAATGTTGGATTCTTTCTCAAACTTTTTCATGTTTGTATTCCGAAGAGGATTCAAAGTTTTCTAAAGTATTCATAATTTGATCATTTTCACTAATGAAATTGTGAAGAGAGGTTGTAAGTATTCTTCATCCTCTATCCATTGAGTATCTAAATCTGTAATTGTCCTTGGCTGAGGATACAAAGTAGAATTTATTAGTTGAAATACCATCAAAGATGTACATATCAATTGATTCTACAACTAATGAAAGCATCGTATAACTAACCAAGGTCTTCCTAATATAGATGCCTCTCCTAGATTATTCTTTAGGAGTTAGGATCATGAACTACAGGTACTCCCAAGAATCTAGGGACACCGGAATGTCTTCTATTACCCCATCGTAGTTTTATCATAGATCTCCGTTCGGCTAATTATAATAATGAGGGTGTAAAGAAGATTAGGAAGTTTCAGCTTTTATCCATGATTTGTCTACCTATGATATTGATTGTTGCTCCTAACTCAATGAGTGTGTTTTTTGATCTCAATTTACTGATTTGAATTTTAACAATCGGATTTCCCGTGTCTAGATACTTTGGAATATCAATCTTACCCATCATAATGTCCATATTTTTCCCCGCCATGAATTCTCTTCGTCTCTCTTTTATTCTTTTCCCCGGGGTTTTCTTCATGCTCAACTCTTTTATTGTTTTTGCTAAAATTGGAATTTTTTTGATAGCTTGTAATAATGGAATCTTAATCAGCTGATTTCTACCTCATCTAGGAAATCATAATTAGGCACCATAATTTGTTTTTCTCTACACCCCTATCAATTTGTAATCTTTCCGGAAAGAGTGTGGTATGGATGTTGATGGTTTATCTAATACGTAGAGTTGAAATGATTGGTTCTTCTTGTTTTGATTTTTCAATGTTTGGGTCCTCAAAAGATGTGTCTTCTTCTTCAAGACTTTTGATTTCCTAGAGAGAATCTTCCTCTGTTGTCTTGCTCTTGTATGACCTGGGCGTAAGGTTTCCTTTTTCAGCATTCTTCACACCTATTGAACATCACTAAGGTCTAGAGGAGCACTAAATGTTGGAAATTGTTGTCTTCTATCATGTATTTATTCTGAGGATTTTTATTGTTGGGGTTTGGTATGGGTTGAGCAGGAACTATTTGATTTCCAGAGGAAATTTGGTAATGGAAGTGGTTGATTTTGATGTTGTGGTTCTGAGGATTGCTGAGGATTTTGCTGAGGATTTTTTGAGGAGAAAAATGGTATGGTGACATCAAGAAATTGAGAGTATCTTCCATAGGGATTTTGTGCTCTCTTGTGCCTACAGGCTTGAGATTTATTTAAAACAAATAAAAGGTTGCGCTCAAGAATTCCACTCTGTGGAGGTTGGTTATACATTCGATCATGGAATCCTTGTGTTTGAGGTCCTCACAAGGCCTTCTAGAGACAAAATTGAGAGATTCTGTGAATTTTGTAGGAGTTTCCGCTTGAAAGAAAGCTTTAAGACCAGGAAGTGAAGGAAAACTCTGTCTCATTTTTTTCAAAAATTACACAAGTCTCTACAAATTTTATAATTCAAAGATATCTCTCAAGAAAAGGTCTTTCAGCATTTGGGACAAAAGATCGCTAAGGCATCGCATTCAGCTTTTTTGATTGTTTTGTAACTTAAGGGTGTCTATTTTTCACCAAGACTCCCTAAGATGTCGATTTGAATTCATCAAGAATATGCCCTATCTTTCCTACTTATCAGTCTCCCAAAAGGCATCATTTCATTTCTTGCAAGAGCAGTGGTCTCCGGATCTTTATAGTTTTGGATTTCCTTGAAAGGTTGATACATAACTCAGATATTTTAGGTAATGTGAGTTGAGATATATCCCCTTTTCCCATCATGTTAAGGATATCCAACCATTCATCCCTAATTGCCTTCAACAAGAGAGCTTTTAAGGTGTCTTGGTCTAAGTTCTCCATTTTTGGTCTTTTGATGTTGTAATGAAATCTCTCCAACAAATCTTCCAGGTTTTCATCTTCTTTTTGTATCATCTTAGACACTTACTCCTTATGATCGATTGGCATACAATAATCCAAATACCTCTCTAGAAATGCTTGTTTATGTCTCTCCATGTCCTAATAGAACCGTTGATCAACTCATAAACCACTTCACGTCGCTCCTTTCAACGTTGAAGGAAATCGTGCTGGCTTTGAGCATCTTGTAAGTAGTCATAAGTTCTACATAGGACTTGAAATTCAAATAGGAAGGTTTCAGATCTTCAGCTTTAAGTCCATAGAAGTTTGGAAGGACAAGGGTGAAATACTTTTCATAGCTATATTTGTTTCTTCATTCTGTTATAGGAAACCCAAAAGAGTTTCCTATTTCTCTTCTACCTCTTCCTCTAATTCTCTCCTTCTCTTACCTCTACCTTCTCCTACCTCTACCTCTTCCTCCAAATAATGTGTGTCTTCCACAAAGACTCTCTCCCTTCTTCGCCATAGTTGATTCTTCGTGGAAGTGAAAAGTTTGTGTCTCTAGCAAGGGTCCTTGGAATATTCTCCTAAGACAGTTCAAGAAGGGATGAAGTGAAGGGATTTAATGGAATATCTAATCTTAAGTCTTCTAGAAGTCTAGGATCGTAAAGGATGGAATGTGGGTCTCGAGTTGGAGGTATTGGCTCTTGGTCTAGGTGAAACAAGTGGTGTTCTAGGAATCAAACTTCGCTTCTCGCTTCTTATGAATCTAACCCTTTAGTCTCTCTCTGTATTATTGCTATCATTGTTTTTGTTAAGAAACAAAGCTACCTAGTTGGCATCTCCCCCCGAAAATGGCGCCAAAATGTTTGTGCTCAACCTAGTGTTCTAAATTGAGTTCATTAATTGTGAACGAGGGTTGGTAAACTACCTAAGTGTGGTGAACTATATGTGCCTAGGTATTTTTTCTACCAATAGCTTAGTGTTTTATGATGTTTTTGGTTTTATGGTTTTACTTTAAAAAGGGAAAGAACCATGTTGTGAAAGAAGTTATTGGTTATTTTAAAACAAAACAAAGCCTAAAACTATGATGACAACAACAAAATGCAAATCTTGATAATGAATTCATCAGTAAGAAATAAATCACAACATGAGCTTAAACTATCCAATTCATTCATTAAAGGTGTGTTGGAAGAGCTTGAGAAATGGACAAGTTATGTAAATGAAGTTCTAACAAAACTATTTAACTCACAATATTACAAAATGATTATTATAACACAAGAAGGTTTCTTATTCTAGATTAACCTATGATTTTAGGTTACCCTATTCTAATTGAATTATCACTTCTGTGGGCCTTATTCATAAGTTTTGAGATTTTCTAAAATGATGCTTGGGAAAAAGGCTATAAGTGAGTTTGTAAAGATTGCAAGAAAGATCAAAGTTTCCTAAAACCACATCGAATTCTTCATGTGATGGATAACAATATAGGATTCAGAAAAAGGCAGCTTTGTAAAGAATGAAGGCTTGTAGACTAATTTTTAAAACTATTACCATTTGAATGTTAATGGATAACTCAAGCTAGAAAGAGGTCTATCAATCTTAAAATGTCAGTTGACTACAACTTAAATCATAGAACATACCTTTCTGAAATGAAGACGTAACTGAGACTAACGGAGGTGTTTAATCTATTTTTATGAAGTGACAAAGGGAATGTAGTTAAACTAAAATTCCATTATCAAACTCGGAAATGTAGCAATTATGAATGAACTGAACAAATCAGCTCCCAGTGCAATTAACTAAATTAATCAAGTGCAACTAGTCTAAGGAATTATTGCACTTCATCTGCTCAATAGGAATGATATTTTGGAAGAGCTTATAAAAAGTATGGATGTATTATTCAAAGGCAATTTAATATAAACATAAAATGAAAGCAAATAAAACTAGAATCTAAGTACTCACAAAGAAGCCATTCATTGTTAATGATGTTTTGGAAGAGTTTGTAGGAGTAAGACCGTTTGTGACACTTAGTGTAAACAAGCATAAATCATAAAATTCGAAAGGAAATGCAGCTAAAACCTACATTAACATAGCTATTCCTTATTCATCATGATGATGTTTTCGAAGAGTTTGTAGGAGTAAGACTGGCTGTGACAATTAATGTAAACAAGCATGAACATAAACTTCAGAAACCTACTTAAGCTAGAAATGAAAAACGAGACTAAAATACTTATCTAAACTATATAAACAAGGCCGCTCGTGCAGCGTGGGCCCTCTACCACCGCAGTAAGGTGAAATGTACTTCATGATTACACCAACTCTTTCAAGGAAATGTTGCTTCTTCATTAAAGAGAAATTACTTCAAAACAAAGTGTTTTTGGACTTCTAAAATCTAGCAATCAACCACAAAATCTCCCCTTGTCCCCTGTTTCCCAGCCACATTTGTAATACCCATACAACTATCTTGAGATAACCTAGGATAATTGTCTTTCCAAATAAAAACCAAACTAGGACTCTCATGGTGGTCACGTAATACAATTAAGGACATTCTGACCTGCCCTTGTCCTATTAGAATCTTCTCCTAGTTTGAGTTCCCACGTACATAACCGCCTTGTGAATTCGTCTAAACTTCTGCAAGTAGAGAAAAAAATGATGAGGGCATGATGTAATACCAATTACATGTGTTTTCCTCTCCGAGATGACACGTGGAACTCCGTATAAACATGAAGACAACTACAGACAGAATTAGCTGCTGCACGTCCGTATCTCCGTAGCTGCCAGATTCAGTTCAAAAAGTACTACAATGACAAAATCATAAAAACATAGCAAGTTAGTCATGATATATATTCTTAAAGAAATTTTAACTAATTCTACTAATCATTTGACCCTATTATTAATAATGGACAAAGTAAATGGAGAGGAATGTGGTGGAAGAAAGAACATCTTTTGAGCTCAACATACACCCACTGCTAGATTCTTGCATGTCCTCATGCAAATATTCCATGAACTCCGAGACCTCTGCAAGAACATCCAACCCTATTCTTCCTCGTATCGCTTCGGCAATCAAAGGCCTTCGGGTTTCCTTACGCACTAACTTGAATCTCAACTCTAGGAGTGCCCTAGTTAGCCTTTTTATTTCCTTTTCTTCAATTTTTCACTAGCCTTGTGTAACTTTTGCATTTTTAAATACGCAGTTAATTCACATCGCTTTCGCCTTAACTTTCTCTTAGAATTTCATTCTCAGCCTTGATATGTTTCGAGTATTTATAACTCATATTTATCCCTCCTTAGGATATCAACTGCAGATTTTGTGGACTTTGAGTTCTCGTCTTCTTCTTTTGTGTTTCTTTCTCTAATGTATCAACATAGTTATAGATTTCTTGGCTGCTACAGTAGGTCTATTTCAGAGCTTCTTAATCAAAAAAATCCTCCTTAGTAGGTGTTTCTTCATCCTCTATGTTTATGACTCAATTTTTTTAATCTTTGTTTTCTTTAGTATTCTCTAAGTCGTGCCTTCTCGTTGAGATGGTCTTCCTTTCTCAGCAAGTGACATATCCTCTCTTTCTTAAGTCAGTTTCTTAATTTGAGAAAATTTCTGGAAATAATTTCTTCACTACTTTCATATTGTTTACCAAATTTTCTGGCTGAGTGTTTTCCATTTTCTCGCTTCTTTTTTGTAGGTTTGTTCTCGTGAGGTTCCTTGGGTTTCTTTCAAAGTGATTTCTCACCGAGAAATCTTCCCAATTATCTCCCATTTTTCTCAAATGATGTTCAATCAAAATTTTGACTAAACCATGGTGGTATAAGGTTTATTTCAGAAATAGAATTTTTGAACACTTGAGGCCATTTTCTTTAAACTATGAAGCAAGAAAAAGGGCAAATTGAGTTCTCTTCTAGGAATGCATTATCAACCGAATATGATAGACATAGAAAGTACCATATCTTCCTTCACAAGATGAATTTTTGCAAGATAAGAACACACTCCTCCATTTTTTCTTTAGTGCAGAGATAGTGATACCCTTTTTAAAAATGGTGACATCCATACCGTCGGTGACTCGAGTATTTGCTTCCATGCTTCATTATGAAATTCTCTATTCTGAACCACTTTTCCTTGTCCAAAATTGTGTTGTTTCCTCTGCAATGAAGGCTTCTGTGAATGGTGATTTTGATATCTCCTATCTTGACCTCAGCTCCATCATGATCTGCAAACGTTTTGTCAGTTCTTTGTGAAACCCACTGAATTTTTCAAAGAATTGCAACCACCCCGCTTGTTGTAACATTCTCCGATTTGGGGATAAAATTCCAAGTAATTTTCAAAGTAACCGGTTCATTCCTCACTTTATAAGACCATAATTCCTCTTCCAACCTTTCAAATTTTTTCTCCTCTGTTCACGGTGACAATGGTTGTTACAGTAGATGCTCGTTTCACAACAGGAATGGTTAAAAATCGCTACGAGAAAGATGGATATGAGGTTACTAATGAATATAATGAGGTGAGGATGATGTATATGAGTTGAAAGATATCACAGAGCAAAAGACCGCGGAGATATTTTGTAACAAATTCAAAATCATCATTAAATGTTTTGTCCTAGTGACATGACGAATCCCATCACTTCAACACTTTAACCGTTTATATTTTTAAATGATGATCGGATATGGGATTTGAAATGGTGGAATAAAAGGAGTTTTATCCAAAGTTTTTGCGGGAGTTTTGTTAGGCATGATCAAAAAAATTAATTAAAACAACTTTGAATTATTCTAACGAATTATACTAAAATATTTCATGATATGTCATTATAATCGAACTTTTACTACTACGTTCTTCATTTATTTTTTTCTTCATATGTTTGTTCTCTACCGAAAATCATTAATTTTTGAGTCTTCATAACCTTCTTGATTTTGCTTGTTGTCATGGATATGCAGGATCATTTTATTGCAGATCAGGTGATTACTGGACAATGCTTTTAGGATCTTTGGCTGCAGAATGTCTGTCTGGCTGCAGAATGTCTAACTGGCTGCAGAATGTCTAACTGATTGCAGAATGTACCTGTAGAAGACTTGAAACATGAAATGGAATGGTTTGGAGTATGAATGGAATGTTGTATGGAATGAGTGAAGATGGATAATAAAATATGGTGTAATGGAATATGAATGAAGTGAATAATGGAGTGGAATGGATCACAACTTATGAAATGGAGTGAAGTATGAGAAGTGGCCTGCAATTCATGATATGTATTATTCAATTGCAGAAAAACATCAAACTTAAAATTCTGGGATGGAAATGAGGTGGACCATGGGGTGAAATGAGTGAAGTGTGGATGAATGAATGAAATGGAGTATGGATGAATGAAATGAGATGGATCATAAGTGAAATGGATCTACACTTATGATTTTGTAACAACTGGTGACTTGCAGAAAAAGAACAAATTTGAAAAGCTAAAGTGTCAGAAAGATTCTGATTTTCACTCTACCTTTTCTGTATAAACATGCTAATCAGTGATTAGTTTTCATGTTTATACTTTATTATTATTATTATTATTATTATTATTATTTTTCAATAAAGTGACTTCAGAAAATTCAATTAAGTTGATGAAGAAGAAAGATTCTTCTTCATTAACTTCACATCACTGTTTTCCTGGAACTTCTTGACAAATTATTCTCTTGAAAGTGGCTTATGATACAGCTTCAATCTATGACCATTCACAAGAAAAGTGACCTCTTCTTCATCTATTGTCTTGATTTTTATTGCTCCATTGTCAAAAAATTTCACAATTTCATATGGCCCAAGCCAATGTGTTTGGAATTTACCTTGAAAATCTTTGAACTTTGAATCAAACAAGAGAGCCCAGTCACCTTCTTTGAACTTCTTTTCTTTGATGTACTTATCATGCCATCTAGTCCTTTGATGTTGGACTATACTTGTTTTCTGAACTGCATCTTGTCTGATCTCATCCAATTCATTAATCTGCTCCAATATGTGCTTTTGTGCCTCTGATAGATCAAGTCCTAGCTGAACTGCCATTTTGAAAGTTTGAATCTGGAACTCTATGGGAAACAAAACTTGCTTTCCATAAACAAGTTCATAAGGAGTATGGCCTGTTGTGCTTCTCCATGTAGTTATATAGGCCCACAAGGCTTCAGGAAGCCTATCTGCCCAATCTCTTCTATGTAAATGAATAGTATTTGTTAGGATCCCTTCAATGACCTTATTAGTAGATTCCACTTGACCATTTGCTTGTGGATGATAGGGAGTAAATTTTCTGTGTCTGATTCTGTACCTCTCCATCATTTGTTCTACTAGCCTTGATGTGAATTGAGCTCCTTGATCTGTAGCAATTTCCCTTGGGACACCAAAACGAGTAAAAATATCCTCAAAAAGAAAATTAACTACAGATGCTTTAGTAGCAAAACGTAATGGCTTGGCCTCTATCCATTTGGTAACACAATCAGTGCAAACTAATATATATTTATTTTGTCTTGATGGAGGACTAATAGTTCCTACAAAATCCAAAACCCATTTTTCAAAAGGTTCAATATGTACCTGAGGTTGTAATGGCATCTCACCTGAAGGAGAAGGTTTCCCTACCCTTTGGCAACTGTCACACCTTTTGACATACTCTTTAGCATCTTTAAAAAGGGATGGCCAATATTATCCTAAATGAAGGACCTTATAAGATGTCCTCTTATCAGCAAAGTGTCTGCCATAGGGTTCATCATGACATGCTTTGAGAATCTCAGGCATCTCATCTTCCCGAACACATCTCCTAATGATAAAATCTGGACCTGTCTTGTACAACTCATTAGCAACCCATGAATATTTTTCACTGTCATAAATGATTTTTCTTTTGTTTCTTGCACTCATTACTGAAGGAAATTTCCCTGAAACTAAATAATTAGCAATGTCAGCAAACCAAGGAGTCTGAGTAGAAATTGCAAAAATATATTCATTAGGAAATTGATCTTCAACTGGAGTGTCATCTTTGATGTTTTGGAGTCTAGATAGGAAATCAACTACTGTGTTTTGTTTTCCAGGCCTATCTAGAATGGTAATGCTGAATTCTTGTAAAAGCAATAACCATCTTATGACTCTGCCATTAGTAATTTATTTGTTCATTAGGTATCTAATTGCAGAATGATCTGTGTGAACAAAAGTTTCATAGCCTGTTATATAGTGTCTGAATTTTTTTATGGCATGAACAACAGCTAAAAGATATTTTTCAGTTACAGTATAGTTTAAATCTAAAGGAGTCAAATTTTTACTGGTATAGTAGATGGCATAAGGAATCAGGTCTTTTCGTCCCAATACTGCTCCTAGAGCTGTATCTGAGGCATCTGTTGAAATATGAAAAGGTAACTTCTAGTTATGACCCCTTAAAATAGGTGCTTCAGAAATTTTTGTTTTCAGGGTCTCAAAGGTTAACTGGCAATCAGAATTCCATTTGAATTCACAGTCTTTGGTAAGTAATTTGAAGAGTGGAGATGCTATCTTGGTGAAGTTTTCTATAAATCTTCGATAATATCTTGTAAATCCTAGAAAACTCCTAACATATTTTTGACAACTTGGAATAGATAAGTTAGAGATGACTTGAACTTTTGACTCATCAACTCTAATCCCATCCCCTGAAATGTGATGTCCTAAAACAATTCCTTCAATAAACATCATAAAACACTTCTCATGACTAAGTGAAAGATTTTCTTCTTTACATCTTTTTAAAACTTTTTCCAAGTTTGCTAAGGCTTCTTCCAATGTGTTCCATAAACTGTGAAATCATCCATATATACCTCTACACAATCATGTATTAGATCCGAAAATATTCCTAATACTACCCTTTGAAATGTTGCAGGTGCATTGCATAATCCAAATGGCAATACTCGGTAAGCATAGGTACCCCAAGGATAGGTAAATGTGGTTTTGTCTTGATCCTCAAGTGCTACTTGAATTTGATTATAAGCACTAAACCCATCTAGAAATGAGAAGTACTTTTTTCCAGCTAAGGTATCTAACACCTTATCTATGAAAGGTAGGGGAAAATGATCTTTAAGAGCAGCTTTGTTTAATTCTCGGTAGTCAATACATACCTCCATTTACCATTTTTCTTTGGCACAAATAGCAAAGGAGAAACCCACTGACTATCTGAAATAGGATAGATAAAGTTGACATTCAACAATTTCTGCAATTCTTCTTTAACAATCTCCCTAAGATTTGGATTCATCCATCTTTGAGGTTGTCTGATTGGTTTACAATTTTCCTCTATGTAGATGTGATGAGTGCAAGTATTGGGGCTTATCCCTTTCATATCAGTGTACTCCCATACATATGCAGAAGAATGTCTCTGTAAGATCTTGACTAGCTCTTCTTGTTGAGATTTTTCTAGGTTCTTGTTTATGTTTAAAGCTTTTCCTAGAAATATATCACTTGTAGAGCTACCAAATTTATCCATAGAATGAAGAGACATCTGTATTGATGATAAAAACTCAATGTTGGATTCTTCTTGAAATTTTTCATGTTTGTATTCTGAAGAGGATTCAAAGTTTTCTAAAGTATTCAGAATTTGAATATCTTCACTAATTTCTGAAATTGTGAAGAGATGTTGTAAGTCTTCTTCATCCTCTATCCATTGAGTATCATCTAAATCTGTAATTGTCCTTGCTAGATGATACAAAGTAAATTTCTTAGTTGAAATACCATCAGAGATATACATATCATCGGATCTACAACTAATGAAAGCATCAGCTGTAGCTAACCAAGGTCTTCCTAATATAATAGGATGCCCTCCTATATTATTCTTAGGAGTTAGGATCATGAAATCCACAGGATACTCCCAAGAATCTAGGGACATTGGAATGTCTTCTATTACCCCAGCAGGTTTGATCACAAATCTGTCTGCTAATTGTAATAATGTGGGTGTAAAGAGAAGATTAGGAAGCTTCAGTTTATCCATGATTTGTCTACTCATGATATTCATTGCTGCTTCTAAATCAATGAGTGTATTTTGGATCTCAATTCCATTGATGTGAATTTTAACAACTGGATTTCCTGGGTCTAGATACTTTGGAATAGCAATCTTACCCATCATGATATCTGCTATTTTTCCTACCAGTTGAATTTTCTTTGTCTCTCTTATTCTTTTTCTTGTTTTCTTCATGCTCAACTCCTTTATTGTCTTTGCTAAAATTGGAATTTCATTGATAGCTTGTAATAATGGAATCTTAATACAGACATTTCTCAGCTCATCTAGGAAATCATAATTAGGCACCATAATTTGTTTTTCTACACCTCTATCAATTTGTAATATTTTTGGAAAGGGAGGTGTAGGAGTGGATGTTGATGGCTGCTCTAATACATGAGTTGAAATTATTGGTTCTTTTTTTTTTTTTTTCAATGTTTGGGTCCTGAAAAGATGTGTCTTCTTCAAGACTTTTATTTTCCCATAGAGAATCTTCCTCAGAGTTGTCTTTTTCTTGTATGATCACAGAAGGTTTCCTCTTTTCAAGTATTCTTCCAGAACTAAGTTGAACATCACTAAGGTCTAGCGGAGCAATTAAATAAGTTGGAAACTGTTGGCCTTCTATCATGTATGTATTATGAGGATTTTTATTGTTGGGGTTTGGTATGGGTTGAGCAGGAAACTGATTTGATTTCTGAGGAAATGGTAATAGGAGTGGTTGATTTTGATGTTGTGGGTTGTGAGGATTCTGTTGAGGATTTTGTTGAGGATTTTGAGGAGAAAAATGTGGGTATGGTGGATAGGATGGTGGATATTGATAGTACTGGGAGTATCTTCCATAGGGATTTTGTGCTCCTTGTGCCCAAGCTTGAGATTGATTTTGAAATTGGGGCCAAGGTTGCTGCCAGGAATTCCAATTTAGTGGAGGTTGATTATACAATTGATCATGGAATCCTTGTGTTTGAGGTCCTTGCCAAGGCCTTCTAGAGACAAAATTGAGAGATTCTGTGGAATTTGTAGGAGTTTCCTCTTGAAAGACAGCTTTAAGACCAGGAAGTGAAGGACATCTCTTGGTTTCATGTTTTTCTGAACAAATTACACAGGTCTCTAGAACTTTTGCATCCAAAGGGCATTCTCTCAAGGCATGATTCTTTCTACATTTGGGACAAAAGATGGCTAAGGCATCAGATTAAGATTTTTTCTTGTTTTGTAACTTAAGGGTGTCTATTTGTTCACTAAGAATCCCTAAGATGTTAGATTTGAATTCATCAAGCATATACCCTATCTCTACCCTACTTACTGTCCCAGAAGCAGACTTACTTACCCTTGCAAGAGCAGGGTCTCTTGGACCTTTTACAGTTTTGGATTTCCCTCTTGAAAGGTTGATACATAACTCAGATATTTCAGGTAATGTGAGCTGAGATATATCCCCTTTTCCCATCATGTTAAGGATATCAAACCATTCATCCCTAATTGTCTTCAACAAGAGAGCTTTTAAGGTGTCTTGATCTAAGTTCTCCATTTTTGCTCTTTTGATGTTGTAATGAAATCTCTTCAACAAATCTTCTAGGTTTTCATCTTCTTTTCGTATCATCTTGAACACTTCCTCCTTATGATTGAATGCCATAAAATAATCCAAATACCTCTCTAGAAATGCTTGTTTCATATCTTCCCATGTCCTAATAGAACTGTTGATCAAACTCATAAACCACTTCAATGCTGGTCCTTTCAATGTTGAAGGAAATAGTTTAAGTTTTTGAGCATCTTGTAAGTAGTCATAAATTCTACATAGGACTTCAAATTCAAGTAGGAAGGTTTCAGGATCTTCATTTTTAAGTCCATAGAACTTCGGAAGGACAGAGGGTGAATTTTTTTTCATATTTGTATTGGTTTCTTCATCTACTATAGGAAATCCAAAAGAGCTTCCCATTTCTCTTCTACCTCTTCCTCTACCTCTACCTCTACCCCCTGCAAATAATGTGTGTTCTCCATTAAATACTCCTCCTCCCCCTTCTTCTGCCATAGTTGATTCTTCTGTGGAAGTGGAAAAGTTTGTGTCTCTAGCAGGGATCCTTGAATATTCTTCTAAGACAGGTTCAGTGGATGAAGTGGAAGGTCTTTCTAATGGAATATCTAATCTTAAGTCTTCTATAAGTCTAGGATCAGTAAAGGATGGAATGTGGGTCTGAGTTGGAGGTGTGCTGGCTCTTGGTCTGGGTGAAACAAGAGGTGTTCTAGGAATCAAGATTCTGCTTCTGATTCTTATGAATCTGCCCCTTGAGTCTCTCTCTCTACGCATATCATTGTTTTTTTTTTTTTGTTGGAGTTAAGGAACAAGGCTACCTAGTTACACTTCCCCGACAATGGTGCCAAAATGTTTGTGCTCAACTTAGTGTTCCTAAATTGAGTTCATTAATTGTCAACCATGGCTAGTAAACTGCTGAAGTGTGGTGCACTATATGTGCCTAGGTATTTGTTTCTCACTACGTTGTCTTTAGTGTTTTATGATGTTTTTGGTTTTATGGTTTTATGTTTGAAAAGGAAAGAACTAAGTGCTGGTGAAAAGAAGCTATTGGTTATATTAAAACAGAACAAAGCCTAAACTATGGATGGAAAACGACAAATGCAAAGCTTGATAATGACTTCATTGCAAGGAAGTAAATCACAACATGAGCTTGAACTTATCCAATTCATTCATTAAATATGTGTTGGAAGAGCTTGATAAATGGAGAAGTTAAGTGTAAATGAAGTTCTCCTAAATAAACAATCAACTCACAATATTACAAAAAAAATGATTATTTGTAACACAGTAAAGTTTCTATTCTAGATTAACCTATGATGCTGAAGTTACCCTATTCTGCAACTTGACTTATCACTACTAGGCCTTATTCAAAAGTTTAGAGATTTTCTAGAATAATGTTTGGGAAAAAGGCTATAGGTGAATTTGTAAAAGATTTGCAGAATAATCAAAGCCTTAAACTGATATTACTGACCCCTATTCATGTGATGATGTATCAATATAAATTCAGAACAAAAGTAAGTTGTAAATAATGAAGGCCGAGAGACTAATTTTGACAACTAACACTACTTGAAACACAATGGATAACACTAGGCTAGAATCACGATTCTATCAATCTTAAAAATCGTTGACACAACTACAACAAAATTTCAATAATCTTTTTCTTGAAAACAAAATGAACTTGAACTTCAAGTGCTACTAATTGCCAGTAGGTGAATAGATTAAAATAGAATGCCATTGTCAAACTTGAAATGTAGTATGACTGAACTAAATGCAATCCTTATAAGGTGTATAACTAGATTGTATGGGCTAGTCACTAGAATTCTCATTATCGTTCAATATGAATGATATTTTGGAAGAGTTTGTAAAAACAAGTCTGGCTGTATTATTCAATGAAATTGAACATGAACATAAGATTTGAAAGAAAATACAACTAGGATCTAAGATACCACAGCTGTTTCTTATTCATTGTTAACGATGTTTTGGAAGAGTTTGTAGGAGTAAGACTGGCTATGACACTTAGTGCAAACAAGCATAAATCATAAAATTGGAAAGGAAATGCAACTAAAATCTACAACACCACAGCTATGCCTTATTAATCGTGATGATATTTTGGAAGAGTTTATAAGAGTAAGTCTAGCTGTGATGATTAGTGTAAACAACTATGAAACATAAAATTTAGAAACTTGCTTAAGCTAGAAATGAAAAAGGAGACTAAAATACTTATGTAAACCATGTGAAAAAAGCTGCTCAGGTAGCAGGGACCCTCTACCACCGGAGTAGCACGCAAAATATACTTCAATGTTGACTCAGCGCTTTCAATAAAATGATGCTTCTTTCATTAAAAGAGAAATTACTTCAAAACAAAGTGTTTTCGAACTTCTGAAATCTAGCAGTCAAACACAAAATCTAACCTTGTCCCTCGGTTTCTTCAGCCATATTTATAAAAAAATTACATAATTGTCTTGAGATAACCTAGGGATAATTGTCTTTCCAAATTGAAATCAAACTAGAACTTTGATGGTGATCTCGTAATATGATTAAGGACATCTGGACTATCCTTGTCCTATTAGGAGTCTATCTCCTATTTTGAGTTCCCACGTGCATAACCACCTACAGAATTCCGTTCAAACTTCGTGGAGAGAAAAAAATGATGGGGGAATGATGTGGAATATGACCATATGTGTTTTTCTCTAAGATGACACCTGGAACCTGCGTAGACATGAAGACAGCTGCAGAATCGACAACTACCTACAGAATGTCTGCATTCTATAGCTAGATCTAGTTCAAAAAGTACTACAATGACAAAATCATAAAAACATAGCAATTTAGTCATGATATACATTCTTACAGCAATTTTAATTAATTCTATTGATCACTTGAGCCTGTAATTAATAATGGACAAAGGAAATGGAGTGGAATGTGGTTGAAGAAAGAACATCTTTGGAGCTCAACAATGTCCTCCTTCTCCCGACTGCCCAGAAATCTCCTTTGCTCTCCTTCTCTCCTTCTCTCAATTTTCTCATGAAATAATCCGTGAACTTTTCCCTCCTTTTCCTCCTTTAACCTAACCCTAAGTGAATTTTTGGGAATCGCTAAATCTAATGGCTGAGATAGCTTTAGATCTAGGGCTGAGATTAAATGCTCATTTAAATATCATTTTCTATTTTTTAATTCACCCCACTTTAATAAAGACCCACTTAGTCATTTATTTCCAAGCTCACTTTTCCTTCCTAATTGCACATTGACTTTATTAAAGTCACTTTAAAATTAGACTTTAGTAACTTTATCACTTAAAGTCACTTTTAAATTATATTTGACTTTATAACTTTATAAAGACACTTTACGAGAAAAAATAAATTCTTTTGGACACTTTTCCCTAGGCCAAAGATTAAAGGCTTAGGGAACCACTTGTCCTCCGGTAACCAAATTTCAACTCTCCTTCTTACCGAGCAAGGTGTTCCTCACCACACCCATATTGTCTCTGAAGTAGACATGCTTGCCCCGTGGTAAGGCTTTGGTAAGAATATTTGAAACCTGGTCATCAGTGGGAATATACTCAAGCTTCGCAGTTCCCTTCTGAACATAATCTCTGATGAAATGATATCTGATGCCAATATGCTTTTACCTGTCATGAAATACTGGATTCTCCGTGAGTTTAATGAAACTCTTATTATCATAGTAAATCACTAAAGGTCTCAACGGCTGAAAAAATAAGCCAAACAACATCTTGCAAAGCCAGATGGCCTCATAACTAGATTGAATGGTTGTCATGTACTCTGCTTCTGCTAAAATCAATGCTACTGACTACTGCTTCCAGCTGAACCACGACACCACTACTGAACCCAACAAAAAAAAACACCCTGAAGTTCTCTTCCTATCAGAAGCACAACTTGCCCAATTAGAATCAGTGTAACCTGCCAATCTCATTCCATCCCCCTGCCTATAATCCAGACCATAATCCACAGTCCCCTGAAATTACCGCAAAATGTGTTTTGCAGCAACCCAGTGCACCCTCATGGGCTCACACATCAACTGGCTCATCGTGTTGACTGCAAAACATATATCTTGTCTGGTGTTGACCAAATACATCAAGGAACCAATCAACTGTCTATACAATGTGGGATCCACCAACTAGGAATCTGAAGCATGAAGCTTATTCCAGTTGCTGATCATCGATGTCTACATGGGTCTACAATCCCCCATGTGGAACCTACCAAGGATGTCCACCATATACTTCCCCTTCCCTAGGAAGAAATGCCCCTCCTCCTCCCACACCTCCAAACCCAAAAATTAATGCATCAAGCCAATGTCCTTCATCTCGAACTTCGACACAAGATATCTCTTGTAGTTATTTATGAGTCTCTTTGCACCTGTAATGACCAAGTCATCCAAATACAACACCAGAATGACAGGATCCTCACCTATCACAATAAAGTAAAGGTTTGGATCTACATCACTCTTTGTGAAACTCGTCTCCTGCAAGTATGTGTCTATCCTGGAGTACCAAGCTCTGGAAGCTTGCTTCAAGCCATACAGGGCCTTCTTTCTTCTACACACATGGGACTCCTTCCCATGCACCTCAAAGCCCTGTAGCTACTCAATGTACACCTCCTCCTGTATGAAGCCATTGAGAAATGCAGTCTTCACATCCATCTGGTGGATCTTCCAACCCATCTTTGCTGCTATCGATATGATGGAATGAATCGAATTATATCGAGCCACGGGAGCAAAGGTTTGCTCAAAATAAACTCCCTCTACCTGGGAGAACCCTCTAGCCCCAAACCTTGTTTTGAATTTCTCAATGCTTCCATCTGCAGGATGCTTTACCTTGTAAAGCCATCTGGAAGTAACCACAGATTTGCCCTCAGGCCTCAGCACCACCTCCGAAACATCATTCTTCATGATATAATAATACTACCCCTGCATGGCCTCTCTCTAGACCTGCTAGCTAGCTGCCTCCTCATAGCTAGAAGGCTCAAAGTCTAAGATGTTGGAAACCATTGCCATATAGCTACAGAACCTATCAGGTGGTCTTCTCTCTCTAACTAGCCTCTTAGACCCAGCAACAGATGTGGCCTCTCTCAAGGTAACCTGAAGCAACTTGGGTTTCCTCTTCCCTGAGCACACTTCTACCACTGGAGAATGAAACTCCTCCTAATCATCATCAGGAGCCCGAACTCCTGACTGTTTGTCTTCTTTCCTCCTGCCTGAACCTCAACCTGTAGATGCTGAATTACCATGTGAAATGTCCATCAATGGACTCCATAGTGAACTGCTCTGCGGACTACTCTACATGCTGCCTGAAGCACCACCCCTCTGACTATGTGAGACACTTCTCACTGATGGACCTGACACCGTAATCAATGTACCTCTAGATCCTCCTAATCCATGCCCACTGGATCCTTGTGCTTGACTCAGCTGCTCCTCAGTATCTGGTTGATCCAGATATTTTAACTCCCATGACCTCTTGAAAGTCCTATCCTCCTCGAACTTCACATCCTGCCTAACAAGAACTCTCCTCTGTGTGGGAATATAAATCCAAAATGCCTTTGAGGTCTCACTGTATCCCACAAAGAGACCTTTCTCTATGGTGGGCTCTATTTTGGTCCTTTTCTCCTTGGGTACGTAGGAGTATGCAATAGACCCAAATATACAAAGATGACCAATATCAGGCTTCTTCCTAGAAAAAGACTCCTCCAGAGTCAGATTCCCCAAGGCACAATGCAGACTCCTATTCTGCAAATATACAGTAGTGTTGGAGGCCTCTTCCCACAAAAACAATGGTAATCCCTGATCATGTAGCATGGCTTTGGCAGCCCCTCCGATGGATCTGTTCTTCCTCTCCACAACCCCGTTCTGCTGGGGGTTGTAAGGAACTGTGAACTCCCTCCTAATGCCAACCTCTATGCAATAGTCTACTCTCCTCCATTGTCTGACCTCAAGGACTTGATCTTCCGACCTGTCTGAATCTCCACAAGAGCTCTAAACTCCTGAAACCACTTGAAGACCTCACTCTTGGTCTTCAAGAAATAAATCCAGGTCCTCCTGGAGTGATCATCAATGAATAATACACAATACTCATATGCACTTAAGGAAACATGAGACATCCGACTGCTCACATCAGAATGAATCAAATCAAGTATCCTAGTCGATCTACTATCACTGCTGGGAAAAGGGGATTTGGAAAACATGCCCATTGCACATCCTTTGCATGTATCAAAGTGATCAGTACTGAAATATGGCACACCTTTAATGATCTCCCGCAATTTCCTCAAGGCTTCATGATACATGTGCCCCATCCTATGGTGCCAAATCTCACACAGCTCTGAACTACTAGCTCTGCTGCCGATACTACTACTCAATGCCAAAAGGGGCTGAAATGAAAACTTGTACACCTTTTCATGGCGTACACCAATCACTCTAGCTGAACCATCTAGAGTGTCCCTAGGATATATCAACACCTGTCCTCTCCTGAACAATATATCATACCCTCTGTCCTTCAATTCTGAGATGGATATGAGGTTATTCCTTATCCCTGGCACATATAGAACATTTGACACCTTCAAGGGAGTTTTAGGTTCCTTATCAAATGTCAATGTCCCCACACCAACTGCTCTAACAACACTGTCATTTCTGAGTACTACCTCTATATCAGTTCCACTCTCTGAAAGCTCTAAGAAGTACTCATGGACTCCTGTCATATGATGTGAAGCCCCACTGTCAACATACTAGATACCTGAAGATGCTTTTCTAGTGGAGGGAAATGAACACTCCCCCTCAAACTCTGTGGTAGGTGATCTCACACTAATGGACTCACAAGCAATGAACCCAAAATCCCGGTCAAAGCTATCCGTAAAGTACTCTATCTCTTTTGATGCTACCATGCTTTGGTTCTTCCCCTTCTTCTTCTTCTCTAGACACACAACTGCATAGTGTCCCATTTTCTGACAATTCCAACACTTCACATTGGAATATTCCTTCTGCGTTTTCCCCTGTTTACATTTACCTTTGCCTTTACCCCCACCACTACTTGTGGAAGCTTGCTTCTTTCCCTTGCCTTTCTTGCCTCCTGCCAACAGTGCTCCATCCTCATCCCGCTCAAGTGGTTTGGCTGCCCCAAGTTCACTCTTTCTGATTTATTTTTGTATGCAATCATCCCAAAACCTATCCTAAGTGGGAAGGGTCCCACGTGCACAAACCCCATCAGCAAAGTTCACCCATGAACTGGGAAGGCCATTCATTGCAATCCACACTAACTCAGTGGGTGGAATAACCTCTCCAACTGCTGCCAATGCATCTCTCACATTAGTAATATTTGTGATATATTCAGATGCACTATCAGCCTTACCCATCGTAATGGTCTTCAGCTTCTCCCTTAGGACCATTTTCCTGTTCTCATTGGTACTCTGGTAGAGATTGGTCAATTTTGTCCACATCTCATGAGAATATATCTTTCCTCTCACACGAGGAATGAAATGGTCTTTGATTCCATCTAGAATCAGCCTCTTGCCCTTGTTATTCGTTTTATTAAAGGCTTCCAACTGAACAACATCAGTAGGCACATTAACAGGGTTCTGTGTGGTATGCACCATGATATCCCAGACTTATACCTCCTCAAAGATGCTCTACATTCTCTCATTCCATACACTATAGTTACTATGCCCACCCAACCTATCCTCCACCCTCAAGCCTGAAGACATGCTTGCTGTCCTAAATAAGTTGACAATAACACTATTGTAGTAAAGGTAAAAAAATTTGTGTGAAAAATCAGCTTGCTGTAATTTTTCCTTCTTGTTGTCCCAAATTGTCTTTTCAGCAAAATAGCTCTGATACCATGTAGAAATTTTAATAACAACCCCAGTTTTCAGTTTCTTCTTATTTCTCCCATAAAATTAAATTCCCATTCCCATAGCCATACATTCAACAAGCTGGAAAATAAATATTTTCTGAAAACACTAATTCTGGAAATTTCACAATGCTGAAATGCAGAAATAAAAACTCAGAAAAATAAATCAGCCACACACAGAATTTTGACATACTGATTTTTTATCAATATGACCCTTGAAAAACCCCCTACAACTCTTGGGAAAAACCAGTTCGAAAACTCTTCTTATTTATGGAAAATGCTTTTACATTAAGAGAGAAATACTCAGAAAATTTCAGCAAGTAATAAATACAACTTATCTCGTTTTTCGTGCTTAACCACTGCCTCGAAAAATGTGTACACAACAAAAATAGAAACAAAAATAAATGTTGTATCTCCTCCTCAAATTTCGTGCCCAGAATATACAACATTAAATGTTGTTGTACGGACTGCCTCGAAAACTGTGAAAACAATAATAAATGTTGTTGTAGAGATTTCTTGATTTCTGCGCAGAAAAAAAACAAAACTGTTTTATGGTTTTCTACCTCGATTTTCATGCGCAAATCTGCCTTGAAAAACATGGTAAAAAATCAACAACTCGCTACTCAAAATCTGTGCCAAACTTTGCTATACAGTCTCCTTGGAATACGTGCCAAATCTACTTTATGGTCTGCCTTGAAAATCGTGCCCATATCTGCTTTGAAATTTGTGCCTTTCCTTGCTCTACAGACTTGCTAAAGTGTTGCCTTGATTTGCGTGCCAAGTTTTGTCCTCCTTCTCCTCACTGCCCAAAAATCTCCTTTGCTCTCCTCTCCTTCTCTCAATCTGCTCATGAAATAATGAATGACATTTTCCCTTTTTTTCCTCCTTTAACCTAACCCTAAGTGACTATTGGGGAATCCCTAAATCTAATGGTTGAGATAACTTTAGATCTAGGGCTGAGATTAAATGCTCATTTAAATCTCACTTTCTATTTTTTAATTCACCCCACTTTAATAAAGACCCACTTAGTCATTTATTTCGAAAGTCACTTTTCCTTTCTAATTTCACATTGACTTTATTAAAGTCACTTTAAAATTAGACTTTAGTAACTTTATCACTTAAAGGCACTTTTAAATTAGATTTGACTTTAAAACTTTATAAAGTCACTTTAGGAGAAAAATTAAATTCTTTTGGACACTTTTCCCTAGGCTAAACATCAAAGCCTTAGGGAACCACTTGTCCTCCGGTAACAAAATTTCAACATATAAATAAAAAAAAAGTTAAACTTTAAAGGGAGAGCCCTCTCTGAACCCTAGAAAGGCTAGATCCTAGAGTTTCAAGTAGGTTTGTGGTTACCTTAGTGAGTTCTCTCTTGAACCTAGAGAAATTACTCCGTGATAACATATTGAAAACTAGATATAACAAGTTGCGGAACTTACTTGAAAGTCCCACATTTGATGTAGATCCTGCGGGGTGCAAACCCCCAGCAACCCTTCATGCTTCGTAACCTGAAAATCAAGAAAGAACGAACACAAAACTCTAGTTGTACAGCATATATAGTTCCTAGATGTTAGTGTAACTCATGCATAATATCATAAAAAAAATATTAAATATTCAATTAATGGTCATTACACATTTATAAAGAGATATAAACACGTGAATATCGGGAACAAGATGTTTCTTCTTATTATAAATGGCACGTACAGTAATAGAAATGTGGAGAGATCACCTGAATTCTTCCATGACCTTCGAGCATACTGTCCTATGGATCCATCCAGCCCTAGCCTCGCAAGAATTCTTCCAAGTTGTGTTCACACTAGATGTCATATAGGATGATGAGTATCTCAATGAATCAAGGGTTTCCTGAATATACCTAGGAAGTGCAGAAGGCATGGGAATATAAGACTTGAAATAGGGCTCCAACAGAGTATAATATCTATATTTTTCTCCCTCCCTTAGGCCATGCACATGAGGGGCTTTTATACTCCCTCAAATTACTTTCTGCAGTTGGAAATAGTTAGGCCACGGGCTGGGGTGGTTGAATTACAAGAATAACCATCAACCCTGCCTCGAAAATAAGGAAAAAAGGTATATGTGGATATATATGAATGGACTCGCGTATCTACGCAGAAAAGTCTGGGCAGAGTCGCATATGGGTTTTAAGATACTGTTTTTTGTGAAGATGGTCAAGTCTGAGGGGAAAGGGTGCCCAAGGCCATAGTGTCAGTCATCAAGCACATGAAGATGGAAAATGATGCTATAAAAACCTTGCTACATGAAAAATCAGAAATACATGAAAAAACATCCAACGCACTAGCACATTTGGCCAAATCAGAAATGCATGAAAGGAACTAAATTTTTCATCTAACACACAAGCACATTTGGCCCAATTTCTGAGGGAAAAATCGTCGTGATTCTGACACATAGGCATTCCAAGAGTGACACTATGAGGCAGGGAAAAACATGGTTATCCATTATGTCGCAATTCCGACACTTTAATAAAGTGTCGGAAGAGCGACACATTTTCCGACATTTCTAGACGTCCGTCGCTCTTCCTATGTTATCCAAATCATCGCTATTCCGATGTCATCAAAGGCATCGCTATTCAAACGCTAGCCAAACTATCGGTCTACCGACGTTAGCATAATGATCCAAGTGGATATCGGTGGCCACCCACCTATTCCATTTGGACCCACACCATCAATTCTTGCAGCTTTTCACATTCAACACCACTTAGTATTTTTAGCAGGAGCCATTTTGGGGCCTTAATGATCCAGGTGGATATTGGTGGCCACCCACCTATTCCATTTGTACCCCCACCATCAGTTCGTTTAGTTTTTAAGTTGCAACACAACTTACTATTTTTAGTAGTTTTTCAGGTCTTGACCTTCCACAACCGTTTTGAGGCCCTAAACGACGTTTTTTGGAAAAATTGGGAGAAACATGGGTCTATCATTTGATGTTTCTCACATATAAAGTTTTACTCCTCAGATATATCTTTTTAATGAGCTATTGAGCATGTCAAACGGAGATCAGATGCCAAAGTTCCGTCCCCGGGAAGTTGAAACACCAACTTACCCAAACGGGGGGCCCACAGTTTTGGCACTTCATATTCTAGAGTTAGGTTTTTGGAGTTTTCATTTTTTCCATTGTTTCTCAACAATAAATAGGCCCTCGAGCCTCATTGTAACATAGTTCAGAGGTCTGTATCCACCACATCTCTTCTCAGAGAGTCGCTACCAGCACCCTAGCTATTTTATTTCCATTATGTCTATAAGCATATTTCTGTTATTTGATATTAATGAAATGACGCATTATTTTCACTGCAAATCTATGTTTATGGTTATTTCTGTATTTTGTTGCGTTCTTACATAAATCTAGATGAGTGCTATCAGAGCGGTCTTCTCTTTCTTTGTTTTTATTTGCATGTCCCCAATGCGGTCAGGGTATAAGGAGTTAGGGCTCAATCTTGTTGAACCCTTGTAAGATCATATTTGAAAACCATGACGACCTCCCATAGCGTAAGAAAAGAAATGTGAGGGAGCATGATATCGTATCAAAATATTGCTCGAGGAGGCCCTTTAGAAACAAAGGAACGCGAAGATGGATAACTTTGCTCAGATCCTTCAACGAATGCCCACCTACGGCGCATCTGCATCCAACAACCACTCTGGAGGTGCCACTCCCTTCGAGGTACAGGTAAATTTTGATATTCCTGTATTTGAAGGCCAAATAGATGCAGAAGTTGTAGATAGATGTTTGAATTTGCTGGAAGGGTATTTCTCGATCGATGATTTCTCTGACTGAGAAAAGATTATTTTTGCACTCCTCAAAGCCACCCCCCATGTCAAAGACTGGTGGGAAACCTACCATGAGCAAGAGGACGAAGGGGAACCCTCTCTGTTCTCAGCCACACCCACTTGGAATTCATTTTGAGATGGAATCAAGGAACAATATTACCCCGTGGGGAGCTATGAGGACAAATACATCCAATGGACCACGCTGCGGCAACAAAGGGATCAAGATGTGCATGAACTCATGAATTTGTTCCATACCCTGTGCACAAATTTGGGTATTAAATATTCAGAGAGACATTTGGTGCTAAAGTACGGTGGCTATCTACATAAACACATTCAGGAGGAAATGGAGTTCCTTGACATTACATCGCTTGGCACGGCATATTTCTATGCCGCCAAGATCGAGCAGAAATTTAAGCAGAAGAAGCGAGAATATGGATCTCTGAATCTGAAAGGTGCCCCAAAACCGAAGAACAAGGGGCAAGGCCAAAGCGGTGCTACTCAGAACAACACCACAAACCAAAATAAGGACACAGGGAAGTGGTGTGAATTTCATAACAGCCGCACTCACAGCACAAATGAGTGTCAGGCCAAACAATCATTGGTGGTCGAACTAAAGGCACCTGAATTAGATGCATTTTCTGATCTTGAGTCAGAACCAGACAAAGGCAATGACAAACGGAAGTAGATCATTGATTCGGATACCAGTTCCATTTTTTCCACCACCGAGATCTAGAGGGAGGACCTAGAGGATCCATAGGAGGGGGAGCGCCTCTTCCATTCGCAAATGTGGGTGAGGGTTCTCCGCTGCAATTTCTTGTCGATAGCGGAAGCCAAAAGAACCTCGTTTCAGTAGAGCTCGTGAAGCGGCTCAACCTACCGACCATAGCACACCTGCAGCCATATACCATCGGGTGGCTTCACCCAGGAAGAGATATTCGCATCCACCAACAATGCCACCTTCCGTACAACATCAAGCCATTCATGGATGAGGTATTATGTGATGTTTCTCCTCTTGATGTAGCTGATGTATTATTGGGCCAACCATACTTGTGGAGGCGACATACTGCTCTCCCGAGTCTAGGCCTCATGTTATTATTACTTTGGGAAATAACTTGTACATGATACTCGGAAGGTAATCTTCTTTGTTATATCATTTCTCACTTTGACATGATTCATGATTGCTACATGGATTTTTGGGCACCCATTCCTATAGACTTGGACAAATTCACTTAAAAACAGTGGAAAATCCTCCATACGCGACTATGCCCGTGTTTCTCCGCGTGTATACGCGAGTACAGCTAGAATTTTCCGCGTATGCCATTTTAATGATTAAAAAATATATAAAAAATCCCTAATTTCACGCTGGGTTGATGGTTACTCAGGTAGTTCAACCACCCCAGCCCGTGGCCAACTGTTTCCAACTGCTGAAACTACTTGGAGGGACTATAAAAAGCCCTCATGTGTATGGCCTAAGAGAGAGAGAATTATTGATATTATACTCTGTTGGTATTCCCTATCCAAGTCTGATTCCCCGTGCCTTCTGCACTTTCCCAGTTCATTGTAGGAAACCCTTGTTTCCTTGAGATACACATCCCTTTATATGTTATCTCGTATGCACCAGTTTGGAAGGAGTCTTAGCGAGGCAAGGGCTGGACGGATCCGGACGACGGTCTGCGAAGGCCTTGGAAGGATCGGGTGATCTCTCCACGATTACTTTTGTACGTACTATTTATAATACAGAAGTATCATGCTGTTCCCGAAATAAACGTGTTAGTGTATGCTTTAATGTATGAAGAATATTTGTTATACAAGCATCCATTATGATTTATTTAATGTTTTATATGAATCACACTAACATATAGAGTAGAAATATCTTGTACAACTTGTCCTTTGTGCTGGTTTCTTCTTGTATTTCAGGTTAAGGAGGAAGGACGGTTGCAGGGAGTTTGGACTCCACGTGGATCTACTTCAAACGTAGGACCAACGGGTAAACCTCTCATTCTGCTCTATTTAGTTTTTATGAATGTGCATGATCGTGTGGGTCTCTGTTAAGTAGTACGCCCCTGCTCTGTGGAGGTTGAATCCCAACCAACCTCTAGGGTGTTAATTCCCCGAAACAACTGCCTCCTGTCATATCTTTGAATACCGCAAAACAAACCATTAAGATTGTTTCCCAAATGAGGAAATTCATTTTCCTTAAACCTCGCTCACGGGGAAAGAAGAATATTGTGGCCACAAACTCAAAATAGGGCTCCCCTGCATGGCTACAACAGATGGACAAATTCATGGAGGAATATGAGGACATTTTCTCCTCAGTCAGAGAGGTTCCTCTACACTGTCAGGACAAGTACTCCATTGATCTGACCCCTAACGCACCGTTGCTTGATGTTACCATACCTCCTGCAAATACACATACAGAATCCACACATGTACTGTCTGAGGCTAATAAATAAGGTCCACGACATCTTCAAAGAATCTAATACCCAGTTCAATAGAATTTGCTTCATCTCAGGGAGGATGTCAATGCAATGGGGACCATTGCTTCCTAACGAGGGAGGACTGAACCAAGTGGATATCGGTGGCCACCCACGTATTTCATTTGGACCCACACCATCAATTCTTGCAGCTTTTCACATTCAGCACCATTTATTACTTTTAGTAGGTTTCCGGGTCCTGCACTCCCGGAGCCATTTTGGGGCCTTAATGATCCAGGTGGATATTAGTTTCCACCCACCTATTCCATTTTAACCCCCACTATCAGTTCGTTTAGTTTTTAAGTTGCAGCACAACTTACAATTTTTAGTAGTTTTTTGGGTCTTGAACTTCCGGAGCCGTTTTGAGGCCCTAAACGACGTTTTTTGGGAAAATCAAGAGCACCATGTGTCCATCGATGGATGTTTCTCACATCGAAAGTTGTAATCCTTGGAAATATATTTCTAATGAGTTATTGAGCACGTCAAACTAAGATCAGATGCCAAATTTACATCCCCGGGAAGTTGAAACACCAACTTACCGAAACGGGGGCGCCACAGTTTTGGCGCTTCATCATCTAGAGTTAGGTTTTTGGAATTTTCAGTTTTTCCATTATTTCTCAATAGTAAATAGGCCCTAGAGCCTCATTGTAACACATTTTAGATGTCTATATCCACCACATCTCTTCTAAGAGATTCGCTACCAGCACCCTAGCTATTTTATTTCCATTATGTCTGTAAGCATATTTTTGTTATTTGATATTATTGAAATGACACATTATTTCCACTGCATCTCTATGTTTATGGTTATTTCTATATTCTGTTGCATTCCTGCATAAATCTGGATCACACAATCATCACTAATCCAACGTCAGTTAAACCGTCGGTCTTCCGATGATCCATAACTGTCCGGCCTCCAACGTTTGATAACGATCCATAACTGTCGGTCTTCCGATGAGGCATAACTGTCAGTCTTTCGATGTTTATCAGGTTTTCAAAATAATGTCGCAATTTCGACGTTAGCTCTTCCGACGTTTAAAGCATTGCTCTTCTGATGGATTTAGTGTCGCTCTTCCAACGAATATAGAAACTCTCTTCTTATGTTTATGCCATTTCTCTTCTAACGAAAAAAAAAACAACACTCTTTCGACAAAACCTAAATGTCGCTCTTTCGACGGAACCTAAAAAATATTTAAAAAAAAAATTATTTAGATAAATCCCGCCTTATTGAGTTGCAGTTTCGCTCAAGATTTCTCAAGCAGCAATCGCACAATATTTTCTAAGTTATCATGATTTTGAGTAAACATGTTATATCGGTTTCTTATAGAGTACTCCAAGACTTACATTTGTACTGTGCATTCCAACATTCTCACTCTTGCCATTGTTAACATTCTCATGCTATGTTCCTGAACCAACACTAAACGCTACCAATAGCCTCCATAGCAAATTGAAGGATGGTTCATTGAAGCAAACATTGGGCATTTTACATGAAAGAATCCATCAAGGTCTACCAATTGATCCCAATACTTACGCTTCTCTTTTGCAAGCCTGTGTACATATCCGTGTGTTATCAGAGAGCAAACAAGTTCATGCCCATGTCCTGATAAATGGATTTGAGGAAAATCTATTTTTAGGATTCAAACATGTGTTTGAAAAAATACACGAACGAGGTGTGATTATATGGAATGCCATCATAAGAGAATATGCCAGGAAAGGGCTATGTGAGGAGGTCCTAAGGCTGTATTATCAAATGCAACAAGAAGGGATAAAGCTAGACAATTTCACCTTTCCTATTGTGCTCAAGGCATGTGTTGTGCTATTAGCTCTGCAAGAGGGCAAAGAGATTCATCATCATATCATAAGAAATGGCTTCGAGTCTGATGTTTATGTGTGCACTACCCTGGTTGACATGTACTCCAAGTGCGGCTGTGTAGAAGCAATATTCCAAGTCTTTGACAAAACGTCTAAAAGGGATGTGGTTTCATGGAGTGTAATGATTTCTGGGTTAGCCCAAAATGGATTTGCCAATGAAGCTTTAATTATGTTTCGGCAAATGAATCTGGAAGACCTCAAACCCAATGTAATTACCACGGTTAGTGAGTTATCAACATGTGCCCATTTAGTAGATATACAACAAGGTAAGTGGATCCATGATTATATTTTTGGGAGTGGTTTTGAACTAAAATTTTCACCCATATGCAACAAGTAGGAATAAAGATAGACCATATCACATTCATTAGAATCTTATCTGCATGCAGTCGTGTAGGCTTGGTGGATGAGGGCCTTCGATACTTTGAATTCATGAGTCAAGATTATGGCATTGCGCCTACCTTGGAGCACTGTGCTTGCACAATTGATCTTCTTGGTCGAGAATGGCACATGAAAGAGGTGCTCACCTTTATCAGGTAAATTATAATAGAACCTAATGTTGGTGTGTGGGGAGCACTGCTTGGTGCCTGCAGAATTCAGCACAATATTAAGCTGGGAAAATATGTTGCAAAACATCTTATTAAATTAGACCCTGATAATGTTGCAAACTATGTACTGTTGTCAAACATATATGCTACGGCTGGAAGGTGGGATAAAGTGATGAAGGTGAGAGCAATGATTAAAGACACTAAATTGAAAAAGAGCCTAGGATACAGCTGGATTGAGGTCAAGAACAGAGTCCATTCATTTGTTGTTGGAGACATATCACATAAAAAATTAGAGTGAATATATTCAATGGTGGCTTTATTGGCTGGGAAGATGAAAGATTTAGGGTATATTCCTGACAGGGGTTTTGTGCTTCATAATGTTGAGCAAGAAGAGAAGGAATATGTTCTTTCTACCGACAGTGAGAAGTTGACCATCGCATTTGGGCTCATTAACACAAGCTCTGGGACACCTATACAGATTACCAAGAACCTCTATGTATGTGGTGACTGCCATATTTCCATTAAATTTATGTCCAAGATTGTTGAACGAGAACTTATTGTGAGAGATACAATTTGCTTCCATAATTTTAGAGATCGATTGTGTTCTTGTAGAGATTATTGGTAGTGTTGATATAAATGAAAGCATATAAGCATGTGAAACTATAGAATTTTCATATGACTGAGTTGGTAGCCCTATTACCCTTTTATATTTATTATATTATAATGTCGTAATTGGAGGTCAGGGTATAAAAGTTTTAAAACAAAAGCGAAAGTATCTCTTGGTATGTACATAGAAAATTTATATGGAAATCTTGATAGGGCAAGAAAATAAATGCCATGTTCCCACCCTCCTACCCAACAGAGAGAGAGAGAGAGAGAGAGAGAGAGAGAGAAAATTTAGTAAAAGGTTTTGGTATATGTTTATAAAAAAGAACCTGTCCTACCATGTCAGGTTGTATGTTTGTCTAGCATTGTTTTATAACTTCATTTAGACAAGAAACTCTGAAATATTAGTGTATCTCATATCCCAATCATTTCTAAATGAAATCTAAGTGGAAATATTGCCGTATCCTACATCTGGGCCCAGAACCTACAAAACGTCTTGTTCCAGAACTAACAGTTCTTTCTTTCTTCCACAAATATGCCTCATAGAACCACGAATTTTGACACTCTTGCTGCCTCTATCACATGGCTCAGTTTCGAGTTCAGATTTTGAAACAATGAAATTTGGATAAAATTTGAATTGTTTGATGAAATTAGGATAAATTTTGGCATTACATTTTTCTATATATAAATTTCAAAATATTGAATATCTATATATCTATCTGTATATACACACCAATAAAAAAGGAAATTCGTTGGGCTCACTGAATTTCAAAGGAAAACCTCAAGGCTAATTTTAGAAAAGCCTTACTTTGAAGGCAAACCTCATTACCTTAATTTTGATTTTATTAAATATTTTCTTGCACAAACCTATCGAAAACTTCACAAAGGCCATAACAAACCAATGTTGTGTTAGTATCTTCGGCCTCCTCATCACACCCCTGACACTTTTTTTCCTTCGTAAGAAAATATTACTTACAAGGCTAATGCCACACACTTGGTTTACAAAAAAAAAAAAAATCAAATTCAGCAGTGCATCTCTTCTTCAGATCCTTGCTTTGTTCCATCCACACCCATTTATTACAGAGCCATAAGATTCACACATAATAACTATTTCTTTCACTCATGAAATTTATTGAAATAAAATCCATAATAATTTCGATGAACGATTGTGACTTAACCATTTACAAATGCCAATGAAGGCAAGTGAGGGACTAGCGGGTCAATGTTTTGATTGGTTGCCACTTGGTAAGTCCTACACTCAACCGTCTTAGCCAACAATGAAGCTCCTACCACATGAAAATAACACGCGAGTGGAATCATGACCTATCTCAACAAGTATATGGATCAATAATACAATGGGGATGAGGTTTTTATATTCTCACCTGGTTAGCCAAACAAAATGTCAATTAAGTGTTTGTGTTATGTATCTTGCACTCAACCATGCACAACAACTTCAATTTTCATTCACAGAGCTAAAGGATTCATGATATGGATACTTATTCTTCTCGCATCTTCATTTACTATGCTTACAAGTTTACCCTTAATAATTATGAAATAACTCAATTGAAATATTGTACGCTGATACCAATCATGAAATCAATGAATATAACTTCTGCTTGTGGTTTCTCTACATTGTTGATGCATCCTAGGACAAAATAGACATTCTTAAGCTCAAATTTAGATTATTTCATGAAATGTCAAGTCATTCCACCAAATCATAGTCAGTTTTAACTGGAAATGACTAGAAATAAGGGATGGGAAATTTAAATCCCTTTAGTAGTACAAGAAAATAAAGTTTTCTTCTGAAATAAAGTTTGGTCGGGCATGACTTCCTTGATTGAGAGTATTGTCCACAAATATTTTGAACATCATTTTTTATGTGGGGTTATTAGTTTGACAGAAATGGTTCATGAGTTTAGGATCTCTTTGTGTTACCTCATGAATTCTAAAGAGATCACTTCTCAGTGTCTGTATTTCAATGGAATGTCCTTCAATAATTCTTATTAATTATGATTGTGATGTAAGAGTAAATTGGCCAAAACAAAATCCTTGCTCTGGGCTGACTGTGTCATACACAACATAATAATGATTTTTTTATATTAATTATCAATCATTGTTCATTTGAGCTCAAAGGATGACAAAGAACCACAATAGACTAATGATCCATGAGCTAAGAGTTTTTTTTCTTTATAAACTCTTCCAAGTCCTTCCCATCAAGATTTGAAGCAATATTAAGGCTTAACTTGAAAAATTTCTCATCTATGCTACTGGTTCCTCCATTACAATCAGAACCAGGTAATTTATTCCCTCCAACATTAAAGGAAAAAAGGATTTTGACATATTTTATAGGCAAAGAAACAATAAATTTCATTTTGTCCTTTCGAAATTCAGCAGCACTATATAAGCTCTTTTGACCATGAAAAGCAGGGAGAGAATTGGATAGAAGAACAAAATTCTCTTGAACTAATTTTCATTTCAGATGCCTAGCCACATCCTTGGATGGTTGTGGAGAAATCTCCACCTCATAGTGGAATATTTGTTGTGAAGGCTCAAATTGAACAAGGAAATGATTAGCAAGAAGCTGGATCAGAGCCCCTAATTTTCCTCCAAAATCAAGCCTTCCTATAGCCATGAGAGGCATAGGATTTCTGGAAAAATCCTTGTCTACTTCTTCACTTGGTAAAAGTTTTGGGAGGATAGGAATAACCATAAAATCAATCAAGGAAGAATTATCGGGTCTTGGGACCAACTCCATGTTCTCCATTAGGGAAACCATACACTCTGGAGCTGAAAATACATCAAAATAAAAAAGGCCATTGCAGCAAATGCCGAAAAAAAAAACATCAAAACCCTATGGTTAAACTAAAACACATCAAAACCAAATAGCCATTGGTATAGATGCAAACTAAAACTTCTCACAAATATAAGGGAAAATTAACCAAATGAGCATACCAACTAATGTAAATACATTAAAACTAGATACGCTTTGTTGAACGATGAAAACCAAAACTTTTTGGTTGCATGTGAAATATTAACCAAATGGGCATATCAGCAAACTAAAACAAAGAGAAACCAAAAAACCATTCCCGCGGATTTAAACAAGAACTTCTTAGAATAACATATAGGAAAAATAACCAAATGGGCATATCAGCAAACCAAAACATATAGAAACCAAATAGCCATTGCCACAAAAGCCAACCAAAAATTCTCATAGCTAATAAAATTCACCATAACCAATGGGTAGAAGTGGAAAGTGACAAAACCAAATGGGAAAACAAATAACCAAAGAAA
The DNA here is from genome assembly GCA_034641835.2 of Pinus albicaulis. Taxonomy (NCBI): domain Eukaryota; kingdom Viridiplantae; phylum Streptophyta; class Pinopsida; order Pinales; family Pinaceae; genus Pinus; species Pinus albicaulis. The sequence goes on from CM076581.1 coordinate 1,390,410,797, forward strand.
CCTAAAGGGAATTGCATTATCATTGGATAAACACAGAAACTTAATGAAAAGCATTGCATATTTAGGGCAATCCATTACCTAAATAAATCTTTCAGTGGGACTATTGAATGAATAAATGGACTACCTTGTCCAAGGCATTTGACGACATGTTCTTTAGAGTTGACCACACTTTCTTGAATTTTACTTCTCCAAATCCCACTGATCTGGGGCTGAATGAAGGGCCTTTGAATCTGAGGGGCAAGTATTGATGTCTGTATACAAGGCACAAGACTATTATGATAATTGTTTTTGGTAATCGGACCAAAGGCAATCGGGATTCGATGTATCAGAGCAGATTCTTTCTGTAGAAGGAAATAAATCACCGGACTTCAACCAAATGTATCAAAGCAGACCTGCAACAGGCACTCGGGATCACTTTCTTTACTTATTGCATCCTTCCTCCAAACGTGTGATGGTATGGCCACATCCTTCCTCCAAACTTGCAATAGAATGGTTGCATCCTTCCTCAAAACCAGCGATAGTATGGCCGCATCCTCCCTCCTTCCCCGGAAAAACCATGCAACCGGAGGGAAATGAACGAGGGAAATTAAAACTTTTGATATTTGAAAATTTTTGACATTTTGAAATGAAATACGTGTGTTTTTTTAAGGCCACTCAAATTCCATTAAATAAAATGTGTGAGACTTTTCTTGGGGTTAATAAGGGATTTGGGTAAATAAGTGGTATTGTTGATTATAAATAATTATTAATGAGGTTAGATCTAAGACATTTATTTAAATTATTAATAATGTAAAATTTTTGAATTTTTATTTCATAAACTAGGGATTATTGTTGATTTTTTAATCTAATTATGTGATATTAAAGATGAGTTATGGTAACTTAAAAATAAGTTTTATGTGGTTAAAAGGGAATTAGTAATGTTATGGTATGAATGATTATTTTCAATGAAATTTTTGGTTTAGTCTATGGACATTTTCCATGATTTTTAAGACGGAGTCAATATAGGAAAGGTGATACTTAAAGGGCTCCTAAATGCTTTAGAAATTTTATATCTATTGGTTTATAAACATTAGAGGTGGAAAAATGTCCTAAGCTCTAGAGCTAAGTTTGTTCCAACTTAGCCATATCTTGAACAACAAATTGTTGTTGACGTCAAGGATATGATATAAATTTGGTGGGTTGTAGGGTAGTCTTGTCATGAAATAAATGTAATGTAGTTACTAGGTAGGTAGGGGGAACCATTTTGGTGGAACTTGGACATAAATGGGACATCTATCCATGCATATTTTTTTAAGTACAAATACACCTAGTGGATTATCATTGAAAGGGAAATATCACTTTAGGATCTAGGCTACTATCCACACACTAACTAAAGGGATATTAGTGAAACCCACAAAAGTATTATAGGTGCTTTTATATAAATAGGTGTTCTTGTGTTCTCATTGGTTAGTTATGGGCAAATGAAAATAAAGTAAGAGAAGTTATATGTGATTTTATAGAAATAGGTGTTCTTGTGCTCTCAATTGTTAGGTATGGGGAAATGACAATAAAGTAAGAGAAGGATTTGACTACTGGACAATTAGAGGAATGATTCCACACAAAACCAAGCATGGTGCTACAAAATTTTCTAGGCTAAGGTATTTTTAACGGGTTCCTCGACCATATGACCCAAAGAAGAGAATGGCCATTCCAGATGCTCTGAAAATGTTGAGGCTTCAACCAAGTCAGAAGTATTATCTGCTAGGAAGGCTTTCCAAAGAAGTTGCCTGGAATCACTATGACACTATTACAGAACTAGAAGGGAGGATAAAGGAAGCAATTGGAAAAATTGAGATCAAAAATAGTGGAGTTAGTTGAAAAGAAGCTTGCCCTATAGGTGGAACTCTTAGCTTCAATAAAGTATTAGATAAGCTGCATGTTGTGCTTAATGAAGCAGTCAATTTTGAAAATGACAAGAAAATATTTCTGAATATGAGGTTTTTGACTAGAAATATATAACAACTCAAAATAAATTACACTGTTGATACAATAATAATATAATCCGCAAACAACTTTCTCACATTCATGATATGAGTATATATTGAATTAGATAGAAATAAGAACCTAATAAGTAGCAAGGAAATGAACAATTTAGGTGCGTTTAGGGGTTAGGGGTCGAATAATGAGTTAGTAGTTAAGGGATTAGAGATTAGGGGCTTAGGGGGCCCGACCCGAACACGTTTTGGTGGGTGCACTCAACCGAAACAACCCAACCTGAATGGGTTTGGGTGGGCGCCCTCAAACGAAACGACACGGCACACCCGACTAAACGAAGGCATAAGGGAGAAAATGACAAATGGGCTGCATGAATGTGCACAAGGCACCTGTGCGATCACAACTTAGAAAATTTAATACGTCTGCCCTGAAAAGAAACAAGCCAACCCAAATGCATTTCGGCGGGCACCCTCACACGACGCGACACAGCGCGCACGACCGAACGAAGGCACAAGGGAGAAAACGAGCTGCACGAACGTGCAAAAGGCACCTGTGTGATCACAACTTAGCAAATTTTGTACAACCACCCTCAAAAGAAATGATATGAATCGACCCGAATGCGTTTGGGTGGGTGCCCTCACATGGCGCACCCAATCGAACAAAGGCACAATGGAGCAAAAAGAAAACAGGTTGCACGAATGTGCACATGGTAACCATGCTGTCACAAATTTGCAAATTTGATACGGCAACCCTCAAACGAAATGACCCGACCCGAATGTGTTTGGGTGGGCACCCTCTAATGGTGCACATGACCGAACGAAGGCACAAGGGAGAAAATGGAAAATGGGCCGCACGAATGTGCAAAAGGCACCCGTGCGGTCACAACTTAGCAAATTTGATAAGACCACCCTCAAACGAAATAACCTGACCCAACCCGAACGTGTTTGGGTGGGCACCCTCACACGACGCACCCGACCAAATGAAGGCACAAGGGGGCAAATGGAAAATGAGCCACACGAACATGCACAAGGTACCCCTGTGATCACAACTTAGAAAATTTGATACGTCTGCCCTCAAATGAAACGACCCAATCCGAACACTTTTTGGCGACCACCCTCACATGGCACAACACGACGCGCATGACTGAACGAAGGCACAAGGGAGCAACCGAAAAATATGCCACATGAACATGCACAGGGCACCCGTGTGGTCACAACTTAGCAAATTTGATATGGTCGCCCTCAACCGCAACGACCTGACCCAAACGTGTTTGGGCGGGCGTCCTCAACTGAAACGACCTAACCCAAATGCGTTTGGGTGGGCGCCCTTAACCGAAACGACCCGACTCGAACGGGTTTGGACGGGGGCGCTCAAATGTAATGACGCAGTGCACCCAAGCAAAAGAAGGCACAAGGGAGAAAATAGAAAATGGGTTGCATGAACGTGCACAAGGCACCCATGTAGTTAGAACTTAGCAAATTTGATAATGCCACCCTCAAAATAAACAACTCGACCTGAACGTGTTTGGGTAGGTGCCCTCACACAACGCAACACGACGTGCGCGAATGAACGAAGGCACAAGGGAGAAAATGACAAATGAGCCACACGAATGTGCAGAAGCCACCCGTGCGGTCACAACTTAGCAGATTTGATATGGTCGCCCTCAAACGAAACAACCTTACCCGACCCGAGCACATTTGGGCAGGTGCACTCACATGGCGTGCCTAACCGAACGAAGGCACAAGGAAGAAAACGGCAAACGAGCCTCACGAATGTGCACAAGGCACCCTTGTGGTCACAACTTAGTAAATTTTATACGGCCACACTCAAACAAAACGACCCGACCTGAACATGTTTGGGAAGGTGCCCTCACACACCATGACATGACTCACATGACCGAACGAAGGCACAAGGGAGAAACCAACAAACGGGCCGCACGAACATGCATAGGGCACCTGTGTGGTCACAATACTCTTGACGGTACAATATGTATTAGGGACTACATTGATGTGACATATTTGGTGGATGCATACGTGAAGCATTAGTTTATAATGTTCATCCTAGTTAAGTAGAGTTATATAATGTTGGCCCGAGAAAGGGTATGCAAGCTATAACTATAGTTTTTTCATATTGTTTTTATTATGTCGAGTCTAACTTATTTTAAACATTTTTCTTACCTATGCTATTTTGATGTGGACAAGAGGTACTTAAGGAGTGTTTGAAAAGTAATAACAAAATTTAATATTAGATTATGATTGAAAAGTTATGCATTAATATTGGTATAAATGGAAATAATGGGGATGTGGACATAAAATTGTACATTCTTGTGCAACTTGAGGCAAAATAATAATAGTATTTGTTCCCCATAAGGGACGGAAATCGAGTGTTTGAACACAAAATTAGATACAAAGTGTGATTTGATACCACAAATAGGGAGCCAAAAGAGCTTGGAAATAGAGGGGGAGAGATTTGAGCTAAGGGAGTTGCCTACACAAGGAGGAGACCCAAAATTTATCAGAACATGGAAAGAGACAAGCTGGAATAAAGGGAGGGAGTTGTGTAACTAAGAAAAAAAAGCAGAATAGAACTAAAGGTACCAAAGAAGTTAGTATTTATGCAAGGGAAATTGTGTATGAAAATTGTGTAAGACTTGGGATGCATGAAGCTACACCAATGATGGTACCCTCAACACTGTAACACCTATTTCCATGGAAAAGGTTGTAGGATGTGCACAGGGTGGTGAAGAAGCTTGAAATTCAAAGATGAGAAATTCAACACCCATTGGAAAAAATTCCAACTTGACTTGAGATTTATGAAAATCCATTGATAACCTGGAGGGGAAATATTCCCAACTTCTTACTACATAGGCAGAAAATGAGCCAAGAAAATACAAGAGAATTCCCCATGTTTTCACTTTGATTGGGACAAGCAAGAGACACATAAGATTGAAGTAATTCTTACCATTGATGGAGTTTACAAAGGTGTGGAGAGCACACCAACAAGCAGAAGGGTTTTCTTGACTCTCAAGGGCAAACCCTTGAAATGATACTTTATGCCTTATCATATTAACACCAACCATGAATTCCACCTTTAGACTAGTGAACTCCCATGCTCGAGGGATCGAATCAACCACGAAATTCATTAACTCTCCCCACCCTGTATCCATCAATGAACTTGGTACGAAGGCAAAGGAGGGAATTAAGGGTTGTCCAACTTCATAAGACTCCACATGTGAGGGGTAAATGGGCGCATGGCCAACACCCCCACAAACCACCACCTCAACCTTAATGATGACATCCTGATGCCAAATGTTATGCGTGATGCGAATATGTGCATATATAGGAGGAGACAGGGGGGGCATAGAAAGGAGAGGTTCGGAAATCTTCAAAAAATAATTCTCATGGTGCATATATCCAACTAGAAAAACAAGAGAGAGGGACAATTATATTGAGTGGAATTATTCATGGAATATCTTTCCAACCTGACATGCCATTGATCTCATACTAACCCGCTTCCTTCAAGAAGGAAGGCTTGATTTCTTTGTATATCCGCCTCTTTGTTTTGGCTTCTTAAATTGTGGTAATAAGCCTTTTGAGAGAATGATTTTAGGGTGCTATTGATTTTTCTAAGGAGGAGGGATAAATTTTTGTTCTTCAGGAGAAAACCTTTTTTAAGGTATTGAATAGTGATAAGGGAATCGCCCAAGATCACTAACTTAGAGACATCTCGATCATTAGCCATCTGGAGACTTGGAAGAAGCCCATACATTTATGTGAGATTGTTAATTATTTGGACTAGCCCCCATAAGTACTTTATTTTTCAGATTCCATCGGGATTTAGGAGAATCTCTCCCCCTCCCCCTCTCGCCACCCCAACTATTTAACTTTTATATTTTATTGAACTATTATGATTCTATTACAACTCTTTATAAATGTATAAATTTATATAATTTAAATGTATGTGGTATAAAAAAAAACTTAACATATTAGAATAGTGAAGATAAAGATAAAAAAATAGAAACTAAAAATATTAATAAAAAAAAGTGGTGTTCTATGTAAATTAACAACATAACTTCCAACATGGTCCTCATAAAACTAACTTCACCCATATTGGTCTACTGTCAAGTTTGATATTTCAATAATTTTTTAGATGATTTTCGTGAAATTATTAGAGTTTTTGTTCATCTGGTTTAAATTTGACTTGAGATTTGTGAACCTCATGAAATTAATTTACCAAAAAAGAAATTATACAAAATTCAAATGTAATTAATTTTATTCACCAATCTAATAACTTATTTCAAAACTATATAAAAAAATATATTTAAAATATAATTTTTAATATATTTGAAATGCAGTGTGAATTCTATAATATTTTAGATATTTTTTTTTCAAAATTTTTATTCTATTTTATATTTATATATAAAAGTAAGTTAAACTCTATTTAAAAAATATATTTGAATGTGAAATTATTAATGTGATGTTTATTTTGAAACTATATTATAACATTATATGTAAAAATAAATTTATATTTATATATTAATGAGAAAAATATATTTAAATGTGAAATTATATTAATATAATTTGCATTTTAAATTAAAACTTGAGCTAATTATATGTATGTGTTTGAATTATAGTTTAAACAATATGGAGTATTTTTAGACACATAATTTGTTATATATATTTTTACATAGAAATAATTTAAAACTATATACAAAAATGTTTGAATGAACTATTAATGCATTAACGACATTTTCTCCAAACCGTCACAATACCGACGCATATTTTAGAAACTTCACATTTTCGACATTGTGTACCAAAAATGTCATAATACCGACACATAGTTTAGAACGTCGCATTTCCGACGACATTCATAAACGTCACAAAAGAGACGATGTCCCTAAATTTTGGTATAGCGACGGTTATTGGCAGGATTTGAAAAATTGATAAAAATTGGGGAAATTTCTGACAATTCAACAAAAGTGTCAGAACTAAAGTGTTGGAATTTTGACCAAATGTACTAGTGACAAGTACTCCTACTCGAAATATGAGTAAAAACGTTAGGAGATAAATTGAAAATACAAGTTGAAAAGGTATTTTTTCTTTTTTTCCTCTAAAATTTGATGATGTAATCAAATCTTATTTTTATTATTTCCACTATTATTTTATAATTTCCTTAAGAGGCCCATTTTAGACCTCAAAACTCCCCTAATGGATAAGAATAGCTTCAAAGTGGGTTATGGCATGCACTTACCTTTCATCAGTGACTTATAAGACTTGAGCCAATATTTGGAAGCAATTTGACTTGATTTGAGTGATTGGAGGAAGGAGAAACACTCTTTGTCGAAGCGCGCAATGCCAATGCTGAGGGCGTAGCACCAAGCAGAGCGCACAACACCAAGGGATGAGGGCGCAACATCAAGAGACTTTAGCAGGGTCCTGTTGGGCAAGGGCACAACACTCCTTCAAGCGCGTAGCACCACTTCCCAAGCGCACAATGCCTTCAAAAAACGTATAGGGGGGAATTCCAAGGGTGCTGCACCCAGTCCCAGGCATGCAGTGTCAAGCTAAACGTGCAGTGCCAGGAAAATTTACCCAATTTCGCTTAGAAAAACCCCAAATTCTTCCTTGCTGAGCGTTCTTGATCTTTTGAAAGGAAACAATGAATCTCTTGAAGTGTATAATGAGATTTTATAGATGATATGAATTTGAATTAATTATGAAAACCCACTTTCAAATGTAAAAAGTCCTTTTTCTTTTCTCACTATCTCTTTTACACTATTTGGTTGTAGATTTGCTAAAATGATGAATTTGACCTTTATTTTGGTCATAGAGGCATGAAAATTTCATTTTAACACCTTTGGGACTTAATCACACACACTAGCATCTTCAAAATCTTATTTGGTTTCCACCATAACATTCAACTTATCTTTTCCACCTTGTCTGGCCACTTTCTCAAAACCCTAATTGTTTGCAGTTCTTTACAACAATCATGAGTGTTCTCTTCTAAGTTCTCTATAGCACTTTCAAGTTCATTCATTTATTTCTAGTTCACATTACCTTCTTCCATATTTCTTCAATATCTTCTGATAGACTTTCTTCATGCTTGGCCTTATGTGCTTCCTCAATGTCATTTTCTGCAAGTGATCACTGTTTTGGTAGTCAACTGGACCATCAAGTGTATAAACCGTAATCATCTTCAATACCAAGTAATTTCCCTTTCCTTTGTTGTAAGTTGTTTTCATTCAGGAGTATATAGTCTACCTCATGAGTACTTTCTGCTGATAAATATTTTAACACTCCTGCAGAAGTGCTGAACTTATTTCCATTTTTCTCATTTGGGGCTTTGAACTGAGAAGATAATCCTCTTTGGAAACTTTTAGGTCCTTATTGAATAACCATGTCCCGAAATTCTATTACATCTAAGCGAAATTCTAGCAAAGGGAAAGAAGTGCCTGAAAAATATAATGATGACCTTAAAACATGTAAAAACCCTAATGACCTAGTGGGAGGGTCCTTTGACCTGATTTTGACTAGAATTTGACTTCGAGGTTTTTTCAAGTGAAAACAGCGTATGTTCATAGGTTATTATGTCCAAAGGGACATTGAAATGAGTCATCACAAGGAAACACTAGATGGAGGATGGAGTCTATTGACAGGGGAAAAATGGGGCAATGAGGTTATAGGCAAGGAATGAGGTTGAAAATGAGAGGTATAAGCCCATAAGGAGTTATTTATGAGAAGCAGGGTGACTTTGAGATGGAAAACTTGATAAATAGTGAAAATAGGTTTAGAGGTAATGAAGGAAGTGAGATTTTTGAAACTCAAGATATTTAGGGAATATTGTTTTAAAAAATATATAAACATCCTATAGTAATCTAAAGATAGTGAAAAATACTGATGAATAATAGTGGCTCAACTCAGGGAGGGAATCTCCTTTAAAGAGGCGTCAAGAACCTCAAATTTCTAATTTTGCAGATGAGATGCCTCACATGCTTGTTTATTTACTCTTGTTCTTTGAAGTTGTGATCTTATAATCTGAAAAACATGGTTTCTTCAATATCAACTTAACCTACCCATCATAATTTTTCTAACATTTTCTCTTCATTTGGGTGCACTTGGATTGGAAAACCCTAAACATCATATTTTCTTTTGAAAGAAAAAGCTATATATGTCTACCCTTATGTCATCCAAAGGCTCAGATTAGAATGATGAGTCATTTTTATTCTGTACTTAATCTAATTATCTGTCAAGGTTAAACAGTTTGACAAATTTTCATTCTCTAACCTATCAACATAAAATTTAAAACATGGAAAAATCAAGGTTAAGCTATTTAATTTGTCATGAGCTGTGTCATCTTGGAGAAGTGACACACATATTTTATTTTCGTACAAGCAAAACTAGAAAATAGAGGGCTACAATTTGAAATCTGTCAGTCATCCCTCTCTTTTCTCTTTGGTTCAGATTTGAGCTTTGTGAACTAGCATCTCTTCCTAACCTAGCCTAATGATGAGCCAAGTTTAAATGGTTTCACAAATCTTTCTTTTCTAACTTATCAGAAAAAATTTAAAACTTGTTCAATCATGATTAGGATGTATGACTAGACAAGACTTCCTTTCTGAAAAGTAGTGGCATTTGGACTTGCACACATTTAAACATATTATTTTTTGGTATGGGGCTTTACCTCTTCTTTTTATCTACCCTCTTTTTCTTTTTTTCTTTGTTTTTGTGTTTTTATTTTTCTGATCTTTTATTCAAGAAATTTTGTGTACAATGAACAAAGATTTAAACTAATAATTTCAACAAAAATAGTGCTTGAGCATCTTGCCATTTCTAGGACCTCCAAATAACTCTGCTCCATCAATTTCTTGTAGAAAGAATGCATCATTACCTCTTACCAAATGGATGATGTATGGAACTTTACACAGATTTTAAAATTTTCCATGCATGCCTTTGTCCCCTCTTCTTGAATCCCACTTCAGCACTTTGTCTCTGATATGGAAATCATATTCCTTGGTCCTCTTATGAAAAAGCTTTTATATGCTCTCCTGCACTGCTTATGTCTTGTTGTATACTTCCTCCCTTTATTGCTGCAATTGAATGGTTTGGTTCAACCTACTTTGCATACCATTCTCCTCTGATTGTACCTTTTGGAGGAGCTTCATCACTGGGATTCCCAAGTATGTTGGAAAAATTGCATCCATGCCATACACTAGCTGATAGGGAGACATGTTAATTGATTTCTTGCTTGTTAATCTGTTTGCCCATAGTGCATGCACTAATTTGCTGCGCCATGAATTTTTGTTCTCTTCCAACAACTTCTTGATGATGTTTACCAAAAATTTTTTAGAGGACTCGGCCAAACCATTACCTTTAGGGTAATAAGCTGTAGAATGCCCTAGTGTAATGTGATACTTGTGGAAAATTTTTACCATTATCTTGGATTTAAATGCAGCATCATTATTAGTGATTATTTTTCTTGGGCAGTGAAATCTAGATAGAATATTGGTTTCAAGGAATTTTATGATTACCAAGTCAGTGGCAGTCCTTGAAGGGATGGATTCTATCCATTTTGTTAAATAGTTAGTTGCAGTGAGGATCCATTTGTGTTGGGTAGAGGAGTCAGGGTGGATTTCTCCAATGAAATTTAAACCCCACTATTGAAAAGGAGCTTCAACACTGATAGGGTGCAAAGGAAAAGGAAATAGTTTTCTCTTTCCCTTAAATATTTGGCATTTCTAGCAAGTCACTACTAGCTTGTGGATATCAGGGAAAAGAGTGGGCCAACAAAAACTAGCTCTAAGGATTTTGTTGGCAGTGGTTTTCCAGTGGAGATGACCTCCACACTCTCATTCATGAAACTCATGCATGATTCTATCTGAATCATCTTGAAGAAAACATTTAAGCAAGATACCAACAAAATTTTTCCAATATAAAGCTTTATCTAGGATGCAAAAATTTACAGCCTTTTCTTTCAAGAATATAGTCTTTGTTTTGGACAAACCAGAAGGAGAATTTAGATTAAAAATCACATGTAATATATCAGCATACCAGAGTGAGTTCAGAAATGCCTCTTCAATAGGTGGAGTCGCCATTTCCTCTTGTTCATTTAAGGAATGTATCATGTTTATGTCCAATGCTTGAGAGTTTGCTTTAGCCATCAATTTGGAAAATCCTTTCCCTTTAATTAGCTTGGTGGGATTGATTTCCAAATCATACTCTAATATGATATAAATCCACTTACCTCTTTTACCATCAGGATCTTGAGTTAGTATGTCCTTAAAAAATGCATGAGGAACAAAAGCAATGACATGTGAATGCAATATGTAAACACTGAAATATTTTAAGGTTTTTATCAAGGGAAAAGCATGTTTTTCCATGATGTTATATTTCAGAGGTGCATCTCTTAGTGCCTTGTTGAAGAAAGATATGGGATATTCTTGTCCCATTATGTTCTTTTGTAGCAATATTGCAGCAATTGTGTGTTCTGATGCAAATGAGAAGATGAAAAAGTCTTTGGTAAAGCTAGGGCTGATTATAACTAGTGTTTGGGTAACTTATCGTTTTACTAGTTCAAAGGACTACTTTCAAGCTTTACTTCTGTGATCCATTTGAATCCTATTTCTCTTTTCAGCATGTTTTTAACGTAGCTTAGGAGTTCTGCAAGGTTTTGTATGAACCTTCTTAAGAAGTTCATATTTCCAATGAAGGATTGCAACTCTTTGATGTTTCTAGGGTGGCTAATCTGCAATATCCCCTCAATCCTTTTTGGGTCTATCTCAATCCCTTCTTTAGATATGATGTGGCTTGGAAGTTTCCCTCCTTTAAGGTCAAACAGATTTTTCTTGGGATTCAAAGATAAACCATACTTTCTACACTTTTCAAAGACCTTTCTTAAGTGAGCTAGGTGTTCTTCATCGATTTTTGAGTAAAAAATGATGTCATCAAGGTATATCACAATTAAATAGCCTATTTCTTCAGAAAAATAAATGCCCATGGCTCTTTGGAAAGTGGCCCCATCATTCATTAAACCAAAAGGCATTTTTACATACATGAAGGTGTTCCAGGGTGTAGTGAAGGTGGTTTTATGCTGATCACTTGGAAGTACTAGCACTTGATTATACCCTGAAAAGCCATCAAGAAAATATATTATTTTGGAACCCACTACCCTTTGCAGTATATGATCCATTTTGGGTAAAGGGTAATTGTATTTTAGGGAGGCTTTGTTCAAATTACTCAAGTCTATGCACAACTTGATTTGTCCTGTATTATTCCTTACTGATACAAGGTTTGAGACCTATTCTGAGTACCTAAGTGGGACTATTATTCTAGCATCATACATATTTTTTATTTCTTTCTCAACTAGAGCCATTAGGGCAGGATTTATCCTATGCAATTTCTTCTTGAATGGTTTGGTTTTCCTTGAGAGGAATCTTGTGCTGAATGATGTTTGTGTCATAGGACTTGAAGTCCTTATAGCCCCATGAAAACACATCCTTGACCTCTTTGAATAGCTCAATGTATTTATGTTTTATAAGGGGTGGAAATGTTTTGGAAAGCCTTGTCATTTTAGTTTCTTTCTCACTGCCTATGTTGCATTCTTCTACATCTTTTTTGATGGATTCCATTTTAGTTTTCCTAGCAACATCATTAAAATCAAACAGCTCTTCCAAGGGAAAAAGTCCTCGAGGCAATAGGTTGTATTTGCATTGCAATACCTCAAGGTCTCTTTGGTTGAGTCTTCAAACAATTCTGCCTGAAGAGGGTGTTCTAGCATATTTACATTAGCAGCATAAGGCAGCTCTATTTTGTGCATTTGTTCCTCAACAGGGTATCCCTCTTCATGATTTTAGTTTGGTTTTGGCATTTAAAATTCATTTTTGGACTGTAGGAAGTCTTCAATGTATTTTCCACCTTCAAAAACTTTCCGATAATCAATGTTATCAGGGACTGTAGGTCTGTTTTTTACTTTTACCATGTATTGTTCATTGGCATGAGGTAGTTGACTAGTACTGGCAGCAAAGGCTAGTTCATTTGCAAGGCTTTTTTGAGTTCTTGGGACATAGGTAAGTTCATATTTTTCAAATGTTATTAGGAGGTCTAAGGAAGCATTCCTGTATTCTCTTAGCCTAGGATTCTTGGCTCAATATTCTCCTTTGATTTGCCTAATGATTAACTCGGAATCTCCTTGAACAAAAATTCTCTTAGCTCCTATACTTTTCACCATTTGTAACCCTAAGAGAAGAGCTTCATATTCTGCAATACTGTTTGTACATTGAAAATCCAACTTGTAAGAGTGACCTTCATTGGTGTTATGTATCCAAACACCTTCTTCTGAACTAGCTTTTCCATAAGAGCCATCAAAGCTCATATTCCAAAGTGTTTCAAGTTCAGATTCGCCATTATGTTGTTGTTCATGGCTGTTAGGGTTTTGTATGTTATGTTCTTCATTTTGTGTTTTGTTTGACTGTTCTAAAAGGTATTTCTCTTACTCTTTTTCATTTACTTGTTCATTAATGTCATCTTCATTATATAAGACAAATGAGTCAAGGTCTGAATGGATATAATAGAGAGGGGTGTTATTTGGCCTATATTGGCTTCTTACAATGTATTTCATGTGAGATTCTCTGTACAGTCTTCTTGTTTGGTTAAATACCGGAATGGTACCATATGTCATGTCCATTAGGAGATCTCCTTGGAGTTTGGCTCCCCATGATCTAGATAAAATCATTTCATATGTCGGGGGAATTTCAGCTACTACAATATCCATGACCAGGCTCTTAGCTGGTATTTGTGCCAGATTGACACATAGATCTTTGATCAGGCCCAAACATTAACCTCTAATTCGATCAAAAGAGTACAAATCTTTGTATGGTTTTTTTATTTCGAGGCCTAATATCTCCATTACTACCTTTGGCATGAGGTTATTTGAAGCACCAGAATATAGCATGGCAGTGTGTAGGATTTTGTCAAGACTATTCAAACTGACATAGAATTGTGGGACAACTCCTTCTAGAAACTTTCCTTTTACCTATGGTCCAAACAACAATTATGGCTTGTCATTACTCATATGTAGAGTATCTGTGTCACTTCCTATGTTGAAAGCCCTCAGAACTTGAGATCTGTATACATCTTGGGTCACTAGTTCCGTAATGGGTATGGTTGTTTTTATTTTGGAAATTTCACTCTTGATACTGAATGGTGTTTGTGTTCTTGGTATATTTACATCATTTTTATCATACATGGTATTTTCAGCAACTCTAGCTTGCTGATTTTGTTTTTGGATCTCAGTTAAAGCAGTTTTTTCAGGGCCACTAGTTGAGGTACTAGGGCAGCTTTGGTCACTATCATGTTGGCTGATTTTGTTTTTTCTTTGATCAGGATTCTTAGCCATTATGTTGGTATTTTCTAATATCTTTTTAGGAGTGTTTACAAGGGTCTTCCTAGTAGAAATATCTAATTTTTTTCTCTTGGGGATGTCTTGTGTTTTCCTATTTCTAAGGTCATACTGCCTATGAACCTCCATGATAGCATTTTCAAACCCTAGTTTGTATTGTTCAGAATCCTCAAATGTTATTTTAGTTTGGTTTGAGGAAAATAGACATTGTTCTTATTCTGTGAGAAAAATAACATCCTCACTGTTAGAACCTATTATATTAACATGGTTTTCTTCCATCTCCTCAGCCTCTCTTTCCTCTTCATCTACATAGTTTTCCTGGAAAGGAGGTCTGATTTGCTGGTAATTTTATCTTTGTCTAATTTGAGGAGGATATCTTCTAAAGTTTTGGTTTCTATTTTTTTTTTGAGGGTTTGTTTGGTTTTCTCTTGGAGGTTCTCTTTCATTTAAGTTAATTCTCTCCATCATCCTTTCCATTTTCCTAACTAGACTGTCAATTTTAGCATCATATGTGGAGGCCATAGTTTCCTCTTTGTATGTAGCCATCTTCTTTGCTCTTAATATAGCCCTTTTAGTAATTAGGTTGGCTTATACACTTACTGATCCCCTTTTCATGTCTCGTAAGGTGAGGGGATCTCTTTCTCTTAATTGATAAGACATATCTGGATCAAATCCATCTAGAAATTTTACTAAGGCTAGGCATTATGGGGGTTTCATGTGGGGAGGGAGTGAATTTTATACACTATTAAGACTAATGTAGTAGTCTTGGACACTCTCTCCAACATTTATTTTAAGGTTATCATGCTCTGACAAGATTTTAAGAGGATTTTTCTTAGTCTCCCACTTGTTTATGAATGTTTGATGAAGGGAAGTGAGATCATGAATGCTATTAGGGGTTAAGTTTTTGAACCATTTCTTTGATTCTCCTCCTAAAATTTGGGAAAACGTTCTCATTTTTATAGTTTCCTCCTCTATTTCTTGGTACTCAAAATCATTATTCATCCTATCTACATGTTTTTGGGCAGTTGTAGAATCAGTCCCATTAAATTGAGGGATTTTAGATTGATAGTCCTGTGGCATAGGTAGAAAAGGTTGTGGTAGTACTAGGTGGGCACACCATGCTACCATGATAGGAGGTAATGGAGCCAAAAGAGGATTTACAAGAGGAGGTTTTATGAGTGGGGGTGGAGGATGAAATGGAGTGGTTTTCACAGTGACTATATGAGTGGGGGTAGCGGATGTACTTGGACCAGCTAGCTGAGATTGAGCAGATTTGGATCGAAAGGAGTCAAAGTGTTGGGGAAGCTGAAAATCAGGAGGAGTGTAAGGAGAGGCTTCTCTACTAGGACCATGTTGTAAGTTTCTAAGCTCAAGATATGTCTGGTCTATCTAATTTTGAGACTTAGTTCTGAATAGGTTTCTTCTATGGTGTAAGTCAAATTGGGCATCTTGCAAGGACGTAAGGTTTTCAAGGACAAAACTTTCTTTGTGAATTGGTATGACAATAGTTGAATCTTCAGTCCTAGAAGTTTTTCTTAGGATTATTTCTAGGTAATCAACTATAGTAGGAGGGTTTGGGTTAGGGTGAGATTTGGTGTTGATTCTTTGTGAAGCCATATTTCAGACCCATAACACAAAGAGGCTGAAAGTTTGTAAGGGTTTTGAGAAACAGACCTATCCCAAAAATTACTGAATTCACACACTATGTGGTTGGGTTTTATACTATTTAAGATTGATTAATACATTCCTAGGGGAGTCAGTGAGGATCGGTGGAGTGACTAGGTGGATGATGCTAATTGTTTGAGGATTTTCTTGTTGTCCACCATCAACAATTGGATACCAATCTAGAGATATTTTTGGGTTTTTTGAGTTCTTTATGTAACACTAAGATTTTTAATGAGTGTTCGCCAGTATGTTTGCCATTATGCTAGTATGGAAAATCAACCAAATACCATTATTGTCTAACACTTGATTTATCTAAGTTTGATAGGGGAATTTTGAGTTTCTAAGGAATATTTAAGATGTTACTTACTCATGTCCCACTGTGATTGCCATTATGTTAGCTCCCTGTAATTTTTCATATTGGCAAGACCAAATAGACAAGGGTAACATCAAGCCAACTTTGGAGTCCTATGACCTAGCCTTCCTGGACTTAGCAAGGGCTCTCTCTATATTTGTATAAAAGGTATGAATTGTATGTTTTTAGGATGTTGATTTTAGGCTAGTTAAAGTGATAGGGTTTGTTTATTTTGTTTTGTTTGGTTGGGTTGCTTGTCAAGAAGAACATATAGAGTAAGATGAATTCAAACCATTGGGATATGGGGTTTGTGAAAGGCTTGAAAAGTACAATAATGAATCAAGGGTGTTTCATAGGGCAAGTTAACAAAGACAAATGGGTCTTAATAGCTTATTTGAGTGAAATGAACATTAAATTTGTAAACATAGTAGGTTTAAAGGGAAATTAAGAATACTTTAACAAATACTATAACAAGAAGGGCCTTCAAGATCACTATGCTTAAAAAATAACACAAGGACAAGGCACACCATAAACTTATCTCATCAATCTTCACCAAGTAAACTTTAAAAACAATAATCCAGTAAACCCTAAAGAGCAGGGAACTCCTAAATTCTCTAGTTATTCACATTCAGAGAAAGAAAACATGTAAGAAAAAACATTAGTAATGATTAAAGAGCGGGGAACTACTAGATTCCTTAATAAAAATATAAAATACCTTAAAAGTGACTATTCAAGATGGACTAAAGGAGAAGGCAAACCATAAACTTCTTCAACCAAACCCTAATTAGTAAACTTTAATAAAAGGCCTTAAAAACAATGTTTTAAGCTACACCAAAGGACAGGGCATACCATAAACTTCTTTGGCTTGAATCTATTAAACCATTCTTAAGAAAAAAATCTAAGTGGAACTAGAGAGAAATCAAGAATTCTCCAATCAGACCCAGCAGAGGAAAGCATCTAAGAAATAGAAGGCAAATAGACTTAAGCTGGCTCTAACATCATATCTTAAGCTAAATGTTTTGCTCTATTGCATGAGAAAAGATGAAACAATATGAAAACATAAGGAAACAATTAATAAATTAGAAAAAAGTCACCATTAACCATGCTCATGAATCCTACGAATGTGCTTGTTTCATTGACATTCAATCCAAAACAGTCACAAAGCTCCAAAGCCAATTTCTTCACAACACCAAGTCTATGTATATTTAGCTCAACAATCAACCAACAAACTTATGAAGCCTTCGTGCAGTATTTATTTGTTAAGTGAGAAGGTAAACCCTATCTAGAGTTCAAAAATGTCATTTTTTACACATTTAAGGCACATTTAACCTTTGAGACCATGCAAGGCCTAAGGAAAAAATATCCGAACTCATTTATGAAAAAAATAACTTCTAACATAACTCCTCAACTAATTTTAGAGATATTTGTCCTTAAACCCTTCAAAATATCTTTTCTAATAACTTCTGATGTATTTTTGTTGACTTTATAGCAAGGGTGCAGCACCAAGGTACAAGGGCGCAGCGCCAAGACAAACGTACAGTGCCAAAAATGGAAAAATCACATGTTTTGTAGCTGAGTTTTGGAGGCCTTCTTGGTGCCCGAATGAGCTCCATGATAGCTAATTGGAAAGCCTATCCTGTCAAGTTTCCAGATCTGCCTTTAATTTCTATATTGGTTCCCATTTTCCTAGTAAAAACCAAATTTTCTGGAGACTGATAAGGGTGCAGCGCCAGTGCTGAAAAGAGGGCAAAAAGGTGTTTTTTTGGTTGTTTTTGGCCCTTTTGAGAGACCATATTTGATCCAAATGAGCTGAATGTTTCTGTAGATGATGTATTTTCCATGAGGATCATGAATATGTAATCTATTTTTCATTTGAGTGCCCAAAAAAACAATGTAGTGCCAATGGCGCTACGCGTTTGTCCCTTTTTTCTGCTAGTCAAATAGTGAAAAATCAAAATTCGCATTGAAGTGCCAAAATTTGGAACTTAACTTGCTGATCATGTTTAGGATGCTTGGAGGGATACATCAGTAAGGATATCCAATTTTTCCTTCTCCTTTTCCTCAATTTTTTCTTGAATCTTTACAAGGGCTCTTTTGAGCACTGCCCTTGCCATTCTGTTTCTCGTGACATAATGTCTTGCCATCTTCTTCTGTAGGTCAATATCTCTTTTTTCCTTCTCAAGTTGACCCTCTAAGTTCACATTGCCTCTCTCTAGCCAATATTATCTATCATAGCTGATTTCCATGGAAAGAATCTCACTTGAAGTGAGCTGCTCTACCAACTTTGTCTCTTCCTCTCTCTCTCGGGCTAAGGCCTTCTTCAACCCAATTGTCCGTGGCCTCTTCCTAGGAATTTGTTCTTCCTCTCCCTCACTGTCATGAAAAGTGCCCAAGGTCTCATATAGCATACCCTTTGCCCTTTCCGACCTCTTTTTGAGCTCTGATTTCTATGACCTCACTGATGCCCTGATGTTGTGATGTGTTTGGTGCACATATGTACGAAATCACACCATTTTAAGGGGTGTGGTTTACCCCTTTAAACTATTGGTAACAGGAAAAAGGAAATGGAGTAAATGAGCATACTATATATAAAAATAAGCATGCATATGTAATCTAAAAATTAAACTAAAACTAAACATAAATAAACAAAAGCTCTAAATGAGTCAAGCAACACAATAATGCAAATGGTGTCTCTAGGCCCCTCTTATTGAGCACTGGTAGTAAGGAGAAGAATACTTAACCCTCTTGCCAAAGGGCCCCTAGACAATGGCTCTAGGTCCCAAGGCAAGGATGTTGTTCATTCCAAGCTTGCCTTGGTGCAGTCTCCTTCTCTCTCTCTACTGTGTGGACTAAGCTTATTGGATGGCCAACAAGTGAGTCCCCTGTATTTGCAGCTTCTGGTCACACACTGCTGGTATTGCTTGGGAAATTCTGGCTAGCATAACAATGTGATCACCCATTCTTCATCTCATGGTGGATTTATATAGGGAATTTCAAAGCCTCCTTCCCTCCCTTGGTAAATTGTGGATGGTGACCCAAGGGAGAGGTATGATTCCTTTGTGTGCTCCAAATATTCCATTGTGTGCTCACTTGATGTCTAAAGAGGTGTTGGTTTCTATCCTTGGGTAGCTTCAAGTGTGCAAAATCACTATCCTAGGCTTTGTGTGGTCCTAAATAGTGACATTTCGCCGCTCTCAAGAATGTGCGCTTATCGAGCCAAAAGGTGTGCAGAAGGCACTCTTCTCGAAGGATAATGTGCACAATCAACATTTAGGACTAGTTAAAATTTTATTATCCTCAAACCTTTGAGATTTTAAAATATTTTCCAGATGCTGTAATGTTTTCCATCCCTGTAAATACTTTGGCTTGACATTAATTAATGTCATCTTCTTCTATACGATTTTCCAGTGTTAACAGTTGCCCCCTAATGTGTGAGGTCTAGGAAGGACTGTATAGTCGAAATGCATTAAAGTTTCTTTTCTGTATCATGCGTAGAGAGAGAGGGACGTGGGTGAAGCCTTGGGATTGAACACACCCTGCACTGTTTCCAGGAATGGCCAAGTTTAAGGGATCCCTGCAAGCAAAAACAATTTACAATACATATATAAAATTTCAACAAGGTAGGCATGTCTCATGCTCGTGATGCTATGGCTAGTTAAAGAAATTTTACAGATATATTTTATGTCTGCATCACTACTATGATAGTGATACTACCGGTTATTGAGGATGACTGCTGACGCCCGCATGGGCATTTTTTCTTTGATGAGAGGTGGAATATGGTGACCATATGCATAGACTTAGTATGGCATATAGCTATGTGATGTATGCATAGGTGATGGCTGGGACGTTCCCGTGTAAAAATTGTTGAGAGAGACACTTATGGAGGCAGGAGTCTTCGATGGATTTGATCAAAGTGCAATGGTTGTGACGTACAATACCATCTTGACATGAAAGCTTTTTTTGTAGTCAAATGTTAGGAGGATTGATGACATCTGTGGAAAATGATGTCTCCCATAGTGCCACTCAAGGATGCCCCTTTTCATGGTGAGGGGTGATCCAAGGTAGCACTTCCTTTCTGGAATATAGGTGTTGAAGTCGAAAAAAATGAAGCCTCAACTGAACGAGGGGTCATTGATATGAGGGATCGGGGACCTAGATAAGGTGGGTTTAACATAGGGATTTTGGTGAGGGGTGACTGAAAACTGATGATGGGGATTCAGTGGTCCGAGTTCAGGGTATACTTAAGCATCTTGGCAGCATTCATAGTAATTTTTGAAGAGGAAAATCCCGGGAGTTGGTAGGATTTCTAGAGCAGGTGTGAACCGGCTATGAATGTCATGGTGGTTTGTGTGTGGGGGGTGAAATACTCTGACCAAGGGTCTTCAGGGACTGCTGCCATGGGAGAAAAGATTAAATGCAAGGGTGAGGGGACCAAGTGAACCATTTGTGGTCTTTGTACACTTACCAAAAGAATAAAATAATAGGGTTTGGTTTGTACAAAACATAGAGACAGGTTACCCAAAAAATGAAAGTGTTCACTCACTCATTGTGTGAGGAAGGTTTTTTTCTAAGGGTGGGCGTCCCATTTGTTGGTGTCATGTGTGGGGTTGATGAAGCGGATGTAAAAATATCGTAGATGGAATTATGCTAGTGGAGGTATGATGGGCCAAATGCGAGGTGCGATGGTGCGCACTTTATCTGCTTGTACAACTTGGTCGTCCAGGAATGAGGTTTCAGTTTGCATGGTAAACTTGACCTTATGCATGATGGATGGATGGCCAAGAGGTGCTTCCTGGACTAAAGTGGTATGGCCATGGCATCACTTTTGTTGTGATATGGTCTACTGTGGGTGATGAGCGCCATGGAGGGGAGGTTGTACCGATAAATGTAGATGTTTATCATGTGCAAGGTGAGGTGATGATAAACACGGTCGAATATGAGGACCCTAAGGTTTATTTCTGATGGAGAAACTATGTTAGGATATGCAAAGTTATCTGGGACTCTATAATGTTGGGGGTAGAATGATAACTACTCTAGAACTTTCAGGAGATAACGTTTGTGGATGGTTTATAGGCTTTTCCTGCAAAAACAACTACATCAAGTGAAAAAATCTTCTTTATAAAAAAAATATTGAAAGTCACGAGCTTTAAAAAAGAAGATGAGAGAGGTCATACCTATCGGCGCTAAAAAGTTAATTATTTTCAGGAGTGTGGATGTGTGGCATCGCCTCTGTTTGTTATGGAGTGTTGATCATAGTGTTTCTTTTGGTCTGGTGATGAGATAATCTAAGGTCCAGTTTTCCCTTGGGAGTTTTTACTTGGCTCCTAGCTTTTATTTCAGTTGGGGTTTCCCCCAGATTGAGATCTGGGGACGTTGCCGGTTATTGCCCCTTGTCCAGGATCTCCCTTTTGGTTTGTTCCTCGACTTCTTTTTGCAGCATTTAGAGGATTGTCATAATTATCCTGGTGTGTGGTTGCTGATGAGCCTAGGAAGGGTTGCACTAGATCCATTCTATGTGGGGAATGGGGGATATCAGTTCCCTTGTCCCTGGTTGGTATATGAGTGATGGGGTGACTTTCATGATACCTAGGTTTTGATACGTTCTAAGTAGAATCGTAGGAGTATCCAGGGTATTGATTACTTCTTCCTAGGTGTCCTTGGGCCAAAGACTAGATCAAAGCATCTACAGAATTGATGTGCATGGTGCTACTGCTGCCTAGGTGATCTTGGGAAAAATACCCGATCAAACCGTCTGCAAAATCGATGTGCATGGTACTACTTCTTCCTAGATTATCTTGGGTCAAAGACTCGATCAAGCCCTATGCATAATCTACCTACCTAGTAACTATCTGAGTATCATGGGTGTTACTGCTGCCTAGGATATCTTAGGTCAAATACCCGATCAAGCCGTCTGCAGAATTGATGCACATGATAACTCCACGAATATAGATTATTTGTGCCTAGGTGAGCTTGGCTCAAAGATTCGATCAAGCTGTCTACAATAATCGATGTGGCTGATAACTCAAGAGGATGGGGCAACTAGGTTCCCCTGTTATTGGTTGGTGTATGATGGCTTTGGGGAGGAGGGACAAATGGCTCTCTTTCTGGTGACCTTTGTTCATTGTGTAGGTACAGGATGGTATAAGGTGCATTTCTGAATGCCTCGGTGGAGGGATCCTCTTGATAGGATCGCTCGATGGCATGTAAGGCACCCCTATATCATGGAATCTCCGGGAAATGGAGGGTATAATGCCCATAGTTGCTGCAGAGAGCAGATGCGTGATTGGTACGTAGTGCTTTGCCTTTACCTTTGGTGGTAGGTTACTTTTTACAGGAACGCGACATCGAGATGTATGTCTCGGAGCCAAGGAGTAGTTTTAATTCATCCAACTCCGGACATATATGGGAAGGATGGAATATTACGTCACATATGGCACAAGATGGTGATTCCCATTGGATGGCGGGGGTCACCATCTTCTTTCCTCTCTTCTCGGTTTTCATAGTGGTGATCACCTTTTTTACAATGGGAATTTCCTTTGGAGGGGTGGTCTCAACTATTTCTTGGATAGGTGAGGGCTCCTCGGGACTAAGGGGCTTGAACCCTGTGGCAGTAGCATGGGTGGATCTTGTTCCAAAAGGAAGAATGAGATACCAAAATTAGAATGCCAACAGTATGCTGGGTAATACCAGTGTTGCCAAAACTTTATGTGAGATGAAGCGAGATGGGGGGTAGAGGAAAGGGTTTTTGGAGGCGACGAAGGCTAGAGAGGCTACCGTGGCCAATGCCTCGGTGTCATTACTACTTGAGTCCATGTCTTGACTAGCCTTGGTAATTAACATGGACATCATGCATACTGGAGCTCCTGTGACATCGGGTGATGCCTCAGGGATAATAGGAGGATCTCCTACGAATGACCCTAGAACAGACAACAGTTTGAATTGGCGAAAGCCATATTCTTGGTCCCGTGAAAGAACATCTGAGGTTGTTTCTACATAGGGTAGAATTACATCTGTGTTTTTTAGGGGGCGCTTCTTGCTTTGTGTTAGCTGGTCTACAGTAATGATGTGGTCCTCGTGGGGGAACATCATAATGCAGAAGATGGAGGAGGCTATGGCAGACATGGCATACATAGAACTCCATGTGAGGAGTATATTATAGTCCAAGTGAGTGTCGAAGACTTCAATGTATATGTGGACTATCTTTCTGGCTAAACAGACTGGGACATTTTGGTAGAGGTTGATGGGGGTCGAGGGATGATCATTGTATGATCGAAGCATGATGACTCAGGGTTTTAGTTCGAGAGAACCTAATTTCTACCAAACATTTTTTTATATGATGCATGTCGATGCACCCTCGTCTACGACACATCGATGGATAGTGATATTCTACATTGAAATTGCTATCTGGAAGGTGACCATGGAAGGAAGTTGGGCGGTGGCTTTGTCTAAGTCAAAAACCATCAGGCGCGTATCGACAAGGTCGATAGCGCCTAATGCAAAAACTAAGGCTTTCCGTTGTTTTGGGCATGACTGCAAAAATTCCAAAGGTGACATGGCCGTCGGAGATTGTGCTAAATCGTCCACGATGCTATAATTATGGGCCACTTTGGGATAGTTTCCTGCTCACCTATTAGGTCCCTTTGCCATTTTTGGCAATGTTTCTATAGGCATCTTTGAAATGGTCAAAGGTGCAGTTGGTGCACTAGTACTTTCCCTAGACATATTGGTGTCTAGTGGGGTGTCGTAGTTGTGATTCCGTGTTTGGAAAAATATATCTTCTCCAGTATTTTTTATTTCATGGCTACTTTTCCTGGAATCATCTATATTTTTCTAGTGAGTGCTTACCGTCCCTTTCTTGGAGAAAGGTTCTTGCATCACAGATGATTATTGGGAAGATCCTTCTTGTCCTCGGTTACTCTGTAGCTTCTTTAGCTTAGGGAGATCAGGACAGGGGTGAGTATAGTGCCCATACTCACCATATATTGAACAAGAATGCCTTTTTTGAAGAGGTGGCATTTTTCTCTATCGTTGGGCATTGATTGGCTCCTGGTTCTGATTCAGGTTGGA
Source organism: Pinus albicaulis (assembly GCA_034641835.2). NCBI lineage: Eukaryota > Viridiplantae > Streptophyta > Pinopsida > Pinales > Pinaceae > Pinus > Pinus albicaulis. The sequence goes on from CM076581.1 coordinate 1,390,435,248, forward strand.
GTTTTCTCCAGCCTGGGATCGCGGTGGGTGTTGTTGGTTGTTGCCCCCCATTTCTAGGGTTCCCTTTTGGCTTGTTTTCAGATTTTCTATTTACCACGTTAGGAGGGTAGTTCTCCTATTTATATTGGTGTGGTTAGTTTTGTGACAACTGCACAAAGTTCACTTGTGCATTGTTTTTCATAGGTGGGTTGTGTGTTGGGGACTGAGCGTAATGCGGTCTTGGGTTTGTAGATGACTGTTGGAGGGGAGTTGTTCTGTCACTTTTTATTTTTGCATAATGATTCCCCTGAGCTGGAGGAAAAGGTCCTCCCTGGTGATATGCTTACACCCTATTAGTCAAATTTTGCTAAGGCATACGATGACTTTGAAAACCGGGTTGAGGCATGTTCTAGGTAGAACTATATGTGTAACCGAGGTTTTTACTACTGCTTCCTAGGTATATCTGGGTCATTTATGCAATTAGCTCATCTACAGAGTTCGACGCACCTCGCACTTCTTGATAAGTTTACAGGCACGAGGCGTTAGGAAATATGTTATAAATGTATCCTGACTACGTATAAATCAGCTCAAGCTTCTGGTATTTACTAATTGTGTCCTCTTCGGATGTGGGATTATGTTGTGCCACATCCTTTCAAATCTCTGCCATCAGAGTTTTCAAGAACAAATATAAAAGAACACGGTCATCGAGTTTAGCTTTACATAAACTGCGATGCTACCTCCATTCATGGAGATGGTTCGAGATGTGAACGACGGAGGTTTGTCTAAAATGAGTCAGTAATTCCATTCTGGAATCACAGTGAATGGGTAACTCAAAATTTGTTAGGAACGTGGTAGCGAGGGCGCTAAAGGTTCCATGTGAAGTTGAGGGTTTCTCCACGTACCATTTCGTGGCTACTCCTGTGAGAGTGTGTTAAAATCATCTTAATCAAATAGTGTCATCAATGATACTGTTCGATGAGCACCACAGGTGAAAGGTCATGATGTCATTACTTGGGTCTTCCGCTTGCTTTCATTCTAACTTTGGTATATATAAAGGGAGCTTCATGGGCATGAGAGGCCATGTAGGATCGTGTGCAATGGGGTCATTCGTTAGCTTGGTTAAATCTGGTAGATTCAACGAAGCTAAGAAATGTGACTGAGAGGTTGACGCCATTGTAATGTGTGAAGACACAAAGTTTTGGTTAGAACAAAGGTTAGTCTACGGCCTACCCTGTTGTGTATTTAGCTAGCTTCTCGTATGACATGCACTCCTCTGCCCACTGAGGGTTGTGGGAGGAGTGGTATGTGGTGTGGTGTTGGGAGACCAACTAGGGTTCCCAACTACGGATTCCCCAATAAAGGACACACCAATGATGGTGGCAGTGTTCCATCTTTGACTCCGGAATGGCGAAGAGACCTGGAACCGTTCTCGGTAATGGGGGGAGGTGCAAAGTATGTCTGGATCGATGAGGTTCCATTGAGACCTGTCGAGTGTCGCCCAGATTTTGGAAAACTTTGGGAGGATAGAGTCTTTGATCAAAGAAAACTTCTTTTCACATATATAAAACAAAGAAAAAAATAAAATATATTTCCCTTTAAATTAATCTATGTGATCAAGAAATCAAAAAATAGTGGTTTTTGTTCGTTTGTGTGTGATACTCCAAATCCTAGAAGACCTATGCGTCCTCACCCACTCCAAAGTAACTAGGCCTTGGGAATATTTCTTGTGAGTGATGGCACAATGTCCCGTAATGGTTGGCGAGCCCACCAGTCAGCCGGAGAGAATCCACCAAGGTAAGGGTACAGGGTCTGCTTCTTTCCTGCACCATCACCTATAGGGTAAAGGTTGCCCTAGTTTCTAGACACTAAGAACCACCATCCCACGTGAGCATTCGATTCTTGGGCTTCCTGGTAGTCAACTAATAGTACCGAATATCAGTCGAGTCAGGTAGCCCCAACTGATACCGCACGCACTGCACCTAAGCCTAACCCTCTCTGAAATAGGTCTTTGCTGTGCTCAGGTTTTCTTTGCCATGGGATGATAGGTGGATTTGAAGCTCCCTAAATACAAAACTTATGTTTTTTGATATGAAGTATGATCAAGGCAGCTTATTGGATGCCTACCCCCTTGATCCTAGCTTAAGCTATAAATTATTTTGTGGCCCTTGTGGGGAGAATTTAGTGAGTTTGGTTAAGTTAGTTTTTAGGTGTCTTTGCTTCGCTTAGTGGGTGAGTGTGTGTGACCATAAGGTGGACAAGCACATAGTATGAATGTGTGGATATTGTTGATCATTTACAAAATCCCCTATTTAAACTATTTTGTATTGTTCCTAGCTCAAATGGAAAACATGTGCGGATAATGGGCCACTTTCAAATTTTCCTAGTTAATCTATGTAACTAACTATAGGGAGATGGAAAATTTTTAATATGGAGCATTCATATGCTTACCGAGGTTCGCCGGAGGGTGCAAAGGTAGTAGAGATTACTTGCTCTTCTATAAAAAATTCAATCCTAGTCTCGCAATTCCTAGTGAAAAAATTGAACTAAACTAAAAAACTTTTACACTAGAACAAATAAAACTAGCTATGCATGCATGGTCTTGGGCCACTTACTTGGACTAGCTATCTAGGTGTAAGTACCAAAATTTTCAAAACATAAATTTTTCGCAATGCAAGTTACTTTTCCCCCTACTTTAACTATGTAAATATTTTGCAAAAATCAACTTGGAGTAAAACTAACACTAAGACAATGCTGGCAGATGCATTAGGGGCTGCCAAGCGCCTTACAAGCAGAAAAGGACAAAATTTAGGGAGATATTTTTCATTCTATAAATTGTGCGGAAAAGGATGATATAGGTGTTCTTTCTACACACGAGTAAGCTCTAAACGTGCGCCCTAAATGTTTGTGAGGAAGAAACGCGTGCAAATTCCTGCAAGTAGAAAATTTAGGCATTGTTCTTCTTCATTCTGTCACTCAGGGTGAATCTAGGGAATGTAAGAGATATCAAAGGACTTTTAGCTCCAATCCATAGCATAGACAAAGGTCTCCTGCAAAAGAAGGCACAACCATATAAACTTGGTAATAAAATGTTAGTGGAGTCACCAATCCTATTGTGGTGTGTTTGGTGGATGCATGTACAAAATCACACTAGTTTAAGGGGTGTGGTTTACTCCTTTAAAATATTGGTAATAGGCAGAAAGAAGTGGAGTAACAGAGCATACTATATATAAAAATAAGCATGTAAATGTAATCTAAAAACTAAACTAAAAATAAAAATAAATAAACAGAAGCTCTAAATGAGTAAAACGACACAAGAATGAAAACAGTGGCTCTAGACTCCTCTTATGGAGCGCTGGTAGTAAGGAGAAGAATACTTAACCCTCTTTCCAAAGGGCCCCTAGACACTATCTCTAGGTCCCGATGCAAGGATGTTGTTCATTCCAAGCTCACCTCGGTGTTGTCTCCCTCTCTCTCTCTCTACTATGTGGTCTAATATTGTTGGATGGCCAACAAGTGAGTCCCCTCTATCTGCAGCTACGGGTCACACACTCCAGTATTTCTTGGGAAATTCTGGCCAGCATAACAATTTGATCACCCATTCTTCATCTCATGGTGGATTTATACAGGGGATTTCAAATCCTCCTTCCCTCCCTTGGTACATTGTGGATGGTGACCCAAGGGAGAGGCATGATTCCTTTTTGTGTTCCAAATATTCCATTTTGTGCTCACCTTATGTGTAAGTAGACATTGGTAGATGTCCTTGGATGACTTCAAGTTTGTGAAATCATTGTCCTATGCTTTATGTGGTCCCGGATAGTGCCATTTTTCCATTCTCAGGAATGTGTGCACATCGTGCCAAAAGGCACATAGAAGGCACTCTTCTCGAAGGATAATGTGCACAATCAGTATTTAAGACTAGTACAAATTTGATTTTCCTCAACCTTTGATATTTTTAAATTATTTCCAGATCTTCTAATGTCTTCTAGCTCTGTTAATCATTTGGATTGACATTAATTAATGTCATCTTCTACTGTACAATTTTCCATTGTTAACACCTGCCTTGTTTCCAACTATTGGTTCTCTATCTCAACAAAGTTTATCACATTCTTGGCCCTACCAAGATTAGATTGTAGCTCACTAATCTTGGCATCCTTTCTTTTGGGAAGCATGTCTGTGATCCTCCCCTCATCATCATCCTCAAGGTCAATAAGTTGAAACTATTGTTTAGTTTCATGTGTATCTTCCTCTTCAACAATGACCTGCTCTATAACCTTTTCCTTACCTTTGTCAAGTTTCTTTGTTGATGTAGAAGGCATGGCCCCTTGCATCCCAAGTGCAGCAAACACATGCCTATAGCCCCTCCGGTAGGTCAAAGCAAAAGGCTCTATGTCAATCAACTCAGTGTCATCTGTCTTACTCTCCTCATCACGGTTTGATGTTGTGGTGTCATGAGATGAGGGTGAAGGGCTGTGGGAAGGTGATGAAGGAGGATCATCATGAGGTGAAGGAATGTGAGTGAGTGGAGATGTGTGAACAAGATGAAGTGATGGAGAAGTAGGAATGGGAGGATGAGATGATGAAGGTATATGCTGCTGATGATGGCCTTGTTGCTGAAGGTATTTGTTGAGGATAATCTCTCTTTTTCACTATGTAGGCCATTTAATTAATGCTTCGGTAAAGATAATATGGTATATTGAACATCCTAACTCTGGTGAAATGCATAAGAAGCTGGATGTGGTAGGAGTATAGGTGGGAAAACCTTCCCTCACATGTGAAATACTTCACAATTATCCTCATCATGGGTGCATGTCTATCAAGCAGCTGAGAAAAGGGAAAGATGGACTTGTGGTGGTTTTTATACCTAGGTTTTAGATATGGCTCGAAGTAACTCATGTCTAGGTTTCTTGCTTGAACCACTTTTCTCCTACACTTGGTATTCCTGTAGCATTGGTAATGGAACTTGTAGACAATTCAAAGGTGACCTTGGCAATATTAACTTGTTTGTCATGCAAATTGATAATGAAAATTCTTGTTATCTCAGGGTGGTTTTGTACTTGCTGCACCTTCTCACAAAAATCAACGAAACCTACATGTTTTAGACATGAAACAATAAGGGGAGATGCCATGATTTCCCTAGTATTGAGTGATTCAAATCTCTTTACCTTTCCTCCTTTATGATCATGCTCCTTGGAATTTGTGCCTCCATACCACTATCATTGTCCTCTCCCTCAAACATGTTGAAAACACTATTTTTGAAAATCCTAGGGCTGATGTGAAAGGAGATGAAGGGAGGGTAATGAAATGGAAGCATTGCAAATGAGGGGAATGAGAGAATAAAGGGAATGGATGTTGTGATAAGCAAGATAAATGGTAGCCCTTAAGCAATGTAACTTCCATTGTTTTGACTGACACTCTTTATAGGAAGATGAAGCACATGGTAAAATAATGATTTGAAGGTTGAAACTTAGGGTTTGATTAGGGTTTCATTCCATTGATTAAATGATGATAAAAATATCTTCAAAGTGGGTTATGGCATGCACTTACCTTTCATTAGTGCCTTAGAATACTTGAGCCAAGATTTGGAAGTAATTTTACTTGATTTGAGTGATTGGAGGAGGGAGAAACCCTCTATGTCCAAGCGCACAGTGCCAATTCTGAGGGCGCAGTGCCAAGAGCTGAGGGAACAACGCCAAGAGACTTTAGCAGGGTCCTGTCGGGTAAGGGCGCAAAGCTCCTCCAAGTGCACAATGTCACTTCCCAGGTGCACAGTGCCTTCAGAAAAGGTATGGGGGGAAAATGCCAAGGGCACAACACCTAGTCCTAGACATGCAACGCCAAGCTAAACGCACAGCACCAAGAAAATTTACCAAATTTTGCTTAGAAAACCCCAAAATTCTTCCTTTCTGAGCATTCTTGATCTTTTGAAACGAAAAAATGAATCTCTTGAAGTGTATAATGATCTTTTATAGATGATAGGATTTTGAATTAATTATGAAAACCCACTCTCTAATGTCAAAAGTCCTTTTTCTTTTTTCACTAACCCTTTTACACTGTTTTCATGTAGGTTTGATAAAATGATGAATTTGACCTTTCTTTTGGTCATAGAGGCATGAAAATTTCATTTTAAAACCTTTGGGAGTTAATCACACACACTAGCATCTTCAAAATCTTCTCTTTTTTCCATCATAACATTCAATTTATCTTTTCCGCCTTGTCTAGCCACTTTATTAAAACCCTAATTGTTTGTAGTTATTTACATCAATCATCAGTGTTGTCTTCTAAGTTCTATATATCTCTTTCAAGTTCATTCATTTATTTCTACTTCACCTTACCTTCTTCCATATTTCTTCAATATCTTCTGATATACTTTCTTAATGCTTGGCCTTGTGTGCTTCCTCCATGTCATTTTCTGCAAGTGATCATTGTTTTGGAACTCAACTGGGCCACCAAGTGTATAAACCCTAATCATCTTCAAGACCAAGTTATTTCCTTTTCCTTTGTTGTAAGTTTTTTTCATTCAGGCGTAGATAGTCTACCTCATCAGTACTTTCTGCTGATAAATCTTTCAACACTTTTGTAGAAATGTTGAACTTATTTCCATTTTTCTCATTTACAGACTTTGAAATCAGAAGATAATCCTCTTTGGAAACTTTTAGGTCCTTATTGAATAACCAGGTCTTGAAATTCTATTACATCCGAGCCAGATTCTAGGAAAGGAAAAGTAGTGCCTGAAACATCCAATGATGACCTTAAAACATGTAAAAACCCTAATGACCTAGTGGGAGTGTCCTTTGACCTGATTTTGACTGGAATTTGACTTGGAGGTTTTTTTAAGTGAAAACATAGTATGGTAATAGGTTATTATGTCCAAGGGGGCATTGGAATGAGTCATCACTAGGAAACCCTAGATGGAGGATGGAGTCTATTGACAGGGGAAAAATGAGGCAATGAGGTTATAGGCAATGAAGGAGGTTTAAGATGAGAGGAATAAGACCATATGAAGTTTTTTAGGAGCAACAGGGTGAATTTGTGATGGAAAACTTGATAAACAATGAAAATAGGTTTATAAAATAATGAATGCAGTGAGATTTCTGAAACTCAATATATCCAAGGAAATTTTATTTTAGAAATCTAAAAACATGCTACAGTAATCTAAAGATAGTGAAAAATACTGATGACTAACAAACTCATCATCTCATGATCGTTCACCTCATGCCGTGCCAGATGAGCAACCTGCACTAGCATCTAGTAGAAGTCATCATGGAGATGAGGGTGGACCATCTGTCACATCCAGTCAGTAGCCTGCAGCATCCAACAGTACTCATGATCATGAGTAGGCTGGACCATCGACCATCAAGGTTGCACCATTGACTGAGCAGGCCTCGGCTAGTACTACTATTGATGTTGTACCAGTAGCTGATCCATGAAATTTATATTAAAGTTGTATATTTTAAACATTATATATATATATGGTCCAAGTATTTTATGTTCATGTTGCAGTTCTACTTAATTTACATGTTGGTGATCATCATGATGTATATATTGTTAGGTCATGTTAGATATGTTCATTTAATATGCAGCTTGCAGATAGATGTGTATGCGATAGCATGAGTTAGTTTACATGAGATGTATCTTTGATGTTTGTGTTGTGTTGATGTTATACAATGCTAATTGTGTTTTGTTAGATGATCATGATCATGATGACATTAGCGAATTTGAATGTGTGTTTTAGTCGAATATGATGTTTGTAGGATGGTTATCATCATCGTGATGTTTATTAATTAATTTAGTATTAAATGACCATGATATTTATTAAATATTATGTCGTGATTGTAATTGAAATTTAAATTTTAATTGTATGTAAAATTGTAAAATTGTATTTGTATTTGTAATTGCAATTTTAACTGTAATTGTATGTAAAATATTTAATTTAAAATTTTAATTGTAATTGTATGTAAAATATTTGTAAAATTGTAATTCTAATTCTAAATGTAATTCTAATTCTAATTCTATTTTTATGTAGAATATTTGTAAAATTTTAATTGTATTAGTGTGAAATGATTGCAATTGTAAAATTTTAATTGTAATTGTAATTATATGTAAAATTCTAAAATTGTAATTGTAATTCTAATCGTAATTGTACGTGAAATTGTAAAATTACAATTGTAATTGTAATTGTAATTGTAATCGTAATTGTAATTTTAATTTTTATTGTATGTAAAATATTTGTAAAATTTTAATTGTATTAATGTGAAATGATTTTATCAAAATTTTAAATTTGTAAATTTGTAAATAATTGTGAAATAATAAATCTAGAATAATATGAATTTTTGTAACATAATAAATTTTAGAAAATAATGCAATTAAATTCATGTACTTTAGAATTATCATTATTTTATTATGATCTTACATACCAAAAAAAATAAATTTATACAGTACGACATTCCTAGTGGAGATTCCTAGTTTTTCATCTAGTTTGCTTATCATCATAACCAGCACCAGTGCATCTTATAACTGTAGCGCATCAGTGCTTCACAACACTTCCACACCGGTGCATCATTAAACACAGCACCAAAACATAAACCTTGATCTTACAAAACCACACCGATGTGCCTATTAAAACCCAACGCACCGGAACAGGGTTAAATAAAACCTCGCATGAACAAGGTATGTCATTGAAATATATTTTCTAAGAAGGCCAATTTATTATGTAAAGTGCAGTATTAGAGTAGCGAAGGGTTCAAATCGCGGGAAATAATTTTTCTTAGGAGATCAAGGTTTGAAAAAATGAGAGTTCTAATTTCAGCTGAGAAGTTTATAGCAGATAAAATGAGTGATTGAAATAGAAATATGGACAAAGACGCTTATAGGGATCGAGACAGCTATAGAGCTCAACCGAGTACAAAAGGAGAAAAGGTTTATGAAAAATCTGAGAATGGAGGTTGAGAAAGCTCGGTTGAGACCGACAGAGAGCGTTCGGTTGAGGTTGGCGATATGGTTAAGAGGTACCATGATGGAGAAAGGGAGAGCATAGTTGATGGTAGAGAAATACTTGTCAACGCTCTCGTGACTAGCAAGGTGAAATGGTCCTTCGAAAGCAAGGATTCCTATTCGCTAAGGGATGTCAGAGAGAGGTCAATTGAGTCTCTTTAATGGGCTAAGAGATCACATCAAGGTAAAGATTCTCATTCTTACATGGATGGTAGGGAAAGATTGGATAGTAGAGAAAGATCAATCGAGGTAGTCGATAAAGCCAAGAGGCACCATGAAGGGAGGGATTCCCATTGCCTTAAGGACAACAGAGAAAGATTAGTTGGCATTGTTGATTGGGCTGGTAGGTCCCATGAAGGGAAAGATTCTGCAGAATGCATTTAAAAGCAGTTGGGGGTATTGTCCGAGCTTCGGTTGGCTTACATAAACTTTTACCGGTAAAGCTCACATTGCATAAAATCACATCTTCACCTTTAAATTGAACCTAAATGGCATCTCTAACTTGTCTGAGCTGTGGTCCTATGGATAATGAGGAATATCACATGGAATGTACCCAAAAATCCAAATTTTTTAAAGTATAGGTGAACTAGCAGTTATCAAAGAACGAAATGCCGAAAAAAATGTGAACGGGATACACTTAAGGATTCCCTGGTTCCATTTCATATTGAAAATGATGCTCTCTCTAGATGAACTAATAAAAAGTCTTCTTGTATTATAAATGGAAATCCAGTGACCATTTACATGGGAAGAAAAGCATAGATGCGTACAACTACCATATTTCCACTTGCAAATCGGTTTCCCATTGGAAAAGCTAATGTAATATCCCATTTTACAATGTATTTCCTCTGCTCAACCCTATATTTTCTATGAGAAAACATTGCCTCCACATGTAATAACTACATCATCTGGTCGAAAATTGGTCTTCTTCTGCTAAGAAATGCAGGATGAAGGACTCATTGTCATTGCTCTCAGAACATTCAATGTTATTTTCTCGTAAAATAAAGATTGTATAATTTTTGTTAAGATCAAGTTACAAAGAAAAAAGGAGAAAAGAGGAAATTAGATACCAAGATGGAGGAGGAACTTACAAATGAGCAAGCAGATCATGGGTTAGCAAGAAGATCATGTGGCGGCTTTTCTTATTGCAAGTTACGGAAACGTTCAAGTTTCTTTTTCCAAAAGAAGAAGAGGTGTAGTTTTGAAAATAAATGGCCCAAATATTTTCACAGCAAAATGTACATTTCCAACATGTTTAATTTTGGTGTACACACATAAAGTAGTTTTGGTGCCTCAACCTCAAATCGGTGCTAATGTATAGATAATTGCACAGGTGCATTCTAGTTACTACACACTGGTGCGTATTAGTTACTACGCATTGGTGCCATGTTACTAATGGATGCACCGATGCAGTGAGATTAAGTGACGCACTGGTGACCAATAAACACAAATAAAGAAAGCTCAACTCTATTTTCTTCAAGTGAGAAAAAAACGGGAAATTGAAAAATGGGCAGTAAAATATTTTCGAAAATATAATTTCATAAAACAATTCTTTAAATACTAAACACTTTTCATTATTTCACTATTTTTTCTAAAATTTTCAGCCAGAGATTTGCAGGAGACATACCTCGAGCAAGAGAGCATGAGAGCACTATGGAGCAGCGAAATATGTTCTAACGGAAGTATTCAGACAATCAAAATCCAAACCTCTGGTGATTCGAACCCTATAGCATAGAATTTCAAATGATATCATGATTAAATTTGATTATTTTTTCTACTTTTTCTGTATTTTTTTAACTTTTTGTACAACTTTATCCATTTTTACCCTAAACCCCCCTTTTTTTTTGTTTCTGCCCTTTCTTCTCCCTATATCTGTGATTTCAGAATTAGGGATTTTCATTTTAGATTGAAATCCAACCCACGAGATGACTTTCATAGTCAGATCCCAATCCATGTCGACCCTTCCGTGAATTTTTTGAAAAAAATGGAGTTTTTTGTATCAGTGTGCCCTCCTGCGTAACCTAGTGCACTAGTGCGCTATATTATATAGCGCACCATGCAGGTATTGTGTAATTAAAAATTTAAAAACATTTTTTTTAATCAGTGTGCCATATCTAAAATAGGGTAACGATGTGCTATGTTACGAGGATAACACCGTACGATCTATTATACTATTTGTGTGTTGTGTTTGTAATACCCCCACACACTGACATCAACGCGTACAACATGAAAGGTGTATTGGTTTCTTGAGATTTATTTTTTACCTGAAAATTTGACAATTTATTTATAAATATATTAATAAATGATATGGTACATGTTTCATATTGATAAAGAAATGACTGACAAGAGATCAAGTAACAAAAATACTGATAACACATCAAGAAAAGTAAAAAAGGAAAGTTCTATGTAAATCCTTTACAAAAAATATTATTTTTGAAATATATGTAATTTTAGCTGATATGAATTGTTTACTTTGTATCATGTAGAGCCACAAAATGACTAAGCTCAATAAGATTATTTCTGATCTAAGACAAGAAGAGCATAAAATCTTGTTGGAAAAATTGCAAAAGAATGAATTAGGTTAATGAAAAAATACTATCAATCCAATATGAGTTTCTTTTTTCAATTTTCATTAATAATATACTTAAAATTATTAGATAACATGTGTCAAATAGTGTATTAATTCACATATGTTTAATTTTCTACATGGACCAACAACTCAAAAAAGGAATGTTGTTCTAGGAAAAGAAAAAAAAATAGAACATGCAAATGAAAATTAATTGCTCCTTAGCTCATCTAAAGCGTTGCTGAAGGTTAACGAAAGGGGGAAACAAATTTACAAAATTTTGAGGGATCTAGAGGAATGAACGTATAGAAGTTATTTCCACTTATAATACAAAAACCAATCCAATGATTCCAAGAACCAAATTTTATCTAAACTACAGGAAGAGTTTCCAGAGAATTGGTCAATGAGACATGTTAGACTTTTAATAGAAAAAATGTACAACAACAAAAAAGAACGAATGAAAAGGTAATATTCTTTTAAATGTTTGTCTAGAATTAGTTATAAATATCACTTTTGTTATATTTACTTTTCATATATCAATATAAAAATTAAATAGGTTATTTTCATCTTACATTTTCAGGAAGGTTATGAAAATGTGAAAAGATGATCGAGCTAATATCAGAAATATGCTAGTAGAAATGTCCAAAAAGGTGTACAAGGAGATGGTAAAAGAAATGGACAAAATTGCATCGGAGGAGGAGCCAACTCAACAAAAATGTGCTTCAAATGTAATATGTAATCATTGAATTTTTCGATCAATAGGTACAATAAATTAGAAATTTAGCATTAAATATTAACTTTCAAGAATTTTCTTGTAGAAAAGAAAAGAAAACGGAACCCATTCAACACATAAAACCAGATGACAAGGAAGAAAAGTGTTGATATCTAAGTTTCTGGGTAATTGTTACTTCCTTATAACAATTTAACTAGATTTCATTTTTTTATTTTCTAAGATGTTTTAGAAAAATCATCATTGAATTTCTTCAAATAGGTGCTAACATAAAAAGAAGAAACATCAGACAAATTGATTGAAATTGGGTTAAATATGGGTTGTTAGTATATGTTGGCATATCAGAAATTAATTGTGGAATTTGTAAGCATCTATCGATCTTGTTTTACTTATCTCTATCTATAATTAATAGAAAAAAAAATTCTTTGATATTAAATATATCATTTGTTAAGGGTATAAAACTTCCTAGAAACAATGTTCAGAATTGCACCAATAGATCAAATTTTGAAAGATGGCATGGTACATGGTTTTGGAAGAATGTGTATAGTTTATGAGTCAATTTGTGCTATAGTAAGTCATTTTTATTTTGAATTTACATTGATGTATATTATTTAATATTGCAATTTTCATTATTCTCACCAATGTATATACACTCATTTCAGTTTATTTTTATGTTTGTAGATGGAAGGTGAAGAAGAAGAAAACAATCAACACTGTGAACAAAACATTCTTGAAAATAACCCAATTCATGGAAGTAGCTCTAGCAGTTACAACAATTCAAGCGAAGAATGATGATCACTATGTTTGGATATCAAAGAAAGGAATTGTATTTTTTGAAATATTTGTCTATGAAATCAGACATTTTGTTTAATATAATGGAAAAATTGTCCCAATTGAAAGACAAAGGGATACCAAGAACTGTCCCATTTTGTATGACAAAGGTTGTCTTATTCATATATATATATATAATAAAATATGTTTTAATTGACAAAGGTTGTATCCATTGTCACTATTGCGTTCTCCATTGTCATTCTCAAATGCACTAATAAAAATTTAATTCATATGAATATTTTTATAAGATGTGTTGAATTTTTATGAATAATGAATTTAGAAAAATCAAAATAATTGCACACTCATAGGTCGATGTTTCCAAAAAATACAAAATGAACAACATTACTGTACACTAGTGCATTTTTATACTGCAGTGCAATGGTGCATTTCTACGACCTATGGGAACCACACAAATACCAAAACGAATTAAAAATCTCAGTTTGTTTGTGCGATACTACACACCGGTGCTTTTATGTGAGACTAGGCACCGATGCTTTTGTACAACGTATGGGCACCGCACAAATACCAATACCAATTGTAAATATCAGTGTGTTTGTCTGATACGATGCACCAATGCATTTCTATAAGTCTACGTACTAGTGCATTGAGATGACCTATGGGCACCGTGCAAATCCCAAGACCAATTGGTATGGCCCCATGCATTGTATCACGAACACTCTACCCGATGGAGTTTTATTCCTTAACGGCCCGGTGCAAGAACCTTTGATCACCCAGGGGCCACCGTCTAGATGACATGCACCGGTGCGTTGAAACCTTCGTAGTGCACCCTTGAAAAAAACATCTCTAATAACCTCTGACCGCCCAGTTTTTTATTTATGTTGAATTTATGTTAAAAGCTCCACCAAAATGTCCGTAACCATAAACAGATGTTGTATAAAATGCTTTTTTGACAATTTTGTCCAATTTTATAACACTAAAAACCTCCTTTATAACCTCTGCTAGAGGGTCTTTTCCTTGTAGTGTAATATCGCAACTTTAGGCCTCATCATAGATCGACTTTATAACCTTTTCCCATCAACACTTTGCAAATTTTCCAATTTTCAATTCCTCCGATCATCGCAGTATCTTATTGCATGCGATGTGCGATATTCATTGCATCACCAGATCTTAAACTTGTTGCTCTTCGCATCACATCTTTTCAAGATTAGCCATATCTCAAACCTCTATCCTTTACCGAATGCGATATGCGACGGAACCTATGGCCGACACGTGGCTTCTATTCATAACCTTCGAACCATCTGACTTGTAATTCTGTGGTATGATGTCCACCATCCATCTCTCCACTTTAATTCTATGCTTTGATCCTGAGCGTCGATTTCCCCCCTTTACGGTTCTTCCAAAACTCTAAATTTTTAAAGGAAAATAAGTCAGTTCTCTGCCTTCAGGAAATCTATATGATTTATTCGATGATGAACACAATTTCATTCAACGGGCTTGCATATGTTCCTTTAATGAATAAGAGATCTTGATTACTATTTTTTTTTCTCCACGGTGTAACCCTCCTGAGCTTATTTGGTATTCTGTAGTGCTAGTCTCTCCTGAGCTTGTGAATAAGCCTGACTCAACCTGCCTTCACATATTCATACATAATGTTAATACACCAACATATAAATCCGAATTCTTTTTATACATACAAAAATATTACCTTTTCTAACATATATGCTTTTATGGTGTTTTGACAAATATTTCAAAATTAAATGAAAATGAGCTACAATGTGACTTTCCAGTAGACCTCCTCGTTGTTACTCGTACTGCCCAAAGAGAAAACTTCAACATTTAATCCTAGTGTTTATGATTTTCAGAGATTGTCTTCTTGAGAATCCTGACCCATGTCTTGTTTCAAGATTCTACTAATCCATTCCTTTGTGGATGGTAAGTTGTCGAATGTGACAAGATTACATTATATTTTTGACACAAATTAACCAATCGAGAAGAATTAAATACCTGAGCATTATCAGTTACAATATTCACTGGATAGCTAAACCTACTGAAGATGTTCTCCTCCAGAAACTTCATCACCACTTGGTCATTTTCTTTCTTGGTGGGGATTGTTTCAATCCATTTTGTGAAGTAATAAGTAGCAGTTAGAATGCATTTGAACTTCCTACTTGATGGTGGATTGATCTCTACTATAAATTCTAGTCCCCACTGCCTGAAAGGCTCTTCTATGAATACAAGAATGAGAGGAAACAGAGAAAGTATCTTCTTTTCTACAAACAATTAACACTTCTGAGAACTTCTGACCACTTTGTATATATTAGAAAATAGTGTACGCCAATAAAAACATGACTTGAGAATTTTATGTGCTGTGACCTTCCAACTATAATGTCCTCCACATATACTTTCATGATATTCCTTGATAACCTCAATGGATTTACCTTCAGTTAAACACAACAACAAAATACCACAAGGATCTTTCCAGTGAAATTTTTCTTCTACTGTGACATATGGCTGAGATTTAAGATTGAGAGCTCTTTACTTGGTTCTATTAAGTGAATATGCATAAGAAAAGAAGCATAGGTAATGAAAAACATCTTTATACCAATCTGAACACAAAAATTTCTATTGAATACATGTTTCGGGCTTATTCTGACCTTCTTCATTATCAACTCCATCAACTAGTGCCAAGAGATTAATTCCCAATGCTTGAAAATTTGTTTACGTTAGAAATTTTTCTAGACCCTATCCTTTCATTAACTTGGTGGGTTTAATTTCCAAATCATACCCCTAGATTTTAGCTATCCATGTTCCTATTTTTACTTCAACATCACTTTGAACCAACACATCCTGGATAGCAAAATTAGGTACATAATCAATTATTTTGGGTTGCAACACACAAGTCCTAAAGGCCTTGAGTTCTTTAACCAATGCATACACTTGATTCTCCAAGATGTTATATTTTAGCTTAGCATCTATGAGAAATTTGCTAAGTAATGCCACTGGTTGTTCCTTACTATAGTCATTTTTCTGCAATAACATAGCAGCAATAGTAGTGGGGCAAGCAAATGAAAATATTTCAAATATCTTTTGGTACTCAGGGCTTATTAAAGCCAGAGCTTCCTGGACTGTGTATTTTATTCCAAAAAATTATTCTCTTGCTTCTTTATCCCACTTCACTTATGCATTCTTCTTTAACATGTCTGCTATATTTCTCACAATCTCAGCATAATTTGGTACAAATATTCTCAGAAATTTTATTTTCCCCAAAAATATCAGAATATCTTTCTTACTTCTGGGTAAATGAATGGTCTGATTTTTCTCCATCCTTGTTGGATCAATATTTAATCATTGTTTAGAAACTATGTGACCCAATAATTTACCTTCCTCCAAGGCGAACAAAGATTTTTTGGGATTTAGTGTACCATAATTCTTGCACTTTTCGAAATTCCTTTGCAGATGTTTCAGGTGTTCATCATCTGATCCTGAAAAAAACAGTTACATCATCCGAACATATAACCACATACTTGTCTCCAATAAACGCTATGTCCATGGCCCTCTAAAATGTTGCACCTACATTCATCAGACTAAATGGCATCCGTGCATATATGAAGGTTCCCGAGGGGGTTGTAAAAGTTCTCTTCTTCTGATCTTCCTTATCCAATGGCACTTGGTTATATCTAGAGAATCCATCAACCATAGACATATTGTAAGCTCCTGTCACCTTCTGTAAGACATAATCCATTTTAGGTAAAGGATAATTATCCTTTAGAGATGCTCTCTTCAAATTCCTAAAATACACACACAATATTATCTCTCCATTTCTCTTTCTGACAGGAACTAGATTAGAAACCCAATCCAAATATTTGAGAGGGGCTATTATTTTTTCTTGCAAAAATTTCCACACTTCCTTCTCAATAGGAGCTAACATGTTGTGAAACTAGCTCCAAAAATAGAAGAAAAGAGATATCAACGCCTTAGAAATAAGCCACTTCAAGGGGGCAACCTCCAATACATTACATGAATGAACAATTCTTGGATGATTCAAATTAAAAAACCTCCTTTCTATATATAGGAGTCCATGGGGCCACAATGTAATCCTAGCCGACCTAACAATAATAATTTAAGGGCACAATAATAACAATATGGGGGTTACAAGGGTACGATAATAACAATAAGGGGGTTACACTAACAACAATAAGGGACTATACTAGTAATATAGGGACCAAACATGCCCCTCTATTTCAAAAAAGTGTTGTCCTCAATTCTTGAGTAGCTCTAGGTGCTTCTGTATAAAATTATCATCCTCCCATGTAGAATCTTCAGTGGGTAAGTTCTTCCACTTGATGAGATACTCTGAAATTGATCGATTCTGTAGCAGTCGAGTTCTTGTTTCCATGACCGCTTCAGGTTCCAATATGATTTTTCCTTCCTCATCAAGTTCTAGAAATATTGTTTGCACTGGAATATTTTCACCTATAACCTTCTTTAAACATGAAACATGGAAAATTGGATGCACTCGTGAAGAAGTAGGAAGCTCCAACTTGTTTGCCATAGAACCAATATTTTGCAAGACCTTGTAAGGACCATAGTATTTTGGTGATAAATTATTATCCTTCTTAGCTTGCTTGAGGGACATTTGTTTGGATGGTTGTAGCCATAAAAATACCCAGTCTCCTACATCGAAAATTCTCTCACTACGATGTTGATCTGCCTGTTGTTTCATTCAATTTTGTGCCAAATTTAGGTTGTCCTTTACAAGTTGGAGAACTTCTTGTTCATGCTCGATTTGATCTTCCACTGCTTAAACCTTCAAATTTTCTCTTAAAGATGATGTGATGGATGGTGGACGATATCCATAAAGTGCCATAAATGGGGTCATTTTTGCTGCAGTATGGAAGGAAGTGTTATACCACCATTCAGCTAGAGGTAACCACTTGACCCATTGTGTTTGTTTATCAGATACAAAACAACAAAGATATCCTTCCAAATATTTATTTACTATCTCAGTTTGACCATCGGATTGAGGATGATAAGATGAGCTATGAGCTAATTGAGTACCCAAACAAGAAAATAACTCCGTCCAAAAATTTCCAGTAAAAATGGGATCTCTGTCGCTCACAATAACCCTTAGGTTTCCATGTAGCTTTTGAATTGTGTCCATAAATGTAGTAGCAACTATACTTTCTTTAAATGGATGAGATAATGCACAAAAGTGTGCATACTTGGTAAGTCTATCAACTACCACCATGATGACACTCTTTCCTTCGGACTTAGGTAAACCCGTGATAAAATCCATTGAAATCTCCTCCCAACGTTGACTTGGAATGGATAAAGGTTGTAGAAGTCCTGGGGTCTTAATTGTTTCCACTTTATTCTGCTGGCAAACCAAACATTCCGCCACAAACTTTTGAATATCGGATTTAAGGCCATCCCAAAAAAATTCTTTCTTCACCCTGTGGTAAGTTTTTAAAAATCCTGAGTGTCCTCCTAAAGGAGAAGTGTGCAATTCCAGAAGAATCTTTTGTTTTAGTTGGGAATTCTTACAAAGATATAAGCGATCTTTGTACCATAAGGAACCATTTTTCCAACTAAATGTATTAGATGTACTAGGATCTTGCTGCAACTTTTGAATGAGTGTCCATACATCTTTGTCCTTCTTCCATTCATCTCTTGCTTCGGTTATCCAATCTGGTTCGATAATAGAAATGGCACAAAGCAATGCTTCCACCTCTTCATTCTTTCTTGAGAGTGCATCTGCAACAACATTAAGCTTTCCTTTTTTGTAGATTATTTCAAAGTCATAACCCAACATCTTTGTGACCCATTTTTGCTGCTCTTCCGAAGATAGTCTTTGTTCCAAAAAGTGTTTAAGACTATCATGATCATTTTTTACCTTGAAGTGTCTTCCCATTAGGTAAGTTATCCATTTATTTAGTGCATGTAGTATTGCTAACATTTCATTCTCATAAATAGGTTTCTGTAAATACTTTCCTTTGATTGGACAACAATGGGTCTTCCTTCTTGCATTAAAACAACACCAATTCCATTTCCTGAGGCATCACATTCCACAATAAAAGTTTTTGTGAAGTCTGGCATAGCTAAGACTGGTGCTAGCCACATTTCCTCTTTAAGATGTTCAAATGCCTTAGTTTCTCCAGGAGTCCATGAAAATGCATATTTATTTAATAATGTTGTTAGAGGTGTTGCTATTCTCCCATAATTCTTAACAAACTTTCGATAATACCATGTTAACTTGAGAAATCCTCACAACTGCTTTATGGTTGTGGGGACTTTCCATTACTTAATGGCTTTAATTTTGTTAGGGTATACCTTAACACCCTGGTGAGATACAATATGAACCATATATTCCACCTCTTGTACTCCAAAGAAACATTTGGATGTTTTTGCATATAATTGTTTCTCCTACAATAGTTTGAGCACCCTGTCAACATGTTGAACATGATCCTTCCAAGGCATGTTGTAGATTAGTATATCAAAAAAAATACTAGCACAAATTTTCTAAGGAAGGGTTTGAAAATGGAATTCATCAACCCTTGAAATGTAGAAGGTGCATTGGTAAGGCCAAAAGGCATGACCAAAAATTCATAATGACCCTCATGAGTTCGAAATTTTGTTTTCGGAATATCTTCAGTCTTCATTCTAATTTGATGATACCCTGAATGAAGATCCAATTTGGTAAAATAATTTTCTCCATGTAATTGATCCAATAATTCATCAATCACGGGAATGGGAAATTTATCTTTAATTTTGAGCTTATTGAGCTCCTTATAATCTAGACACATGTGCCATAATCCATCCTTCTTGTGTACCAATACTACAGGAGTAGAGAAAGAACTTTTACTAGGTTGAATTATACACGCCTCTAACATTTTTGCAATCATACGTTCAATTTCGTTGTTTTGGACATAAGGATATATATAAGGCCCGATGTTTGGAAGAACACTTCCTGGAATCAAATGAATAGCATGATCATGATCATGAATAGGTGGGAGTCCTTTTGGAGTTTCAAAAACCTTGGAATGATTGTCTAAGACTTTTTGGAGATCTGTAGAAATAGATGATTTTGATGTTGGAACTTCTAGTGAGAATAATTGTGCAATTATGCCTCGTTTCTTTTTCTTTAGAAGCTTTATCATGACATTAGAGCTTATTAAATTTCCCAGCTTCCCTACAATACCCCGTAATTTGAATTCCTTTCCTTCTGAAAAAAAATTCAAGAAAAGTTCTTGAAAATTAAAAGCTTCCGTCCCCAAATATTGTAACCATTGTACTCCTAGTACAACATCAACACCTCCCATAGGAATGGAAAGCATTGGACTATTCAATACATATTCCCCCATGGTTAGCTTGATATTATGGCATTTTCCAAAGCAATTTATAGTTCCTCCATTTGCAACCATCACTTGATATTCTGGTGGTGGGTGTAGGAAACAATTCAATTCCTTGGCTACCTTACAATGAATAAAATTATGGGTACTACCTGAATCAATCAACACTATTACCTTTTTCTTCTTGATATGTCCTTCTATCTTGAGTGTTTGAGGAGTGGTAATTCCTGCCAATGCATTACACGATATGGTCGGACTCATTTCTTCCTCTTCTTGGGTTGGTTCCTGGTGTATATTCTCTTCTTGTTCATTTTCTTCTTCCTCTTCACAATCTATGTAAAATAATTCCTTCTCAGCACACTTATGACCTTTAGGGTATTTGCTATCACAAATGTAGCAAAGCCCTTTTGCTCTTTTTTCTTCCAATTTTTTTGGTGTCAACCTTGTAGGTTGTGGAAATCTAGGAGTACCAACACTTCCCTCTTTATAGAAGTGAGTGGTAGGCTTCCTTGTCGCCATAATTTTACATTCAATTTTTCTTTCCAACCTGAATGCCTTTTCCAATGAATCAGGTTCCAAAACGCGAAATTCATGTTGAATTTTATCCTTTAAAGTACCTATGAAGAGATAAATCTTGTTTTCCTATGAAATATTAGTTACCCTTATATTCAATTTTTGGAAGTCCTGAATGTGCTCCCCCATTCAACCCTTTTGTTTGAGATTTATCAATTGGCTAAAGAAGGTGTTTCTCTTTTTATCCTCATAATGTGCTATCATTTCCTCCGTAAAAATTGACCAAGAGGAAATTTTTTTACGGGAGCAAAGCCATCGATACCATACAAATGTATTTTGTTCTAAATGTAAAGTTGCAATGTGTACCTTTTGTGTGTTTTTCACATTATGGAGATCAAAATATTGCTCCATCTATAGTATCAATGTTACAGGATCCTTTCCATCAAACTTCCTCATATCCATTTTTGGAATATGGTGGTTGTTCCTGCTAACATTAGATTTTATGAAATCATGATTAACATTTATTTTGTTCTCATCATGAGTTTCCTCTAATATATTTTCACCGTTAGGAAACATTCCTTGTATCAACTTTTTCAAACCTTCCATGTCTGCTTTTAGATCATTCTTCATGTTTTCCATTTTTTCATCAATCTTAGCTTACATGTCATCCATCTTAGATTCCATGCCGGCTTCCATGCCATCTATCTTAGATTCCTTTCCATTCTTCAAACCGTCCATCTTAGATTCCATGCCTTTATTCAAACCATCCATCTTATTTTACACGCCTTTCTTCAAAACTTCCATGTCATTTTTTTTTTGCTCTTTGTGAGAGCGAATTTTTTTGCACCTGCTCTTCTAATTTTGATATGTCATGTTTCCATTCTTCGTCTTCATGAGTCATAGTAGAGATTTATAAAGGCTTAATGGGTGGTGAGTTATTTTTAGGGGCCATTTTAGAATCCAATACTGATATCTATTCTACAATATGCCCTTGGAATCAATTCAACTAGATTCTTCAAACAAGACTTATACAATTCGAAAAAAAAAAAAATACACACCTTTTACTTGCTTTTGAGGAGCTTAATATTGAAATTGAATTACATATATAATTGTGGATCCTAAATATCTTAAATTAAGCCTTGTAGTAGCCCTCTAAAGCTTATTTCAAATGCCATAGATCTGATCTGATTTGGATTCTTCAAGGAAAATTTATGTCCAATCTCCCACAATGACCCAATTTTGGACTAGTTCAGTAGAGCGAACTTGTACGACTTGCCACATGTCACTGTTTCCTCCTTTGGCTTTGCAATTGATAGAAAAAAAACTACATTCTGTGTACTTTCAGCCACTTTTTACAGAATTCCAATCCGATACTTAGAGAGAGAGAGCTATGAATAGTTTCCCATGATCACCTCTTTGAGATGAAATTCAGAAGCCTCAACAAGCCCTAAATTCCATAGATCATATCTCCAAAAATATTGTGAACCAGTATCTGAAATTTTGCAACAATGTTCCTCCAGATTGTGGCTTCATACTTTAAAAATTTCAGCTTCTGAAACTTCATAGACAAAAATTTATTACGAAAATACCCCGATGACCTGTTTAGGTTAAATTCAGGAGCCTGCAAAATGACCTAACTTGCACAGATCATATCTCCAAAAATATTTCGAACCAATCTCTGAAATGTTGTGATGATTTTCCTCGGGATTTTGGCTTTTTACTCTAAAAATTTCATAGTTTGAATCTTCGTAGAATTTTTTTTTATAGCGAAACTACCACGATGACCTGTTTGGAGTAGCGAAACCCTAGAATCTCAAAGCTTTGATAGCAAATTTTTTGAAACCAGCTCCAAAAAGAGAAGAAAAGAGATATCAACACCTTAGAAATAATACAATTCAAGGGGTCAACCTCCAATACATTACATGAATGAACAATTCTTGGATGATTCAAATTACAAAACCTCCTTTCTATATATAGGAGTCCATGGGGCCATAATGTAATCCTAGCCGACCTAACAATAATAATTTAAGGGGACAATAATAACAATATGGGGGATACAAGGGTACAATAATAACAAAAAGGGGGTTACACTAACAACAATAAGGGACTATACTTGTAATATAGGGACCTAACATAACAGTAATTGATTAATCTGTCTGAGCTTTTGTCTCTGTGGTTTGATTCCTTATTTCAAGGGGATATTACGTTGTATTATGATTTTATCATATGTTTTCAAGTATTCATATGACCATGTAAACACATCAATATACTTCTTAAAAATTTCAATGTGTCTTTCTTTGTAATGATTGGGAACACCCTTGAATAATTTCACCATTTTTGGGTCAGGTTGAGTTCCCAAATTGTAATCTTCCATCTCTTCCTCTTGATGTATTTCCTTCGAATTAACAACAACATCATTAAAGTGAAATAGTATTTAAAGTGGAACTAGTCCTTTAGGGAGGATATTATCTTTAAATTGGATAATCTTCTGATCACTTAGTCATTAATTGAGGTTTCTTAACTCCCCTTTCAACTCTGTATGTTCCTCTTCTCGATATATCTCAACATCTTCAAAGTTTCCAATCATTTTCAAGAAATCATTTATATGCTAATCATATTCAAACACCTGCCAATGTTTCAGATTATTAAGAATAGAGGGTGTGTGTCTAATTTCAATCTCATACCTTAAACTTGGATTCATTGGAGGCTTAAAGGTACTAGCTAAAAATGCTAAGGAATATGCTAACATATTATCCTTCCTCGGGATGAACTTAATATTGAAGGCTTCAAAATAGTTCTCTATCAAATCCCAAACTTCATTTATGTATGATCTTAATCTCGGATGCTTGGTCTGACAATGATTTTTGATCTGTCTTGTTATGAGTTAAGAGTCACCTAAAAATGAAATACACTAGACTCCCATCTGTTTAGTGACTTGGAGGCTTAATATTAAGGCCTCGTACTCAACCACATTGTTTGTTGAATAAAAATATAACTTAAAAGAAAAAGGCATGAGGTTACCTTCTATCGATATCAACAAGAGTCTAGCTCCTGTGCCTTCCTTGGAGTAGGCACCATCAAAGTAATATTTCCAAATCATTTTTGAGTGCAGCTCATTATTTGCAGGTACTGAAGAGAGTTGCTTCACTTTGTATTTAGTAAATTTTTCATCTTCATGCAACATGAAACATGAAATATCTTCTGTTTCTCGACTATAAATAACAGAATTTCCTGCATATGTCCTGGTAGTAGTCTTCACTAACCTTCTTTTCTTGTACAATATCCTTTCTTCCCCATTCAAAATAGAAATGATAGAATAAGTGAAATCCAATTTAAGAACACCTCCCAACTTTCCTCCCCAAGATCTTGACAGGAGAATTCCAAACCTGGCTGGAATGTTAGCAACAACTACATCCATGGCTATACTCTTTGCTGGAATTTGTGCCAAAGAAATTTCTACATCTTTAATTAACCCAATGTATTTCACCCTTTTAGAATCAAATGAATACATATCCTTGTAAGGTTTGGTAATTTTCAAGTTCAACTCCCTCATAAGAGACAATGGCATGAGATTACGGGATGCTCCTGAGTCCAGGATCCAATTATGGAGAGTAAAATCATGAAGCAACTGAAAAATATAGAATTGTGGAATTTAGGGGTCTAATTATTCTACATGAGGAACAAAGATGATGACTAGACTCTCTTATTGTAATTTCATAGTGTCACTTATATCTTCAATCTATGTGACATTAATAAATTCTAAAATTTCTTTCTTGTAGGTTGGTATTTTAGCTAATTCTAGAAGAGGTACTTGAATTGTTACCTTCTCCAACTCTTTTTTCAAACTGAAAGGATGAGTTGTTTAACATTATTTTCGGGTTCTTCTTCACTATTTATAAAATTTGATGCTTGTTCGGGTACGGGAACAACTCTCTCAAAAATATTAGTATCAACTGATTTTCTTTGGGAAGGTTCACCCTATTGCACGTCTGTTCTATTAATCGAATTTACAGGTTTCTTCCCATTACTGACTTTTTTTGCAGGGTCCTTTCGTTTTGGAGTCGCCATTGGAGGAGGGATGTAATCTTATTGTTCACGTTCATTATCATGCACTCTAGATCTATTTCTAGACTTCAAATCATACTTTTTATGCAACTCAGCTTGCATGAAATCTATGAATTTCCTATAGTATTCATCCATTTTATCTTTGTCAAAATATACTTCAGCTTTACCATATTCTCCCTCACCATCTTCCTCATCATCATATTATATTGTGTACATAGCATATATTTGAGCTTCAGCTTCCCTTTGGTCATATTTTTCAAACTCTCTGGGTGATACTTCTATATACAATGGTTCTTGAACCTGGTCTCGATATTTTCTTTCCCTCTGCAATATTTGAAGGGGGTTCCTTCTAAATTTAGGGTTAAATCCCCATCAGTTTTTTTTTAATTTTCTTTGGGAGTTTTGATTTTCCAATTCCATCTTAACTCCTTTATTTGAAAAAAAAATTTATCACCTTTGTCATATCCTCAATTCCTTGATCTTGTGATGATTCTTCTTTGGCTTTCCTCTTCTCTTGGACTGGTTGTTTCTCTTTTGCCTTTCTAGCTGTAGTCATATTAGCTTCAATCTCTAAAGCATCTACCTATATTTTCTCTAGAGGAGGGGATCTACTTTCTCTAAGTGTGAAAATAAAATCGGCTTCAAAATCCCCAACAAAAACCACCTTTGCTCCAAGAAGAGGGGGCTTCATATCCACAGGAAACTTGTTACACAACTTGTTGAATCTTTTGATAAAATCTAATATATTCTCATATGGTTTTCCTCCGATTGCATTGAATTCTATTAGTGAATGTCCATGATCCCTCTTTTCACCCCATTTCTGAGTGAATTGATTTTCCAGTTACTCCTATGTATTAATAGAACTATTTGGAAATCCCTTAAACCACTCTCCGGCCTCTCCATTCAAAGACTGAATAAAAAGCCTCATTACAACATCAAGATGTTCTACATTCATATTTTCAGCAAAATTACAAAACATACGAAAATGTTGTTTTGTATTTATTACATCTTCTCCAGTAGAACATGGGAGTAATTTAAGATGATATTGAGGCATCGTATTCATTGGTTGTGGAAGGTTACATGGATCATATCTCTTAGACAAAAATTTTGGTGCTGCCATGTTTGCACCTTAATTGATTGTTCCTTTGTTAAATGCATTCAACGAAATTGTTGTGAAAATGAATGAAGGTGGAGGTAAAAATGATATGGGGTTGGACTGATGGACAATAGCAGAGGGACCAACACATGGATTTAGTTGAGCTTGAGTAAAAATAAAATAAACAGACTTAAACGAGTGTTCTTCCAACTCAGCTTCTTGAAGATGAAGTGGTGTGAAAGGTGAATCTTGTTCGAAGGAAGGAAGTACTTCAGATATATCTTCAAACAAAGGATTACTAGAACTATTGTGAGGCACTAAAAGTGTAGGATTAGGTGTTGAGGGGCTTTCAGGCTTTTGAACCCTTTTAGAAACCAATCTTTCAGGGTCTGACAAAGCAAGGAGCTTCTATTGTGAGGTATCCAACCTTGTGTGAGGCCTTTTGTGAGCCTGAATTATGAGAATAACAAATGTAGCCAAATATTTCCTCATCAATAAACAAGAAGAGGAAATAATGTGAAAAACCTAGGGAAAATAACTTTGTCTCCTTGTCCCCGACAACATCGCCAAAAAATGTTGTTTCTTAAGAGACAATTTCTTGCCTATCAAAAGGAATCAATGCTTCAGAAATTTTTAAAAATGTGTCACAAAAGTAATTATATTAGGTGGTATTCGTTCAATCCCTTTGGAAAATATTTCTTTAAAACCCTTAACAATCTGGTATAATGAAAGTCTCTATAATGCCATTAAATGTTGATATCTGAATGGAAAAGAAGAACTATAGAAGAAACTCAAAATGATATGTTGTAACACACAATATATCACTTTAAATTTTAGAATGAATTTATGGAGAGAGATGAAACACAAAATAATATGTTGTAAACATAGAATCTATAACTTTTAAGTTCCAGAGAGAATGTGTGAAGGGAGAGGAGTTGGAGTGAAGGAGCGCAAATTAAGTTTATTTAAATATTACTCACAGATGTAATTAAGAAACCGAAAGCTACTTTACTTCACTTCATTCGAGGAAGAAGGAACACAAAATGACACAAGAAAAACGAATCACCATCAACAGTTGCATGAAACTTGATGCTTCTTTCATTAATTCCTCATAAAAGTATGTACCAAAGCTTTACTATTTCAGAGGTCCAAAACTCAAAACACCTCTTCTTTCTTCTTATATTCCTTAAATACATAAAAAATAGTCCGTAACCTCTAGAACTTCTTGAAACTCCTTTGAATACCTAATCTATTAAACTAGTTATTAGATTACAATTGAGGACATAACTATAGCTTTGACCTTAAGAGACAAAGAAAACAAATTAAAATTTGAAATGTTATTCTTTTTACTAAATCTAATTTGTTGTTGATGCGTCTCCCTGAAGTACTGATGTGTCTCCCTGACAGATCAAACATCCTTGCCCTGCCTTTCTTCGAGAGTTCAGCATTTGTCTTTTTTGGTCCTTGTCAAGTAATTTTTACTTATGGTGCAGTTCTGCAATAACATATCCTTGCCTGACTTGACCCAGCTATTGCGCTTCCAACAGTGCCACTATGTGGTCTCTTTGCCCGACTCTGCCAATTTTTCTCGTGTCTACTGCGTTGTGTCTTTTATTTCCTTTTTCTCTGTGTCATGTCACATACCCGAGTCCACTGCCCATGTTCACATTTCTCTGTAAAACCAACACAACTGCACATAATCTTGGACTTTAAATAAGTTCACCTTAGCCTTTGAATTGTATCGCATCTGCCTTTCCATCACATTTTGGCCTTCAGTGTTCACAACATATTTCTTAGCGCCTTTCCTCCTGAGATTGTGATGTACGATATGCAATGACATCGCCCCGTAATATCGCAACTTTAGGCCTTATGAAAGATCAAATTTTATAACCTTTACCTCATCAGCACTTCACAACTTTGAAAATTTTCAATTCCTCCGATCCCCATAATATCTTATCGCATGCGATGTGCGATGTTCATCGCATCGCTAGATCATAAAATTGTCACTCTTCACATCGGATCTTTTCAATTTTAAACATATTTCAAACGTGTATCCTTTACCGAATGTGATATGCAATGAAACCTATGGCCGAAATGTCGCTTCTCTTCACAACCTCCAATCCATCTGACTTGAATTTTTGTGATATGATCTCTGTCATGCATCTCTCTGCTTCAATTCTGTGGTTTGATCTTGACCGTCTATTTTCCCCCTTTAGGCTTCTTCCAAAACTCTTAAGTTTTTAAGGAAAATATGCAAGTTCTCTGCCTTCGTGAAATCTATATGATTTCTTCGATAATAAACACAACTTCATTCAACTGGCTTGCATATGTTTCTTTAATGAATAAACTCTCTTGATTACTATTTTTTTTTCTCCACGGTGTAACCTTCCTGAGGTTATTTGGTATTCTATAGTGCTAGTCTATCATAAGCTTGCGGATAAGACTGACTCGACCCGCCTTCACATCTTCGCACATAATGTTAATATACCAACATATAAATCAAAATTATTTTTCGACATAATTTTTTTTTACCTTTTCTAACATATATGCTTTTTTGGTGTTTTGAGAAATATTTCAAAAGTAAATGCAAGTGAGCCACAACATATGAGAAGACCTACCCATGGTTTTTTACATTGGTTTCGCACATGGTTTTTGGCATGATAGTTTTATTCCCATGTTATCTTCTGGATTCAATCTAGGGAACTACAATTATGTTCTAATCTAGGGCTATGAATTGTGGTTTATGAATGCTTCAACATCTATACATATGCATTATAGAATTGAATGGAATATAACGAAAAATATATCTTGTGGTATCAGTTTTTGGATCCAGGGGAAAATATCTGTGTATATTTGTTTTAAGTTCTTGCCATTGTATATTTTTATTTTTTAAGAATTAGTTTGTAGGTAATTTTTGTATAGGGTTAGAACCTACATTAGGCTTGTTGAACCCCAAAATTTCTTCTTTTTCACAACCCTCTTACACCTCATCCTCCTTATTTTTATCCTAATAAATCTAGTTGGGCATAAATTTACAAGGTTGATGGCATAGCAAGTACATAATCATCTTATGTTTCATAAATTTCATTGTTATTTATTATTTAACTCAACATTTACATGAGCTACTGAATTACAACGATTCTTCTGCTAATTTCTCACTCTGTAGCGAAGTTTAATATTCAATGGGTTCCAAAGATCCACCCAAATAACAAGGCATATGGGCAGGTGGAAAATAGTTGGCACTTATTTTTACTTTTCTTCATAGCATATATTAATAATGAAAGCACCGTAGAAGCTCAGTCAAAGTGATATCCCACCACCATAAAAGGTGAACCACGCGAGCGAGAAATTAATGCATGCAAATCTTTAGCCTCATGATTTGCATCCCTGATATAAAATCATGAGAGAATCATGTTATCTTATAGTTTTATGTTATTTTTAGTCATCGTCGAGTAGGGTAGGGTAGTAATACTCAGAAACAACTATGTAAGAGATTATAAATCTACCTCTTGGCATGATAGTCATAGACTTGAATATTGTTTGAAAAAATCTATTTTTCCAAATACAAACTATGTTTTCATTTCATTCCTTTGTTGTGCCATTTATCAATGTGAATTTAGTATTGTGAAGGCATGGTGGTGACACCTATTTTCTGCAAGAGGCCCCCCTCGAGTTGTAAGGTTTTCATTAATTTCCAATAAAATTTCAATTTTGTGTTTTTGTAGCATTTCATTAGTTTATTTAAATGCTTAAGTTTTTTTTTGAATGAAATCTTAGGATTGTTTTTAGACTAAGATTTTTCAATCATTTTTTTGTAGAGTGAAGCTAAGATCTCATATGCACATGGAAAACATAGATATTGATATATATTTGTAGTATACTTGTGTGAATATGATTTTAATTTAGAGTTAACATCTATTTTTGTCAAAATAAATTTAAATTTAGTTTCACTATAAAGTGTGATTTCATCTCAAGAAAGAGTCAAGAAAGTGTGATTTTCTTTTCAGCTAGAATGGCACTTATTTATGCAAGTGTGATCTTTATTTTGAGCAAGAGTGATAGTTATTTCTACAAAGTATGATCTTTATTTTGAGAAATTGTGATATTTATAGTATAATCTTTCTTAGGAAAATGAAAATATTTTACGGTTATTTTAGTTTTCGAATAATTTTTTTAAGCTAGTGTGAACATTTTGATTTTAAGAGTGACATATTTACTTTCATAATTAACATGTGGATCTCGATATCTCAATTTAGCTTAGAAGTAGTTTGATTAATCATTTCTCCTAGAACATATAGTGTACATAAATTTCATCATTATATTAGCCCTGGTTGATAATTCATGTAAGTAATTTAGCTCCAATTAAAGTACCAAACATTTTGGCGTCATTTCTGGGGAAATGTTTATAGGAGCCTTTTTATTTTCATAATAAAATAAAATAAAATAAAATTATATGCATATGGAAATATATTTTAGAGGTATATTTATAAGAGGTAGGAGTTCAATTCAAACATCACCACTCACCCAACCAAAACCTCGTAGTTCCAAACCATCCACCGAAACTCGTACTCCATCAATTGTAGGCATACATAGAATTCCTGAGGTACTTAGGTCTGAAATCCAACCTAGAGATTTACCAAATTCCTCTACTGAAGCTGTAGTAGAAGAAGAAGATCCTACATTCCCAATAGAAGGAGTAATATTTCTATATTAAACCAGAGAAAAATTTCTAGGACAAGAATTGGAAATACCTATTGAGGAAGAAGAAGAAACCTATTTTAAATTTCCATTGAGAAAAGAACCAGAGGAAAAACTGAAAGAACTAATTTAGGAACCTTATATTAGCTTTCAGGAATCTACGATCACAGGAGATGGGGAAGGAGAGGTACACAATGTAATGGTGAATAACATAGGATTATAGGTAGAAGAGGTGGAGGAAGAGGAAGAGGAAGATGAGGTGGTAGAGGAGATCAAGAACCTTTTGGATTTCCCCTCTTTGATGAAGATACCCCATCCACAATGAGAAATATATCATCATCTATCCTCCCTATTTTTCATGGATTAAGGAATGAGGATATTGAAACATTTCTCTTTGAGTTTGAAGTTTTGTATAAATATTAGGACTACTTGCTTCATACTCAAACGTTGAAATTTTTTCCAATTACTCTTAAAGATGCAACATTAAAATGGTGTATGGGATTAGGAACCCATACCATAAGAACATGGGACTGCACCCATGCCTTAGAAACCTTTGCCTCAATAATGGGAATAAGGATGGAAAAATCCCTATGGAAAGTATCCTCCATACCTTCAATTTCAAAAACCATATTTTATGTTTGCACCACAATATTTTCCTTAGCCTGTTCAACCTTCTCAACTTGAAAATCAAAATCCATGACTTTCATTACCTTTTATGGAAAATCCCAATCAGCTACCTTCTCAACCACTTCCAAATCAAAATAATAAAATCTCACAACCTATTTGAAAATGAGAAGGCTTTAATTTCCAAACATAGACGATAAATCCATTAGATGTAGACAATTTTTAACTTAGATCTAGTAGAGTATTGGAAAATAATTCACCATCTATTATTATCCAGGAATAAAAGGAGGATGACCTCTCTGAGAAAGAGACATCTCTTCATCAAGAGCAAGAACCTAAAAAAACCAGCCATGTACATTATGATGATACTTCAATAAAATTAACTCCCATTTTAGAACAACCCTGAGTTTCTATTCAAAATCCACCTTTCCCTGAAAGATTGAAAGTTGTCAAAGCGGTAGACAAACATATTCTATTTCCGTATTAAGACATGATGTATGAACTGAAACATATTTGTATAAAAATTAATTTGTCACAAGATATTAAATAAATACCAACATTTGCAAAGAAAATCAAGGAGTTATGTCTTAAGAAACCGAGAATAAAAATAAAATAAATTAAAAGAATCCAGTTAGTTGGAAAGATTGCAGATATCATGATGGGAAGACAACAATTAAGAAATATTTGGATCTAGGTTGTCCCATTGTGAAAACAAACGTTTATGGTGTCTAATTTTGAAAAAAATTGATTGATTTACGAGCATACATCAATATCACGAGTAAACAAACAATGGATCAATTGAAACTTCCTAATCTTAGATATACACCTACATTGTTGAAATTAGTAGACATATATGTAATCAAACATGATAGTATGTTAGAATATGTGTTTATATCCTTTGATTCTTGGGAATATCCTATTGACTTCATCATCTTAACACCCAAGAATAATCTAGGAGGAAATTCATTGATTCTAGGTAGACCATGGTTAGCTACAACTAATGCTTTTATAAGTTTTATATCTGGTGATATGTTTATCTCTAATGGAAGTTCAACAAATAAATTCACATTATATCCTCCAACAAACACAACAATAGAAGTATAAAGTTAAGAATGGATAGATGATGATAATGAAAAATTTGATATGCAAACAATTTTTGCTACATCACAAATATATGAAGACAATCAAATTTTGAATTTCATGGAAAATAATGAATATTCCTCATATTGTCAACAAAATTTAAGTTTTTAAGAACAATGCAGTATTGAATATATATCATCATGAACAATGGCTTTACATTCTATAGAGAAAATTTGCAATTCTTTAACATAAATTTATCTGGGGAAAACTTTGATTATCAATGATAATCTTGAAGAATTTCAAAAGAATGAATTAGTGAAGATGTCACAAGAACAATACTATGCTTCTACATGGGAATACACTGATATGAAGGTAATTGATCATAACTGTTGTATGCATCGTAGCCATATTCAAGAAAATTATAGACCAATCCGACAACCCCAGGGGAGGATGAATCCAAACCTAAGGGAAATTGTTAAAGAAGAACTATAAAAATTGTTAAATGTGAATTCTATTTATCCAATATCAGACATCCTGTGGGTCTCACTATTGGTAATTTCTCCAAAAAATAATGGAAAATGGAGAGTATGCATTGATTATAGGGAATTGAAAAAAGCTACTTTAAAAGCTAATTTTCCACTTCCTTTTATAGATTAAGTCCTTGATACATAGGCTGGGAAAAATTATTTTTCATTCTTGGATTTTTTTAGTGAATATAACCAAATCCAAGTGGATCTAGAAGATCAATATAAAACAACCATGACATGTCCATGGGGTACTTATGCTTACAGATTACTTCATTTTTGGGTTATGCAATAGACCAACAACATTGCAAAGGGAAGTTCTATGCATTTTTTATGATCTAATTCATGATTGTGTGGAAGTTTACATGGATGATTTTACTGTCTATGGAAAATATTTTGAATAACCTCTTAAAATTTTGGAAACAGTTCTCATTAGATGTAAAAAAATATATATATCATTAAACCATGAAAAATGTTTTATGATGTTTACTAAGGGAATTTTTCTAGGCCACCATATTTCAAGAGAAGGAATTAGAGTATATGGATATAATGTAGAGGTCATCTCTAAATTATCAATTCCTACTTGTCAAAATGATGTTAGGAGTTTTCTTGCTTTTACTGGCTATTATAGAATATTTATAGGAAACTTTACTAATATTGCCTATACAATTTTCATATTCTTACAAAATATTGTGACTTCATCTACAATTATGAATGCCATAAAGCTTTTGAAACATTGAAAGGGTAATGTCCCAAGCACCCATTTTAAGAGGAAAAAATTGGAAACTACCTTTTCACATTTCAACTCATGCTTTAGTTACAAATTTAGGAGCTCTGTTAGGACAAAAAATTTTGACTCGTTATGTCATTTAGTATACAAGAAAAAAATTGACCCCTTCAAAGTTTAATTACACTATAATAAAAAAGAAGTTTTTAGTCGTTGTACATGCCATCAATAAATTAAGAGATTATATCACTAGTTATGAAACCTTCATTCACGTAGATAATTATATAATTAGATATATAATGAATCATTCAATTAATACTAGAATAATTATAAGATGGTTACTGTTATTACAATAATTCAATACTACTATTTCGGATAGACCTCGAAAGAAAAACATGATTGTTGATTTTCTATATAGAATCCAAAATGATAATAACAGTATTCCTATAGAAGATAATTTTCTTGATGAGTATCTTTTTTCAGTATATATTAAAACTCCTTGGTTTGAAGATATTGTTAATTATTTTTCCATACGGAAGTTACCATCATATGTGTCTTCTTAAGAGAAAAATAAGGTTATTTATACTAGTGCATCTTATTCATCAATAAATGAAGAATTGTACAAGACAAGACCTGATCTAATTATTCGAAGATGTGCTAGAGAGGATGAAGTACCAGAGATATTAAAAGATTATCATGATGAACCATGTGGTGTAAATTTTGATGATAAAATAACTTCTTATAAATTTCTTCTCTTAGGATACTATTAGCCTTCTCTTTTTAAGGATGCCAAAGAGTATGTTAAGAGATGTGATAGTTGTCAACGAATTGGAGATCATGTTCCTTTGGATGAAATGCCTCTACAACCTCAAGTACTTGTTGAACCTTTTGGAAAGTGGCTATTAGACTTTGTTGGTCCAATCAATCGATTGTGAAGACAAAAAATGTACATTTTTGTGTATACATATTCTATCATAAAATGGGTAGAAGCTAAAACAATTCCTTTTTCTACTGAAAATGTTGTAGTTTCATTTTTTTCTATGATATTTTCACTCGTTTTGGTGTTCCAAGGGAAATTTTGACAGATCAAGGTACTCAATTTACATCCAATTTGGTATAGAATATAATCGAGGAATACAAAATAAAACATTAGAAATCAACTCCATATCATCCACAGGTAAATGAACAAGTTGAATCTACCAATAAAGTAATTAAAGAAATTCTTACCAAGAATATGAACCTTCATAGAAGGGATTGGGCAGAAAATATTCCAGAATATTTATGGGAATAATTTCCACATGGAGAAATACAACAGGACACACTCAGGAATTATTTTTGGAAAAAAAGTCCTATTTCCTACTGAATTTGAGATAAACACATTTAAAAAAAGTAGTCAAATTAGGTCTTTATATATGAAAAGAACAAAGACAGAGAATGGAGAAAATAAATGAGCTTGATGAGATATGAAAATATGCCATTCATAGAGCCAATATAGTTGAATAGAAAAGATCAAGGTGGCATGATAATTTTATCAAAGAAATAAATTTCCATCCTAGAGATTGGGCATTTTTTATATTAAAAGTTTAAATATTTTCAAGGAAAATTTCAAACTCATTGGCTTGGTTCTTGAAATTATATTTGATAATAAAGTAGTTAGAATAAGAACCATTGGCAAAGAAAAATTAACTTTCCTATTAAATGGTCATAGATTACGAATATATCAGAAACCATTAACAAAGGAAGAGTTCGTAAGAAATCTTAAGGATAATATCAATTTGAAGTTGGTCAAGGGAGATTCTTCTTCATCACCAAATTATCCTTCTACTTTATTTTTCAAAATAAATAAATAATAATAATAAAATAATAATAAAAGAAAAAGGAAAAAGGAAATAAATGATGAAAAATAAAAATTTTGTATAAAGATGAATACCAACATTTTTGGCATGTTTATACATAAAATCTAAGTTGAAAGCCAAGAACACTTTGCACCATATATTTTCTTCTTAAATCCCCTATTGTTGTCCCATATTATTTTTATTCCTCTTTTCTCTTTCGAAAAACAAGGCAGCTACAAAATTGTCAACATTCTTCAGCTTTCATGAAATTATGTAGCTTACTTGATAGATTACAACTAGGTAAAATGGAGATAATGGAAAAAGCAAAGTGAATGAAGATTACAGCTAAAGAAACCTGCATACAGCCTAAAGCAACCTGCAAAAGAAAAAAAACTAGGGAAAATATATAAGGTATGTACATATTAGTTTGATAATAAAGGTAGAATCATTTGAATTATGAAATAAAATATGAGTGATTGTTTCTACCGCCATTTTGTAAAACAATTACTATGACATGACTTTGGATTTAACAAAAATATCTATATCTTATCAAATTAATCCATTATGAAGCCTTGATATAATTCAAACTCATTTCTTTATCTTCATATACCATTCCACTTCATCCGGAGTCCTTCCATCACACATATTTCACTCAACCTTATTTTCATTTCCGAAACAAGCTCTTATGTAAACTCTATTTTTTCAACTCATTCCATACCTAAATTCCTTGCACAATAACCCTATCAAAATAGAAATTAAGGGCTAAATATTATCCAACATGGTAGTCATCATATGCTTAGAGTCAAATGGGGTTGAATTCCTTGAAGGATACCCATAGGTTAGAAAGATGTTGGAATAGGTGCAATGGCTAGAGTTCATGGAAAAAATTGACGGGCATGAAAACGAAGTGACAAAATCCATTTTCAGGGCATATTATGGCATAGAAGCAGAGATTGGGGACGTGAAATTTGTTTTGCAGATTCATTTGTAAAAATTATATAAGATTTATAGCAAAGGCTATAGAATTCATTTATAGAAAAGGCTAATGGTTAGAGAGAATTTTTTCAGGAAGAAAAAAATGCAACAGAAAGAGTGGAAATACTTCTTGAAAAATCCAGGTATGGATATTTTTTTGTTTAAAAAAGGGGATACCAGTCACAGCTTTGAAGAACACGTGGGGGAATTTTCTATTGATCATTCACATATTTATAACTTGTGAATGAAGGTTTAGTAACATGTTCTTTTACCATGGATTATTAATAATGAATTTTACTAAAGGAAATGGAATTAACCCACCATACTTCTTACTTGGTAGCTTGAGAAAATGTTTCGAAAGTTGTGACACCCTCTTCCCACACATACCCAAGTAACCGAAGAACCAAGGTAAACATGCAAATTGAGGCTACTAATATTAGCTTGAACCTCCTAGATGACCTTAAGTAAGTGAAACCGATGAAAACAAGATAAACATACCTTACACAACATCAATAACATTCTCAAGAGGTAACCCAACCTTCTAGGCCCCTGAACCCTGAGGGAGACTAAATTTCGATCAATTTGAGCCTCATTCGTGGGCATGAAAAGACAAGGTAGTGGTTGCAATCCTATATCCATAGGAATGCCAATGAAAGGTAGCATCCAGGGAAAAATTTGGTCAGTTTTGTGCCTATAACTTTGGGATTTGTGCCGCCTTTTTAGCCCAAGAGCCCAGGTCATTGTCCAGAATTTCAGGAAACGTTTGGGGAGAATAAATAACATCAAAATAAAGTTACAGAAGAAATCACATCATTAGGATATTATCTAGACACCTTGTAGCCATGATAATAATTTCATCAACATGTCAGAAATAGTGCATCTATACGTATAAACAAAAAATTTAAACATGGGGGTATCTTAGATATATGAGAATATCTAAGAAGCATTTATCCCCTACATCAATATCTACAATACAATCTACTTGACTATAGATACCTTTTGCATTCATTTATATTTAAAAACGCAGTTATATCCATACAACATAATTGACCTAATACATGCCTATAACCAAAACAATAACAAGAGAAATAAAATGGATACAACAGTAATAAAATCCATACAAAAACTATCACATTTTCATATCGAATACTAGAGGAATGATATCTTCATTACTAAATGTAAAAACAAACCATCGATTGGCTAAGCCAATTTCCACCTGACCATAGATTGGCTAAGCTAATTTTCACTTCAGCCAATCACCCTCGTACCATATTTTGATCATGAATTTGGGATCTCATCAAGCACATCAATCACAATAAATCCAGGGCATCCAAAGGGAAAGCCACCTCAACCCTCACCTAGTGATTCCACATCACGACTAGACATCACAACCATCATGGATTGGCCTCTATCCAAGTTGTTCTAGGGCTCTAGATTTTTTTTTCCAACCAAGTATTCCAAGACTAGTAACTCAACCCCAATTGTTACAGGTCTTCTAGGACTAGTAACTCAACCCACATAGGGCTTGTAGAGAAGCTGTACAACCAAGGATTCCAGGACTAGTAGCTCAACCCACATTTGTCCATCGAGATTCCAGATCATTTTCCTTACCAAGGCTTCCAGGAAATAATAATTCAATCCACAACTAAAGGAACCATGAGAACCAAAAAAAAAAATCAATGGAAATAAAACCACAACACCATGGTATCTAGGAAATGGAAAGGTTAGGAAAATCCACATGCATACACATGCATGCCAAAACTAGTGAGCAAAACATATATGCAACTTGGTATCTATAATCAAATTTTGTTGTAGCTGCTATTCCTAATGACCACTTGCACATTCATTCTCTTCCTTTGCCTTCTTGTTACAAATCACCAAGTTTCCACACTCTCCAAGAGTGCTCCACGAAAGCTCTAAGTATCCAAGAGTATGAGAGATAGAGAGATAGAATAATGAGAGAGCTCCAAAACTGCACTAAAAAAGGTACCAATTGATCCTTGGAAGAATTTTTTATATAAGAGGCCTCTATTTTATTAATTTTCCATTATTTTCCTCCTCACGTGACATGTGTGGCCTTTCATCTCCCTTTTCTCCTAATTTCCATTATTTTCATAAATAAATGTGCCAAAAATAATTTTTTTCTCTTTAATGCCTTAGCCATAGCCTTTTCAAATTTCCTTAGCCATAATAAACCATGTGAACACCTGCACTAGGATGTTTTGCCAAACATTCAGCTTGGAATAAGTGTCCCA
The DNA here is from genome assembly GCA_034641835.2 of Pinus albicaulis. Taxonomy (NCBI): domain Eukaryota; kingdom Viridiplantae; phylum Streptophyta; class Pinopsida; order Pinales; family Pinaceae; genus Pinus; species Pinus albicaulis. Next base: position 1,390,474,044 of record CM076581.1, read on the forward strand.
TCAACCATGGTTATTATTTTAAATTTATTACATGGAATTTCCACGAGGGTTGTTACAAAACCCTTCGCATTGGGGGACACCATTCTTGGTGTTCAATCACACATATACCTCAAAAAAACCCCTGAAAAGAAAAAATATTTCCCATGGAGCTTTATAACATAGCTTGATGCAGTATTTATAGCATTCACCCTGCTGAAAAAGAAAGCCAACATGACATCATAAAAACATGAAAACTATAATGACATGACACCATACTGCTTATTGGAGATTTCTAACATAGCTCATGGAGGTATTTACATCCATATACATATGTATGTACATCCAAAAATAACATCAAAACATATACAAAAACCTCGCTAAAACATATGTTAAACAAAAAAACATCACACCAAAATTGATTTTCCTCAATCGATAAACAAAGAAGGATACATGGCCCACATCTAATCTTCCATCTCCCATGTAGATTTATCGGGCCAAAATCTCTTCCATTTCACTTTAACTTGCTCGATTACTCGATTCTAGAGCATCAACATATTTTTCTATGCATTGCGGTTTGAGATGTAAATCTCCTTATGGATGCACCTGCAATACAAACCAATCAATCACATGATCAACATATTTAAAATATTTCGTAAGAAATGATATATGAAAAAAATCATCTACTTTCACTATAGAATTCACTACAAGTCGATAGGCCACTGGGGTGATCTTCTCAATGATCCTAAAGTGTCCACAAAACCTTGGTGTCAGCTTGGGACACAATATAATCAACAAGGACTTCTTTATGGGCTTGAAAGGAAAGTACACCTCATTGCCAAACTGAAATTCATTGATAAATGTGTTCCTTTCTACATATTTTTCTGCCTATCCTACACTCCTTTCAAGTTCTACTTGATCACTTTCATTTCCAGTTCCATTTTTTTCAAGACATCTGGTCTAATTAGTACCATGATAATCGAACCACTGCAACTGATAACAGTGTTGAAAACCCTTGCATACAATGCCTCAAATGGACTCATCCTGAAAGAATCTTGATCCCTTTCGTTGCAAGCAAACTCTACTAGTGGAAGATACTCTTACAACTTGCATTGTTGATGCATCCCATAGATCCTCAACATACCCTCCAATATGTTGTTGACCCTTTTAGTATGTCCATTTGTCAGTGGATGATAAGTTGTTTTGAAGACCAAGTCAATACCATAACCTGTAAACAATTCCCTCCAAAACATGGAAGTGAACTTTTCATCCATGTCAGATACAATCTTGTTCAGAATACCATGCAATTTGACTATGCCTCTCATAAGCACTTGTGCTACATCACTAGCTGAGTATATAGTCTTCACTATAATGAAATGTGAAACCTTTTTCAAATTTTCCACCACAACTATGATGGAATTATTTTGCCTAGCTTTCCTTGGCGACCCTTTAATGAAATTCATTGAAATGACCTCCCATTTGCACTCTAGAATCACACTCAGTTGTAGTTGTCCACCTGGATGTTTACACTCTTCATTAACCATCTGAAAATCCAAACATCTGGCTACAAACTTTGCATAATCTCTTTAGTAAATTCAAAGTCTTATGGTAGCTTAGCTGACCTGAATATGGTTTCGTATGAAACGCCCTTAGGATCATCTTCTTGAGCTCATTGGTGTCTAACACATGTATCCCATATCTAATTCTAACCAATCCATGTGTTGTGAGATGTTTTTCCAAATTCTGTACACTTGCACCTATACCGGTACCTCTACCTATACCACTACGTGTACCTTTACCTGAACCTATACTACCACCTGTACCTGTACTTGTACTACCACCTATACCTCTACCTATGCCAATACCTGTACCGGTACTCTGCTACAACCTGTGCACAATATCCATATACCTATGATCCATCTGACCTACCGACAAGATCCTATCCTTTAATTTTGTCCCATTGGAGCTCATAGCTACTATATGATTTACATGTACCTTCCTGCCAAGAGCATCTGCAAGCCTATTCTCATTCCCCTTGATTTACTTGATCATGAAGTCAAACTCATTGATCGTTTCCAACCATCTAGCCTACCTAGAATTCAGATTAGCTAGTTAAACAAGTACCTCAACCCAATTTGATCACTCATCAATAGAAACCCCCTACCAAGAAGATAGTGCCTCCACATATTTATTGCATGTATAATCACTGCTAGCTCAATATCACGTGTCAGGTATTTCTTCTTGTACTCATTCATTTTTTGTGACTCATATAATACCACCTGTATATCTTGCACAAGGACTTCACCAAGTCGTCTCTTACTTCCAATTATCTATGCACAATAAAAAATCCTTGTCCATATCTACAATATTTAACACCAGAGCATGTGTCAACAATTTCTTAAGTTGCTCAAAACTAGCCTCACCCTCCTTTGTCCAATCAAAATTCTTACCATTCCTCTACAATGATGTAATCAGATAAGAAATCTATGAGAAGTTCCTGATGAACCTCTTGTAGTAACCTTCCAATTCCATGAATGATCTCACCTCATCTAAATTTTTAGGAGATACCCACTCCATGATGGCCCTTTTCTTCTCTCAGTCTACTACAATTCCCTCCTTAGAAACAATATGTCGCAAGTATTATACCTAAGTTTAGAAGAAACTACATTTGTTGAGCTTAGAATATAATTGATTCTCTCTCAATAACCTCAACACTTCTACCAAATGATCGACATTATCCTCCCAATTTTTAAAATATACCAATATACCATCAATAAACACAATAAAAAACTTGTCCAAAAATGGATGCAACACATTTTTCATCAAACACATAAATGTAGTTGGGCAATTAGTCAACTCGAATCGAACTACAAAAAACTCATAATTCACATGCCTGGTCATGAATGTAGTTTTATAGATGTTGTGCTCTTATATGTGTACCCGATCATAGCCCGATATCAAGTTTATCTAAGAGAACATTGCTGCTCCCTTTAGCTGATAAAACAAATCATCAATCCTCGGTAGTGGGTATCTATTCTTGATGCTCACTTTTTTCAGTTGTTTGTAATCAATGCATAATCTGAGAGCGCCATATTATTCTTCACAAACAACATCAATGCACCCCATGGAAATAAACTTGGCATAATGTACCCTTTGTCAAGAATCTCTTTCATCTGCAACTTTAACTCCACCAACTCAGGTGTGCTCATATTGTAAGGTGCCTTTGATGTTGGAGTTTCCCCTCACATCAACTCAATGGAAAATTCTACTTCCTTATATACTAGAACCTATTAAATATTTGTTGGAAACACATCGTGAAACTATTGTAAAATTGGATACCTATTCAAAACATATACATCCCAAACTTCATTACCTTTGTCACTAGAGATATGAACTACAAATAGTACACATCCTTTCCTATGACTGTTCTTGGCCTGCATAGTTGTCACCATCCTAACTAATGTGGATTTTTTCTTCCCCTGTAAGTCTCTTGGTTCCCCATTATCATCCAAGCATTCAATAGCTTTGTCATAGAAATCTACCTTGGTCATGTGGAGATATAACAAATCCATACCCAATAGAATACTGTAGGAACCCAATGAAATTATGTTCATGTGCACTACTGAAGGCTTACCATTTAACTCAAATGCACAAGCTCTTACCCAATGCTGAACTATTTTCTTCGTACCTATGTCCAGGTGCACTAACCAAGATTCTGCATGCATTTCCTTATTCAAAACACACTTATCCATGAGGTTAGGATTAATATAACTAAAGTTAGATCTAGGGCCAATAAAAATAGAAACAACTTGATCACAAAGATTACCATACATCTGAATCATGGAAGCTTGTGATATGCCTACTTTTTGTCCACAACTGCATAAATATGAGGAATGCTATGCCAAACATCTCCCATTGTTTGTGCCTCCTGCGCACTGTAGATCTATGGCGTACCACCCTGATGTTGTGGAAAATCTCTCCTACTATCATATTTTCCACAAGCCCAACACTGTATAGGCTTCCAACCCACATCCTTATTTTTCTTCTCAGTCGAAATCCATGTCCTCTACCAAAGGTATTAAAATCCTTAAGTGGGTAAACATTCTCCTTGTTACCTGCATCTTGAGGCCTTGCACATTTCTTGTCTCATTTTCCTTTATTCTTATCATTACCTCTCCAATCTGGCTTAGCTTCTAATATACGCTTTGATTTCGCATAGAAATGCTTGAGTTTTTAGATGGTGCCCTCCAATGATCTGAGCTCATCGAGCTCAATAACATCTCTGAATGAAATCGAAAACCAACTAATAAAACTCTAAATATCGACCTTCTCTTCCTTCAGGTAAGGCACATATCTCAGTAGCTCCAAGAACCTGCTAGTATACTACTCCTCTATAATGGAACCCATTTTCATCTCATAAAACTCCTTTTCCATGTCATCGTAGTATCTCTGTGATAGACACTTCTTCTGGAATAACCTTTTGAACTCACTCTAGGTCAACTCCTCCTCAAAAATATCTCTGAAATTCTTCACATATTCCCACCAAATCTCTGCTCTACCTCTGAGGCTGAATATATCTATCCTAGCTTTCATATTTTCCAACTAATCATGAAATCTCAAAAACCTCTTCATGCTAAGAAAAGATTCCTCTACATCATGTGGTTTCTTCATCTCTCCATCAAATGTAGGTGGTTCTTACTTTTTAAACTCTTCCAAAAAGTATCCCTTGTCACTCCCCCTATAAGGATGATAATGATGATGATATTTATGCCTTTGAGAACTAGAAAAATAATGACAGTTGTGTGTTGGCTTGATGGGGCCTAGACCCATGTTCAAATATGGTTGCATCAACCAAAAAATCTCATTATTACCGGCCCTTTCGGCAATGATCTGCTTGCACAAAATAAAGGGTCACCCGAGCAAATATAGGGGATGCTAGAACCAAGCTTCTGCATCCAAAGGGACACTGGAATGTGGATTTTGGAATTTTATTCCTTTCTATACTTAATAGGACTTCACAGATCAGATATATCAATAATACACTGGGAAATCAACACATCTATTTAATTGACTTGCAGACTATGGGATGGTACGTTTTCAAGCATAAAACAACATAAATAACCATAAACTAGACTTCTCTATGCAATTGCAGATCAGAACCCTTACTTATCACATATAATCCTACACAAAAAGCAAAAAAACACATAAGTAGAAACACATATCTATTCTCCAAAGTCTTTCATTAACATTCAAGTCTTCTCAATACATCTGGTCCAGTCCTGCGCTATGAGTTTTAGGAAACAGATAATCATAAACAACAAGTAAAGTAAACACATAAAATCAAAACACATATCTACCTCAAAAGAACTTCATTAAGGCTCAGATATTTCTCATACAATCAATTCCACGTTGCACACTCAGTTGCAGGGGTCTGTGGACTTAGCTGTCGACTTCCTAAGGTCTCCACACACTCAACTACAGGAGCCTTTCCTCTAACCCAAATCCATAGACTCTAACCAAAAATAATCTTACATCAAAATGCATTCTATTATTTCATTTGTTCACTACCTTATGACTTCTATCTTAGAATCCATATATATATTTTTCCCTTACAATACCATGGTCTGAAAACCATGGGTGAACTTCAACATTCAAAAAATATTCCTATCCCATTATAAAATAAGGGGCTTTGACCCACCCCAATGCCCCTAAGACTCAAAATGGAACTATGCGCTACATGCTCTACTCCTGAATCTATTGAGTCTTTCTCTAACTTCTTTCTTTGACAGGTCCCTTGTCCAACAGGCCCTCAACAAAAAACTAGGACTCGTCCTGAGGCACAATCTTGGTGTGCCTTCAATAATTGTTTTCCATGGCTCTTGTTGGATCCATTGAATGCAAAAATGAGGCATATCTATAATTCTCTCTCAAATTTGGTCCTTAGTGGAGAACTGGGATTCCTCTGGATCCGTCCAAGCCATTAATGATATTAATAGCAAGATCCATGCATAGTGGAACTGCTTGTGCTCTTCTTGAGTTTCTTTGCAATATATGAGGAATTTTCTACATAGATAACCTACCCAATTATAAACTGTTCCCTTGGTGCACTCCGCAGCTAAGTATATTACTAGAGGAGCAACCTCCTCTGCGCGGCTCTCTCGCATAATTTTCCCAGCTAAAAAGTGTGCAGAAAAGCGCACAAATATATCAGAGATGGAGTTAATTGAGTTACCACAGGTTCCCTTCATGAGACTAAAATATTTCTTCATATCATTTACGAGATGCTTGTCCTGATCTTTTCCCATAAATTCTTCTATGGGATTCAAGAGGAGACAAGGAAGGGTTGTAATCTTCCTTATTATCATCGCGTCAATAGGGATCTTCTTCCCTATCCATAAGCATTTTTTGTGCGCCAATGCCAACATTTGGCACACAAAAATAGTGTTAATGACACTTTTCCCAAAATGTGGCACATACAACATTTTGAGTATCCATGCATCTTGGATATGAGCCACCCACTTCATTGGCTCCAATCGTGTGACTCTTCCTGTATAATATTGTTGGCGCAGATACTAGCTTAGCTCGAATTATAGGTGTTTACTATGATTGTTGAATTCCTAATCCTCCATATGTAGCTGGGGAAACTTCCAAAATAAATCCCCTTCGACCAACACCTCGTCCATAATTAGTGGCTTAAAGGTCTTGTACTTAACTGCGCCTAGATCCTTGGTTGGATTCTTAGCATCTGGCTTCCATGGCGGAACATATGGAGGCAACCTATAGATAGGTTGTACTTCTTCGATGTTAATTTCCTCTGGTGCTTCTTCTTATTCATCTAATTCCACCTCGAAAACCTAATTTTTTTTGTCTTGGGCCCCGTTACTTCTCTGTTCCTTGGAAATATTCTTCGAGGGTGATGATCGTAATACTTGTTTCTTCATATTTTTGGACAGTGATTCACCCACAGTCATATACTTCCTAGACAATATCAGCCCTGTGATATTTTTTGGTGGTGTAGGTGCCATTTTTTTCTCTAAACATGGCCAGATTGTGTTTCAGAGCCCTTCCTTGATCAATGCTTCTCTAAACACTTTGAAACTGTACTCGGACGTGCATTATATTTCTCGGTACTCTTGCAGACACCAAATATTAATTCTAACTCTTAGCGTTCAAAGTGTTCGAATGGGGAGTGGGATGCCTAATTTATAGAAAAATTCGAATTCAAACTCCTTCATCTCCTTCAGATACTCATAAATGTAGATTTGGTGGAAGATCTGCCCAAATATTCCAATGAGTTTCATCCCTCCCGCTCCTTTTAATGGCCAAGTTTTTGTCCATTCAACTATTACTGTTCCCACGATCAATTTTTGATAAAACTAGCCAGTCTCACCCCTTCAGCGTAGTCCTTCCTCTATTTTCATAATTTCTTCCATCTACGACATCTTTTCTTTCTCCATTCTGCGCAATTCTTGTACTATACCTAGTCGATCATTCGACATAATCATTTAGAGTTCCATTCTTTCATTCACATAGGCAACTGCAGCTCTCCTCCCCCAACATAGAAATGTTGATCATGTATTTGAAAGAAAAATGATTATAACATTCTCGAGCTTGTTCCAACTATGCAACCCAATCATGTTGTACCCAATTTATTAGCTCAACGATAATTTAGAGTAATCCTACTTTGACTTCTTGAAGAAATTCATTAATACACTCCCATCCATCAAGGAAGCCATAGGTCAATGAGAAAATTTCAATAATTACATACCAATCTGTAGTGCCATGGCACAAATCCGTTTCAAGATACCATTGTTGCGGTATCGTGTACAAGGAATGAAGCAAAATGTGCACCCACTCTGGTTGAGGTTCTTCGCCTCAAAATGTGGTCCAACAAGCTAAGTACTTGCACAGATCATCCTAACCATCATAATTATCTATGATCTTCATGTTTACATGAAAAAATATGAGCCTTATCAATTTGAAAAAATCCTACCATCCTCCTAATATTTCTATGCGTGCAGCCCATAATCGGGTTGGAGTGGACCCTAGTGTGAAGTTAAAAGATTCTTAATTTTGTTCTTCGAGTACCTTTTTTTCAAATTCTTCTAGGAATAAGAGAAAATTACTCATTCCATCGAAAAATTCCAAGTTCCACACTTGTGATGTGACACTGCGAAGTGATTTGGTAATTCTATTAAATCACTGAGTAGTTACTTCATGCAAGTGATTCTGCCAATGCTCCAATTCTTCATCAGAGTCTGAAACACACCAACTATCGCACTCCCAACATATTATATCATCAACAATAGGTTTAATCAAGTTTTCATTTTGTGTAGGAAGATTATATATTTGATCAATATCAGCATCCCATATTCATATTAGATAGGCTCTATATAGCGCGCACGTTTAGAGGGATCCAAGGGCACAACAACCTGGGTACCATCCTTCTCAAATACCATATTTGTATTATTCAAGTTGATTATAATATCCATGACGTAAGCCTAATCAAATCCAAGAAACAAAAGATATAGATTGCTATTGTCAACAATCTCAATAACTTCGAAGTCGATTAACATTATTTTCCCTCAATATCTACACTGACACCCAGTAATCGGCCCATAGTAATGATGTTATGTTGATTTTCCAACCTCATCTCAATAAATTACCATTGCAACTTAGGTCTTCCTATCTGTTTCCATGTCTATTTTGGTAGAACGTTGGAATCTAATCCTTGATCCAAAATCACCTGATCCATCTCATAATCTCTTATTTGCGTAGTCAACAACATGTCTCGACTAGTTCTCTTCTTATTTTTGTACACTTTATTTATTGGTAATTGTTCCAATCATGGCTCTCCTTTACAAGCAGAGTAATCTATCAACTCTTGCAACCATTATACAACCTTCTCGTCCCTTAGATATTTCATACAAGTTTTCAAAAAGGACATCAAGATGGATGTGTTAGCTTCCTTTGCTTCAGTATTCTACTTAGGATTAATCTTCAGCAGAGATAGTTGTCTCTATGTGGTTGATGTTGAATATTTATGAAACATAAATGTCTTTTTCACCACCATGAATGTTTCTTTCTCATGTTTATATTAAAACCAAAATTCTTATCTTCAGCTTTTTGGACCCATGTCTCTACCATAGGCCTTTTTCCTTTCGTGGGGTTTTCTCCAGTATTCACACCGCTGCATGTTACTATTTTAATTCTCGGTTATTCCTGACGTGGTTCATCACTCACCATTTGTATGTTCTGAGCTGGTTGATGGTTGTGTTTCTCGTGTATCTTAGCTAATAAAGTGGGACAATATTCTATTTCATGATCAAAAGTGCTACAATACTTATAGTAAACTGCAGAAGGATTCTGACAATCCATGGAAAAATGTCCAGCCTGTTTGCAATTGTAACATATGATCTACCCTCGTCCACACCCAATGTGTCATCCTAGGCCACGACCTCAGCCTAGGAACCATCCTCACACTATTGGCGAGCTCGAAGCTTCACAACCTTCTACCTGCATTCTCTATACATCAAGATTGTTATACATCATTAGATCATGTTTTTTACAATGTTGTTCATTATGTACCACTGAACAACATAAATTATAGGAAAATTTCTTTGGTAATATAACATAATTTTTTAGTAGGTGACAATAGTCCATGGAATATTGGTTTACAACTTCACATATGCTACACAATATATTAGGCCCTATAATTGGCCCAGTGATCAATCCAGGCTTCAGTGGAATTGGCATCCCAACACCCAAATAATCTTGGGACACAGGGTACTGCTATTTATAGTGACCCTCTACTTTGCACTTGATATTCCATACTTCCATCCATATATCAAGTCTTCGCTTTAGATCTCGGAGCTCCATATGAAAGCTTACCACCAGTGTTTGAATATATTGAACCCCTATGCTTGTATTAGCTATCGGTGAAGCTTCAAGCTTCATTGATATCTACAATGCTTCCAGTTGGGTTTCAATATTCTCTTTTGATAGTGTCAGTCTAAGATGAGGTAACAATGAAAAAATGTACCATTATTTATGTTTTTCATACGGGATCTCAAAGATAATCTGGCTTAGTAGTGTCTTAAACCTATGATATACCTCTGACATAGTCTAAGTAACAAACTACTTAATCTCTTTGATCTTTGTGATACATTGTGATTGCAACTTTGGTTTCTTGAACTCAAAATTCAATGGTCATTGTCTTAACCAATGTTTCATTCTCATTGTATATTTCATGTACCAGGACAACTCTTTGTCTTGCAATGTTATAACCAACTGCGCTTTCTTCATATTTTCATTTGTAATGTTATGTGAACTCCATATTTCTTCTCTAATAAATGAGAACTCCTCAGGATCATCCAATCCCTTCAACAAAAGAATATTTGGTGGTTGGGCCATAGTGAATGGGGGAGATGGAGGTGGAAGTCGAAGTGGAGGAACGGAAGCGGGATGGGTTGTGACGGGGGTGGAAGATTTGGGAATCTATAAAATGTTATGATCATTTTCATGTCTCAGCGAGCAACACACTGCTAGGAATAATGGGGTTTCTTTCCCCTCAATCATATCCGAAAAATGAATTGTATTCAATTTCAATGTAAGTACCCTAATTTTTCCTAAATCACTTACCACTTCATGTATCGATAGGTTCTCTTCCTCCAAACATCAATCTGAGCCTATTCATAGTACACTTTTTTCATACAATAGCTTTTTAATCCAGAACTTTAGGGATTTTAAGTACTTACCTCTAGGTTATTTGAAAAACATGCACTCTTATTCACTTTAAGATACAAAATTATCGATCACAAACTCAGTGATAAACCCTTGAAGGATACTATAAATCCAACAATCAATATCCCTCGCGATCTTGTTATCAATATTCTTCAGCTGATTGATTAGCTCGAAAGTCCATAGAATAGGATTATTATTTCTTCTACTATTTATAAATACTTGTACAACTCAATAACAAATGGTGAGAAAAATATCTTGTACTAATCTGTAAATATATACTTTTGTAATCAATGTTTAGTAGAGATGCACATATTTTTGTTTTCCGACCCTTTCAGCAAAAATATTCTTGTGCATACTAAAGTCTCAACCGGGGAAATATAGGGGGATTCTAAAACCAGGTTTTTGCATCCATATGGATAGTGGAATGTGCATTTAGGGCTTTTATTACATTATATACTTAACAGGACATCATAGATCAGATGTATAAATAATAAAGTTGTCATTCAACACATCTATTTAATTGACTTGCAGACTGCACAATCATACATAATAAGCATAAAAAAAACATAAATAACCATAAACCAGACTTTTCTGTGCAATTATAGATAAAAATGCTTTCTTAGCATAGATATTCCTACACAAAAAACAAACAAACATGTAAGAGAAAACATAGATCTGATCTCAAAACTATTTCATTAAAATTGATATCTTTTGAATACATTTGGTTCCACCTTGTGCACTCAGTTGCAGGAAAATGTTAATCGTAAACAAAAAGAAAAGAAAACACCTAAACTCAAAACACATATCTATACTCCAAGTACTTCATTAAGGCTCAGATCTTTCTCATACAATCAATTCCACCCTGTGCACTCAACTGTAGGGTTTTTTGTACTCAGCTACAAGCTTCCGAAGGTATCTACACACTTAGCTACAGGAGCCTTTCCTCTTACCCAAAACCGTATAATATGACACAAAACAGTCTTACATTGGAATTCATTCTATAATTTCATTCAATCACTACCATATCACTTATATCCTAGACACCTTATATAGATTTTTCATTTACAATACGTGATGGTCTGAAAACCATTGGCGGAGTTCAGTGTTCATAAAATTTTTCCATTCCATTACAAAATAAGGGGCTTTGATTCACCCCAAAACCCCTAAGACTCAATATGGAACTCCTTACTACACGCTCCACTCCTCAATATGTGGAGTCTTTCTATAACTTCTTTCTTCAAGGGGTCCCTTGTACAACACCTTTTGTGTCACCCCTCTTATCCAAACAATCTGCCATATTTAACCATTTCAAATGTATCCGACCTATAACCAGAGGGAGACCTACTTCCACATTCTCCATTGGTCCCCTCCTCCTACCCACAGATGATCGTAAGTGGCCCCTGTTTTTTCAACTCTGACAAAATTTGAAGGATGGATGCATTAACCTTTACTTGCTTTTCATGTGCCTGTATGAGTCTATCATTGTCTGTGTTGCAACTCCTTATTTATTCCTTTATACTTCTTAGTGTATCTACGAATTCATATGAATTTCGAACACCAAGCTTCTGATATGACTCATAGGGAGAACCTCGGTAGTCCAAAATTCTTCTATTCATCTTTGATTTCTTCTTACAATGTGCAATATCCCAGCTAAACCAACTCATAAATAAACCACATACCTTAGTGTAATTTGGGGAGGATACATCCTGCAAGGTCAAGAAATCAACGAAATACATGTATATACATAATCATAAAATCATATAAACTCATAACGAATGGTATACTAGTGCATAAACATCCTTCTAATTTGATTCTAGTCATATATGCACAACCATAACAATGCAACTTGACCACACACCATCACTAGCACATACCATACACAAGCATAAGTGACATGTAGCCAAGCGTGAATGACCAATGTATGTTCAAGATATAACATCACACAAACACACATACATAGAAACTACACAACCATGACCAATATGTGACCTATCATACACAGTCAATGCATATAAAACATGTAATAGTATGTAGGCTAATGTTCATTCATAATGCACAAACATGAACAACACATAATCATTCATACACAGATAAACACATGTTGATGACAACACCATAAACCCCTCCATGGCAACACCACTGCCACCATGGAAAACAAAACATGGGTGTTAGCCACCCATAAAATTCTGTCATATCAGATGGTGGCTAAATAATGTTGGATAGCCTTCAAGAAACAATTTCATGATTAAAATTGCTGATACTTGAAGTCTCTTGATAATGTCCTATCCTTGGTTAATATTCACTACTATTTCCATTCAGAACTTAGAAATCCTGCTAATTTCTAAAGCCAAAGTACTGCTGCAAAGGACCCTTTTTCCCTCCCTTCTCCTCGAAGCTAACCTCAGTCCCTTTTCTCCATCTCCCTTGAAAACCCCTCAACTTTATGATTCTTCCTTTTTCTTCATTTAAATCCATTTCCTAAAAGGTGTAAGACCCCTTCTTGACCTTATTGGAAACCTTCATTTCCCTTTGAAAACCATTAAAAAACCATAGAAACACACGTTTTCTATGCGTTGGACTTAAGCCCCTCAGGAAAAACCCCCTACCTCTTTTTCCTCCATGCGCCCGAGCACCAGAACCAATTTCTTTAAAGTATCGGGCGCTTGTCCTTCCAATAAATTTTCTCCACCCGAAAACACCAAAAACCTTGGTAAACTATGAAAATCGGGTTTTTATTAATTTCTAAAGGATTTCGCCCATGAAAATTAATGAAATATTTTCGACCGTCGATCTGCTCCACAGATCGGACAGCGCGGAGCGCTACTTTCCCTGTGGACCCCGCCTTTCCCCGCGTTATTTCCCAAAACCATGGTTTATTCCGCACCACTCTTCGGGCAAAGGCTGTTTTGGCCCGAGGCCCAGCGATTCCACACACCTCTTGACATGCGTCCTCTGTACTATTTGAAAACCGTCGCTTAAACTCTGCGCCCGCGCGTTATCCGTCGGACGGAGGCCGCCCAGCGGAATCAACGATAATCATCAGATCGAGACCCCCGCATCCAACGACTGTCATTCGTTGAACTCACCCGCCCTTTAATCAAGTTGCATACTGTTTAGCCGGGCCCCAGCGCAACTGATAATCCGTCTCCGCCGTTGATCTCTGCAGATCGACGGTCCACCTTCAATTTCCTGATTCCATTACTCATTCCACCTTTTTCCTCTGCTGACTTTCCAAATCGCTCCCGATTGTTGATCACAGCGTGATCAACGGTTCCGATCGCCCCGTTCTCCCGCACGCCTGCCGATGCAAATTTGCCCATATAAACGCAGGATTTTATAATTTTGTTTGTATTTTGCAGGTTTTAAAATTCTTTTTCCATGACTGAAGAAGATTCGAAGGACGAGGGTGACGACTCTCGTTCTTTCGATTTAACAAAGGAAATCGACCACAGGGTATAGAACTGTGTTGTCAACAAGGTTTCATGAGCCGTTGACGCAGCATGCCCCTGTCGAACCTGGAAAACAGCGAACAAACCCAGAAAAGAGTATCAAAAAGCAGAAATGGATCAGAGCGGGATTTTAATGGACAGATTGAAGGGGATTACAGCTAAGACGGCTATCAGAAGCCTAATCCCCAGCCTAAAACAAAATTTAAAGGGAAAACCTAAAAGTGTTTATCAGACAGAATGCCTCCACCGCCATATCTGAGGCAAATTGATTCCTCAGCAACCACAGCACCACCTGTGCCTCAAAGGATTCAATCAGGAGCTGAATTTATTGATCAGGACCAGATTTCTGCCTCAACACAGCCAAAGAAGTCACTTTTGCCAGGAACCTCAATGCAAAGAATATCTGCAGAGCTAATTCAAACTACCTGTGCCTCAAAGGTCAACAAATATTCCTACCCAGCTTAAATCATAAGTGTAAATCAATTAATATGGTGAACACCTCTTCGGTTTCTTCATTGAGCCTCCCAAGGGCCAATGGGCCATTTAAATCCTGTATCAATTGTAATTGAGATCTTTTTCAGATCTCACCTCCTCATATTTCTATATATACCACAACAGAAGATGAGCGATTGTTGGTTGTTGGTTGTTGTTTGATCACAAGTTGTAACATTGAAACTCTCTGAAATAAATATACAAGTCTGTTGAAGTTGAAAAGAAATTGAAGTCTTGGATATCTTGATGATGCTCTTGCATGCCCGTCCTTGAGAAGGCTCTATCATTGGATTCATGAGCTTGGTTGTCGGTGAATTATTCTAACTGTTTAAATGTTTTCTCCCATTTTCATTATGTTTCATAATTTCTTACTACAGTAGGCTGAAATTTTTAGGCTAAGAAATGACTCCTAGAAGCACCTTAGACCTGTTCACCCTTCACTGTTTTATGTTTTCTTCTGCTGAAGTATTTTAGAGGCTTTAAACCTTCTCTTTAGTCTTCATGCTCGTTTATTTCCTTAATAGCTCAAATAGTTGGTTTCAACATGATTTATGGTTCTCCCTGCTTGTTTTCTATCACTTGAAAGCCGTTATTGAAGTCTCCCTTTGAAGTACCATTGTCTTAAGTTAATCAAAGAGGTCGGTTTTGATCTTGCCCTTTGCCATTGCTTGAACAATTGTTTGAAGGTATTTATAGTTGTAAGCATAGATGTTATTTAGGTTTTCCCTCTTCTATGAATGCAATTATCAATGAATATTTTATGTTTTCTAAAGTCCTTTAGAATAAGATATTTGAGGAAATAGGGTGTTCCCCGAATCTTAGATTTGATTTTAAAAGTTGTCTTGAAGTCATGACTTTCTTAAAGAATGTTTGTAGAATTTATGGTTAGCCCTGTCTATCAAATATCTCTCTATTGTTAAGCTATGTTTTCAAGTTCCCTTTGTTTGAGAATTAAACTTCTCTTTCCAAATCACTAATGTCCATCTCATTCCAAAACTAAGGATCCTGCGGCCAAGTTAGATTTTCCCTTTGATATCCCATATCCCTTGAAGAGTTTTTCATGACCTTATTTTTACTCCATTTCCCAATGAACCAGATATTTCCTCTTTTTTTCTATCTTTCCTAGACCTTTCATATTCTGCTGTATCAACTCAACCCAACCAAACGAACATCTGCACTTAAATATCTAGTCTAAAATCCATAATCAAAGAAAACAAGATAGACCTTTGCAAACAAATATTTGAGAGATCCCTCTCTGAGAACAGGAGGACTAGATCCTGGAACTCTAAAGATTGGTTCTGATGTTGCCTTGTCTTTTGATTTTCCAAAATGTCAAAACACGGGATACCAACATAATGGCGATCACGGTGGGACATACTGAGAATATAGTAGTTTGAAAACCCTCTTCAAGCTTTTTTAGGCCCAGTATAACATAAGTAAACTTCTCCAAGCACTACCTAACAAATGGTAATTATGATAGGACTTAATTGAATCAGTGACAAACCAAGTAACTCTTAGGATTCTCTATAGCCTTACCAAACCTTGAAGAACCAATTACCAAGCCATAAGAGCAACTCTGTTTGGTTGAACACCTTAGCTAAGTGAAAAATCAGACTTAGAACACTCTCTTAACCTATAAAACCAAAATAAACTCAGAAAAACCCAAAAATATTTCAAGTTTGGCTTCATAATAAATAGGGTAGTGGACCGTAGAACCCTTTTACCTCCTCACGAGCTAAAAACTTCCACTTTATATTGAAACACTCATTCTCACGTATCACTTAATTTTGATGTGTTTTACCTTGTACTCTTAGACAGAGTCTGGAAAGGGCCAGATAGCCTCCGGATCTCATCCTCTTTTAGAGGTGATATATCTGGTGAATGCCCTCCCAGTCAATCTCTGGTTAGATTTTGTTGTGTTTCGGGATATCCTCGAAAGGGGATGTTTCACAAGCACTGTGGTGGACAGTGTACCTCTTTGAAAACACTCTAAATTTTCCACTTGGCGACTCCACAATCCTGAGCAGACCTTAAGACTCCACTGGGAAGAACCCTTACCATTATAACATTCTCCAAATCCAGTTAGGGGATTGTAGGATCAAAATTTGTGTAAACAGATTAGTTAACCCCTCAAATATTGTCGTATCTGGTTGAAATTTTCTGGTTTATTTGGGTCTAAAAACACACCATAGTGGCTTCTAGAGAGATCCACACTAGAGCCCATCCTGACCCCAACCCACTCAGATAGTTGATGATCCAGAAAGTATCCTTTGGAAGTCTCCTAAATTATCAACTGTTTTCAGATCACCCCCAAGAGCTAAATTAGTTCCTGAAAATCTTTCATCTCTACAACACTCACAAGCTGACTTAGTTAATCCATTTAGGACTAGGTCATTTAGTGAGTTAGAACAACTAGATTCTGAGGCTTCACTATCATCTCCTGAAATAAGTGAACATCTTGGTAGCAGAGAAACAACGCCTCCTGATTTACATTTTCTTCTTAACTTAGGTGTCTCTCATCCAAGATCAGGTCAGAAATCTACTCCTGTTCCATCCGCTTCTGTTCATCCTTCATCCACTGTTCAAACCACCACACCTCAGCCCACTTTCTCTTTTGTCAATCCACCTCCACCTCCTGCCATGGCCGCATGGTATGCTCCCTTATCCCTTACTGTACCACTAGTCAATCTCCCACAGGACTATCAGTCCAAAATTCCATTATATGATGCTAATAATGCTACAACTGCATCACAACATGTGGATAATATGAATGACTATTTTGACCGAAATGAAATTGATGATGATTCTGTCAAACTTAGATTATTTGCTCAGAGCTTAGGGGGAGAAGTAAGAAAATGGTTTAAAGGTTTAGCCGCCCGTAGTATTAACGATCTCCAAGCCTTCCATCAAACATTCCTAAACAAATGGGAAGAAAAGAAGAATCCTCTCCAAGTCCTTGCTGATTACAATAATCTCCATAGGAATCCTGGGGAAAGTGTACAAGCATATTGTACTAGATTTAACAGTGTATATAATGCACTTTCCCCAGAACTAAAACCTCCACAAGGCTCAGCCTTAAACAATTTTCCTAAAGGATTTGACTTTGACATGACTTATTCACGAAGAGAAAGAGATTTTGCAACTCTTGAAGATATGCAAAGGGGTGCTCTTTCTGTGGAGGTCAATTTAATAGAAAAGAGAGCAAGAATGAAAACTGAAAAGAGAGTATCTTTCAGAGAGGAATCCCCTCCCTCTACTTCAAGATCAAATATGGTATATGTGTTGGAAGAAGTGGAAGAATCTGATGCTCCTTTCATTGAAGAAACATTTCTGAATTCTACTTGGTATGCTGACATTGTTTATGTGCTTTTATATTTAAATACCCCTCCTTCTTTGACTAAAACTAAAGCTAGGTTCTTGAAGAAGAAAGCTTTGAGTTTTTGCATATTAGATGGAGTATTATATTGGAAAAATGCTGTTGGAATTTTTCTTAAATGTTTACTTGAAGATCATGCAGGAAAAATCATGCATGAGTTGCATGATGGTGAATGTGGAGGACACCTCTACTGGAAGGCCAAAACAAACAAAATTCTCAGATCAAGTTACTATTGTCCTACCCTTTTCCCAGACACTCAAAATCTAGTCGTGTCTTTCCATAAATGTCAAATCTTTGATGGCAAGAGAAAGCTCCTTCCCTTAGCCCTACACCCTATCAGAGTGGAGGCACCTTTTCAACAATGGGGGCTGGACTTCATTGGAGAAATTTATCCATCCTCCTCAGCTCAACATAAGTGGATCCTCACAGCCAGTGACTTCTTCACCAAATGGATAGAAGCTATACCTACCAGGAATGCTAATGACTCTGTCACTATCAAGTTTCTTGAAACCCATATCCTATCCAGATTTGGTTGTCCCAGAAAAATCATAACAGATAATGCTACTGCTTTCAAATCTAAAAAAATGGTTGATTTCTGTCACAAATACCATATAACCTTGGGCCATTCCACTGCTTACTATCCCCAAGGGAATGGACTAGCTGAATCCTCCAACAAGAGTCTCATTAATATCATTAAAAATCTGTTGGAAGAAAATAAAAAATCATGGCACAGTAAGTTGGTCCATGCCTTATGGGCTGATAGATTAACTACAAAGAAATCAATAAATATGTCCCCCTATCATTTAGTTTATGGCATGGATGCGATTTTTCCTACCTCATTAGGATTTACAGTCATGAAACTCCTTCAAGAGGTACAGGTTGAAGAAAATGATATGCAGAGGAGGATCAACCAAACAATCCATTTGCAGCAGACCAGAGAATAATTTTATGAAAGAACACAGTTAGTCCAAGAAAATATGAAGAAGCAATTTGATAGAAGGACTAAGGAAAACAACTTCCAGGTTGGAAGTGTTGTTCTTAAAAGGGATTCAAGGAGAGAAGAGAAGGTGAAACATGGAAAGTTTGAGAACTTGTAGAAAGGGCCATATATTATTCACGCTGAGAGGGGTCATAATATATTTTTCTTGAAATAAATGAATGGAGAAGACCTGTATGGAGGTCCTATCAATGGCAGGATGCTCAAGCATTACTTCTGCCAAGAATCTTAAGTTTTAAAGCATTTTTGTTTTTATCATTGTAAATATCATAGTCTAACCATTGCATTCAAAGTTATATAAAAAAAAAACAAAAACAAAAACACAAAAACAAAGAAAAGAAAAGAGGGCAGATTTTGAAAACAAGAAAGGCAAAGCCCCATGCCAAAAAAGAGAAACAAATCTGAAAGTGTGCAAGCTTAAATGCCACTCCTGATAACCACACTCCTAGTTAATCAAACAACCTAATCTTGACTAATTAGTTTTAAATTTTCTGCTAATAGGGTAGTGAATTTGGTTTGCCAAACTGTTCAATCTTGGCTTATCAGTAGATAGAATAGGATAGAAATTGAAGGTTCAAACAAACTCAAAATCTAAACCAAAGGTTTCAAAAAGAGATGACTCAAATCTGTTTCAAATTCTGAGTCAGAAAATGTAAAAATCTGGTTCTAATTAACTCAAAGTCTGAACCAGAGAGAAAGAAGCAACAGCTCACACAAAGTCAGAGACAGAGCTGTAAAAAGAGAAGGCAGTACTTCAAAATTTTTCAGAACTTAAGCCTTCCGTTTTGTTTAAAATTTCTGCAAATAATAATCTATGTGCAACTTGTTTTTATGCCATAGATCACAGCAAGTCAAACAGCTTAATCTCGACTTGACTGTTTTTGAATTTTTGTTATAGAATCTAGAGAATGAAATTCTGTTGGACAGCTTAATCCCAACAGGCAGTAGATTAGGTAGAGAAGAATCTGAGCTGAACTGTTTAATCTAAGTTCAGGGAGAAATAAGGAGTAGAATTAGATTAGTTTTTATGCTTTCAAAAGAATAAAATGTTGTGAAAAGAGTTTGCCAATCCAAGTGCACTCTGATGAAGAAAAAAAAATGCTAGATCAGTAGGATTGGGTAGGTACAAGGTTGTATTGATGAAGTCCATTATTCTTTCATAACTGATCTTATTTTTCAAAAGCAAAGCAAGATCATCCAACAAAAGAAGGGCAATCCAATGGATGAGGCACTTGGTAAGCATCCCAAAGAAAATAATGGATCGGACACAGGCCTACCTCCCAGAGAATCAAGTCAGAATTCTTGATGCCTTCAAAAAAGGCACCATCCCCAAGTGGAGCCACTGTTAGCCACCCATAAAATTCTGTCATATCAGATGGTGGCTAAATAATGTTGGATAGCCTTCAAGAAACAATTTCATGATTAAAATTGCTGATACTTGAAGAATCTTGATAATGTCCTATCCTTGGTTAATATTCACTACTGTTTCCATTCAGAACTCACAAATCCTGGTAATTTCTAAAGCCAATGTACTGCTGCAAAGGACCCTTTTTCCCTCCCTTCTCCTTGAAGCTAACCTCAGTCCCTTTTCTCCATCTCCCTTGAAAACCCCTCGACTTTATGATTCTTCCTTTTGCTTCATTTAAATCCATTTCCTAAAAGGTCTAAGACCCCTTCTTGACCTTATTCGAAGCCTTCATTTCCCTTTGAAAACCATTAAAAAACCATAGAAACGCACATTTTCTATGCGTTGGACTTAAGCCCCTTAGGCTAAACCCCCTACCTCTTTTTCCTCCATGCGCCCGAGCGCCAGAACCAATTTCTTTAAAGTATTAGGCGCTTGTCCTTCCAATAAATTTTCTTCGCCCGAAAACACCAAAAACCTTGGTAAACTATGAAAATCGGGTTTTTATTAATTTCTAAAGGTTTTCGCCCATGAAAATTAATGAAATATTTTCGACCGTCGATCTGCTCCACAGATCGGACGGCGCGGAGCACTACTTGCCTTGTGGACCCTGCCTTTCCCCTTGCTGTTTTCCAAAACCACGGTTTATTTCGCACCACTCTTCGGGCAAAGGCTGTTTTGGCCCGAGGCCCAGCGATTCCGCACACCTCTTGACACACGTCCTTTGTACTATTTGAAAACCGCCGCTTAAACTCTGCGCTCGCGCATTATCCGTCGGATGGAGGCCGCCCAGCGGAATCAACGATAACCGTCAGATCAAGACCCCTGCATCCAACGACTGTCATTCTTTGAAGTCACCTGCCCTTTAATCAAGCTGCATACGGTTTAGCCGGGCCCCGGCTCAACTAAGAATCTGTCTCCGCCGTCGATCTCTGCAGATCGACGGTCCACCTTCAATTTCCTGATTCCATTACTCAGTCCACATTTTTCCTTCGCTGACTTTCACAATTGCTCCTGATCGTTAATCACAGCGCAATCAACGGTTCCGATCACCCCGTTCTCCCGCACGCCTGCCGATGCAGATTTGCCCATACAAACGCAGGATTTTATAATTTTGTTTGTATTTTGCAGGTTTTAAAATTCTTTCACCATGACTGAAGAAGATTCGAAGGACGAGGGTGATGACTCTCGTTCCTTCTATTTAACAAAGGAAATCGACCACAGGGTATAGAATTGTGTTGTCAACAAGGTTTCATGAGCCGTTGACGTAGCATGCCCCTGTCGAACCTGGAAAACCTTGAACAAACCCAGAAAAGAGTATCAGAAAGTAGAAATGGATCAGAGAGGGAGTTTAATGGATAGATTGAATGGGATTACGGCTAAGACGGCTATTAGAAGCCTAATCCCCATCCTAAAACATAGTTTAAAGGGAAAAACTAAAAGTGTTTATCAGACAGAATGACTCCACCACCATATCTGAGGCAAATTGATTCCTCAGCTACCACAGCGCCACATGTGCCTCAAAGGATTCAATCAGGAGCTGAATTTATTGATCAAGACCAGATTTCTGCCTCGACACAGCCAAAGAAATCACTTTTGCCAGGAACCTCAATGCAAAGAATATCTACAGAGCTACTTCAGGCTACCTGTGCCTCAAAGGTCAACAACTATTCCTACCCAGCTTAAATCATAAGTGTAAATCAATTAATACGGTGAACACCTCTTCGGTTTCTTCATTGAGCCTCCCAAGGGCCAATGGGCCATTTAAATCATGTATTAATTGTAATTGAGATCTTTTTCCGATCTCACCTCCTCATCTTTCTATATATACCACAATAGAAGATGAGTGGTTGTTGGTTGTTGGTTTTTGTTTGATCACAAGTTGTAACATTGAAACTCTCTAAAATAAATATACAAGTCTGTTGAAGTTGAAAACAAATTGAAGTCTCAGATATCTTGATGATGTTGTTGCATGCCCGTCCTTGAGAAGGCTCTATCATTGGATTCATGAGCTTGGTTGTCGGTGAAGTATTCTAACTGTTTAAATGTTTTCTCCCATTTTCATTATGTTTCATAATTTCTTACTACAGTAGGCTGAAAGTTTTAGGCAAAGAAATGACTCCTGGAAGCACCTTAGACCTGTTCACCCTTCACTGTTTTATGTTTTCTTCTGCTGAAGTATTTTAGAGGCTTTAAACCTTCTCTTTAGTCTTCATGCTCGTTTATTTCCTTAATAGCTCAAATAGTTGGTTTCAGCATGATTTGTGGTTCTCCCTACTTGTCTTCTATCACTTGAAAGCCGTTATTGAAGTCTCCCTTTGAAGTACCATTGTCTTAAGTTAATCAAAGAGGTCAGTTTTGATCTTTCCCTTTTCCATTGCTTGAACAGTTGTTTTGAAGGTCTTTATAGTTGTAAGCATAGATGTTATTTAGGTGTTCCCTCTTCTATGAATGAAATTATCAGTGAATCTTTTATGTTTTCTAAAGTCCTTTAGAATAATATATTTGAGGAAATAGGGTGTTCCCCGAATCTTAGATTTCATTTTAAAAGTTGTCTTGAAGTCATTACTTGCTTATAGAATGTTTGCAGAATTTATGGTTAGCCCTGTCTATCAAATATCTCTCTATTGTTAAGTTATTTTTTTAAGTTCCCTTTGTTTGAGAATTAAACTTCTCTTTCCAAATAATTAATGTCCATCTCATTCCAAAACTAAGGATCTTGCGGCCAAGTTAGATTTTCCCTTTGATATCCCATATCCCTTGAAGAGTTTTTCATGACCTTATTTTGACTCCATTGCCCAATGAACCAGATATTTCCTCTTTCTGTCTATCTTTTCTAGACCTTTCATATTCTGCTGTATCAACTCAACCCAAGCAAACAAACAGCTGCACTTAAATAACTAGTCTAAAATCCATAATCAAAGCAAACAGGATAAACCTTTGCAAACAAATATTTGAGAGATCCCTCTCTGAGAATAGGAGGACTAGATCCTAGAACTCTAAAGATTGGTTCTGATGTTGCGTTGTCTTTTGATTTTCCAAACTGTCAAAACACGGGATACCAACAATGGGTTCAACAAACACATAAACCATAGGTATGAGAAGGACATAAGAAATCAACAAAATCATGACCAACACACTGCCCATCCAGTCGAAGGGTTGAACCATGCTCTGATACCTCTTTGTAATGAGCTCTTCCCACATCTACCTAGGTAACCATCCAACTGGGGTAAAAATGTGATTAGAGGCTGCTAATATGAGATTCAATTCCCCATACAACCTTAAGGAAGTGGAACCTATGGAAACAAGACAAACACACCTTACACAACATCCAAAACATACTATGGAGGGAACCCAACCTTCTAGGCCCTTTAACCCTGAGGGATAATTATTTTTGACAAATTTGAGTCCTATACATGAGCATGCCAATGCAAGGTAGTGGCTACAAGTATATAGCTGCACGCATGCCAAGGAAAGGCAGTGGCTAGGGCCCGATTTAATCAATTATGTGACTGCAACTCCAGGATTTGTGCCACCTTTTTAGCCCTAAATCCCAGGTCACTGCCCAGAACTTGATGAAACTTTAGTAGAGGATAAATAACATTAAAAAATGGTACAAAATAAATCACATCATCAGGAAATCATCTATATTTCTCCTAGCCATGACAAAAATTTCATCAAACATGTCACAAAAATTGCATCTAAAGGTATAAAAAACATACTTTAACATGGGGGTCTCTTACTTATTTGAGAATAACTAAGAAGAATTCATCCCCTACATCATAGGTTAAAATAAAATATATTTGACCATAGGTACAATCTATATTCATTTACATGTAAAAACATGGATAAAGCCATACATCATCACTGATCGAATACATGCTTATAAACATCAGAATAACAACAAAAATACAATGGATACAACAACAATATAATCCATACATAACTAGTAAATTTGCATACCAAATACTAGAGTAATCATCTCTACATTACTGAATGTAAAAACCAACTGGAGATGGGACTTCCACTTTTCACCTAGCCATAGATTGGCTGAGCCAAGTCTCACTTCAGCCAATCACCCTTGTGCCATACTCCAAGCATGAATGTGGGATCTCATCAAGCACATCAATAACAATCAATCTAGGGAATCTAGAGGCCAAACCACCTCAACCATCATCTAGTGATTTTTCCAGTGCTCCAAAGTGTTTTTTCTAATAAGGATTTTAGGGAATAGTAACTCAACCCCAACTGTTACAGGGATTCCAAAGAATTTTTCCAACCAGGGCTTCCACGACTAGTAACACTAGAAGGAAAATACCCTCTAGAAGATTCTTTTGAGGAAACCCTTATAAAAATAGGCCAGATATCTATTTTTAGCAGAGGTCTCTAGAGGAGGTTGACGAGTGGCGTTTTTTGCGGATTTTTTCTTGCATTTTGTTTCTCGTCATAAACTTCACCGGTGCATTCTAACGAAAATGCATTGTCGCGTACTACAAATTGGCACACCGAGACACCGTGGTCTCCATACAAACCTGCCTAGTGTGTCTAAGTACTATAGCACACTAATTTTCTACTTATAAATTGTCCTAGAGCGTTTCTGTAATCTAGCGCACCGTAATGACGTGCGGTGCACCATCGATAATACCACTAGGAACATCTAAAAAACCCACGCATCGAAACATGGTTAAATAAAAAAAATTTACTATCCATAAAAATGCAATTTTTACTTCTTTAGTGCTCCAAACATCCCAAGAAACAGTGTGAGTTTGTATTATGTGAGGTTCCCTTCCATCGTTGCTCTCATTGAACACATTATTGTCATCCATTTCCCACCTTTTAGAGTTCGAATTGTCGAAAATGGTGGGCAAATCTGGTTTCTTCAATTCCTCAACAAATATGCCTCCTCGACATGCAAATGTACAGGTATTCTACTTTTTTCTCAATAGCTAAATGTTTTACTGGATTATATTTTGAAAAAAAAATAAAAATTAACTGTTAAAAATATATATATATATATTATGCGTGGTGCGCTCGAGTCGTTCAAGTCGCACCATTCTCAGTGCTGCCTATAAATTTACAGTGTGCACCGCCAACAGTGTTAACGGAAACCGCACTAGGTTCTGATTTGGTACTAATAAAATGTGCACATGAATAATTTAAAAAATAACATTGCAGGGCGGTCGTTTAAACGACCGCACCATTGACCATGTACTAGTGTCCATAGGGCAGTGCGTTGACCAAAATAATTGCACCGGGGCAGATAGTTAGGTCATTCCACCACCCTCCTGAAAGAATTACATAGTCAACAGTGCGGTCGTTTACAGGTTCACACCATTCACAACGCTTTTTTTTTTGGCAGTGCATTGACCAAACTATCCACCCCAGGGTGAATAGTTAGGTCAGTGCACTGACTTCCCAACAATAGTACATGGTCAATAGTGCGGTTGTTTATAGGACCACACCGTTGACCATGTATTGTTGTTAAGCGGTGTGTTGACCAAACTATCCACCTCGAGGTAGATATTTTCGTCAATGCACCACATAAAAATATTTCCATATTTTGCTGTCTGCGAACATTTTCCATGCAGTGCATGATAAAAAAGTATGCATCGGTACTTGTGCTTGATTGTTTTTTAGGGTACACAGATTATTTTTTTTTCAAAAAATTATATATATATATATATATATATATATAATTTTAAACACATTTCTCTTTTAATTGAAAAAAATGTATTTAAAATGTGAATCATTCAGCGACATGAACGAAGATAACAAAGGGAGAAACAAGAACATATGGAGGACCAGTATTACGTAATTCATCTATGAGAGGAATGAGAGAGGGAGAGACTTATGTACCCTCGACCTATTATGGAAGCCACCCAGTTGCTCCTAATGGAGGTATGCTTCCTCAAGTTCTATGGGGAGGGTACATACCTAAAGGGCTATAGTGGGTAATTGGGACAATTGATCTTCAGGTGGGATGCCCACTGACAAGCTTTTCGGGTCAATCCTACCGAGTCATTAACACCCACTAAGGAGGACATATACTTTATTACTGGCCTATGTAGGAGAGGGAACGATTTTCCCCAGTTCCATGATGTCCACGTTGGCTATGCATCAAGGAGCTAGTTGGCATACTCCCGTAGATATATTAAGGACGATATAGTTTCTCCTGCAGATTTTTAGGTGTCCAGTGGCTAGTTACGTATTGCTTCATTTGGTGCAGAGGAGCTGAGGTGTCTCTCACTACTGTTGATGACCATTGCACACTATACTAGTGATGGGAAATGTATTAGTTGGTTGCTTTCATTTTATATTTATTCTTTATTCGATGTGCGATTTTTTTGTTGCATTTTTGTACAACATTAGATAGATGTCGTTCTCAGGCACGTGGGAGGTTGACCTTCCCTTTTTCTTCAGAGTTGTTTTTTCTATTTTATAAGAGGTTTCCAGAGATGAGGCCTACTTTTGTTCAGTAGTCTCATAGGTTGATGTTGCATGTACAGATGCAGATGTGGGGCTAGATGATGCCCAAGAGGGGCCAATATGACTTTCCCACCAGGATATCTCCTGATGCATTGGAGTTTCTACCCAATGTTGATGATCACTCGTTCATTTTTGTGCCACGTTCGTATGCCATTTCGGATTGGCAAGTGTGTACAACTGTCCTCTTCACCCAGGATGAGCTGCGAGATGTAAGATGTAATATTATTGTTCTCTTTAAATTAATGTAGTTTCATTTTATTGTCTTAATATATTAATTAGAATTATCAAATTTATTATAACAAATTCGTTAACTTGTTTTATTAAATTATTTAATGAAAAGGTTTAATTATTTTTGTGTACTATATATTTCCTAGATATTGGAACATTCATTGGGGACATGATTCCACCCCCACCAAATGATCCAGGTGTAGATATTGACAAGGACATGGCAGAGGCAGAGGCAAAGGATTAGGGTGACATACCTAATCTTGATCAGGCATAGATACCCACGAGGGTGAGGTGTAAGTCGAACACCTGATTGAGGATGGAGTTGGGCGACCAACTCTGTCAACTCCAAGTTGTTGAGGGAGTCCACTCGGATACGAAAAGAGAGATCCAAGCTGATCCTAGCCTCACACAGCTTTGGGGAGGCATGCCCCGTGATATGATGACCCTCATAGGTCATATCGTTGAAGCTTCCAGAGGACTGGCACGGGGTAGGAGGGGTAGGTATAGTGGAGATGCAGGATAGAGAAATGCCTCATCTAATGATCAGGATCATGAGTGGAGTGATCATCATTCTCTTACTCCACCTCCTCCTCCTTCACCTCATGCTAAAGATCATGATGAGTAGGCAACATTCAGTCGTGACTACATGCATCATCTGAGTTGTCTACACAATCTCAACAGACACCTAGTCTTGAGCAGGTAGGTGATCCTAAGCAGGGAGGTCCATCTAAGGAGGAAGATCGATCTGAGAACGAAACACCATACAATCAGTACGTTGCACCATTGACGAGTCATCAGCAAGAAGTTCCTAAGCATACTTCACCATCGACTGATCGATAGGCACCTCCAGAGCAGGCATGCCAACTATCTAAGCATGAGGTTGCACCATCAACTAAGCAGGCGTCGACTAGTGCTAGTATTGATGTACCACCAGCTATTTGACATTTATATGCAGTTATATTATAGTTGTATATTTTTGAAATTATATATATATGGTCCATGTATTTTATGTTCATGTTGGTGTACTTAATTTACATGTTGGTATTCATCATGATTTGTATATTGTTAGGTCATGTTAGATATGCTCATTTAATGTGCTTGCAGATAGATGTGTATGTGATAGTAGTTATTTGATTTTTCTGTTGTGATGATGTTTTACAATGCTTTTGTTTTGTTAGATGATCATGATCACGATGATTATATGATGTTAGAAAATTTGAATTTGTATTTTAGTCGAATATGATGTTTGCACGACGGTTATCATGATCCTGATGTTTATTTTTAATATTAAATCATGACATTTATTAAATTTTATGTCCTGATTGTAATTGAAATTTTATTTTTAAATGTATGTAAAATTGTAAAATTGTAATTGTATGTGAAATTGTAAAATTGTAATTGTAATTGTATGTAAAATTGTAAAATTGTGATTGTAATTTTAGTTTTAGTTGTAATTGTATGTAAAATATTTGTAAAATTGTAATTGTATTGTGAAATTATAAAATTGTAATTGTAATTGTATGTATTGTCATCATTCAATTTTATTAAATTTTGTAAATCTGTAAAATTGTAATATAATTGTCAATTTTGAACCATAACTACTGTATCTAAAATGTATACCATAAATATTCTTAAATTACCATAATTGTAAATCTGTAAATTTGTATGAATATAAATCATTGTAAAATAATAAATCTAGAATGATATTAATTTTTGTACCATAATAAAGTTTAGAAAATAATGCAAATATATTCATGTTTAGAATTATCATTATTTTATTATGATATTACATACCAAAAAAAATAGTATACATTTTGAAGATATCATTCAAACACATTTAAAGCAATCAAGTAGTCTTATTATTTTAGGAATTGACATTACAAAAAAAAAAACTTGATACAGTGCGGCATTGTTTTCGAGATCAACATAATTGTAAATTACCAAGTGAAATGATTTTAACAATAACACGATGCAAACCAATTAATTCGAAATATATATTATAATGTTTCGAAAAAAAGAGTCTTAATTATAAGATTAAGTCCTCTTCTTTATAAAAACCCATTTTAAAAAATTATAAATGATGAAATAACGCATGTACCATATCACTCTCAGTTCTCATGAGCACTCTCATTATCTTATAGCTCACTTGGCATGATAACACTATTTTTCTCAAAAATATGTTTTGATCTAGGGTCATGTCTAAATACGAACCACCAATATCTATCTAACACATCTGGGTAAGAAAACACCTGGTTGTAGTGTTTGGGGAAAACATAGGGCTCCTTAGCTTCATCCCACATCCTTCTAGAGTTGATACATATTACCCTACTATCACGATATTCCTTTACATTATTACGATCAAGGGTATCCTACCACTTGCACCTAAAAGTAACACATTCGAAAGAAGAGAAATCCAATTCAATGATCTCTTGTATATTTCTGACGTAACCTAACGTCCCTCGTAATAGGTTTTTATGACAATGGCTAGCTTGACTATATTGATCGAACTCAACTTCCACTCTACAGTATTGTGTCATGTGTGCATCATCGCCATTTTCTGTGCGAAAATGGTGTCCATATGCCCACATGGATGGGAACAAATTCACCTATAAAAAGTTAAAAAACATTATAGTGTCATATGTCTTATAATAACCCAACTATTAAAATATGAAATATAGATGTTACATTTCAAAGATGCATTATTATTTTAAAATGTACATAAATAGATTATTATTGAGTGGGCCCACCTAATCCCTACTTTTAGCGCATCCTCTTCAACAGGCGGGTAAAGACTGGTTGCACCATATTTTTATCTCGCTTAGTGTGGAGTACTAAAAAGGTATGCTTTTGATCATTATTTCAGTGGCTTTTTAATAGAATTTGTGAACCTTTTTGTGTCATGAATTTGGAAAGTAATAAGGAACTATAACAAAACACATGAGAATTGATATGCAAGAATTAGCCATTGATAATGGTAATTTTCTATACAGGAAAAGGAAAAAACGAGGGATTGCCATTCCAAAGGAAAGGACAAAGTTGAGATAACTGTTGTCCCTCTGGACGAGAACCGAACGCAAACAAAGATAAATAGATCAAAGAAAATCGGCTCAGAAAAGAAGGAGAAGACACCAACTCAGCGCAAAAGAAAAGACAGGATGAAGAGTTAACTGTTTGGCGAATCCCTCAGGATCTTCGATCTTTGAGGATAAGATCCCCCCTAACGCTGTGTCAGCATGGACATCTCCGCCGCTCGTCCCTTAGCAAAAATGACATGAACATTGTTAGCTTTGAGGAGTAGAGATGGAGATATAGAGATGAAGGATACGTTTTATGTAATTTCTGTAAAACATCAGCTTTGATTATTAAGTTTCGTTGAGAACTGGTTCAATGTATTTTTGACCGATGCATTAATGAAACTTTGGTGATTATTTCATCTCTGCGACTGGATTAACTTCAAGCGGTGTATCCTTGGAGGCTAAGGGCCCGGCCCCGAAGGACACTTGCTTCTGTACCATTACGACTTTATTTCTGTGTGGTTTGTTTATTGATTATTTCATCTCTGCGACTGGATTAACTTCAAGCGGTGTATCCTTGGAGGCTAAGGGCCCGGCCCCGAAGGACACTTGCTTCTGTACCATTACGGCTTTATTTCTGTGTGGTTTTTTTATCATTGTATTTGGTAATTCGGTATGTTTTACAAGTTCATATTACATGCTCTGTTAAAGATTGAATCATTGAAGTTTTTGCAGATAAAATCGTGTGTTGACTCCGCATCAAGTTATTAATCCTTTCAAGAGTTCATTGCATGTTCTTACTATTATGTTACAGAGCTGTTATATTAAACGTTCGTGTTGTGTGCGTTTCTAATTCATCAGTACTATTCCATAATTTATTAATCGTTGTTGTTGTTCCGTTAGTGTGATTTGTGTGAATTGCCTTTGGAGTGAAGGAATGTTATTTGATTGCATAGAGAGTATTTGAGTTAATAGGTTACAACCCGCGGGACTTAGTTATTTAATTGTTGTTCCATTTTAGACTTGCTGTTCCATTCCAGAATTGTTGTTCAATCCTTTATTCGCTTTGCTGTTCCATTTACTTGCAGTTGTTGGTTTGGTGTGAGAGATGATCTAAGGCTGTAGTGAGTAGTGGCAGTCACTGTATAGCTCCCAGGCTTGTGATCCATGCTCTAGTTTCCTTTCCATCAGTTTCCGAAGGGATGGGTTATCACTGCCGAACCCTTGACTGATAAGCTGTTGAGTTTTCTGAGTGCGTGATTTATTCTTTGAAGTAATTTAGTTACAAGCAAGCATCCGTTTACTCTTGTATTTCTTATGCACTGTACTACTAGCATTACTATGAAAAATGATAGCCTCGGATTGAGTCACTCTTTGTAATAACAAAACGCTCCCGGATTGACATATTAATGTGAGGTAATTAGAGGTGAAAGAGACCCTTTTTATAGCTCTACATTTTGGCGCCGTTGCCGGGGAAAGAGTGTAGCCATTTTTCTTTTTCGGAGTAGTGTACGAGCCTGCTAGGGAGGAGTTGGATCCTAAAAACGGAAGGTAAGAACCTACGTGCGGAGCATGTAAAAGGCCTGCTCCACTATCCGCTTTCCTAACAGATTTGTTTTTGCTTTGTTTGAATAGAAGTTGGTAGTTCATTTTTTTTTGAGTGCATGACTAAGCAGAAAAGACCAGAAAAGAATATCAAACCCCCATCCAAACCTGAAAAAGCTAAGGGGCCGGTGACCCTTGGCCGAACGACCTTCATAGACAAAATCTATAAGAAAACAGAATCTCAGCCATCAGTAGGCCTCAAGAAAAACATTTCTAAACCGCCTACTAGTTCCCTTCAGGCCACAGGATCACCATCTGTAGCCTGCGCTGAGGTGCACAGTCAAACTGAAGAGCAGGACTTTCAAGAAGTTGAAAATTCTACTCCAGAATTATTGCAAGAAGGGAACTCTAGCAACTTTTGTGAGGGAGAAGGAGAAACAGGGGAACCAAAATTCCCTAGTGAGACAAATCAACCACTAGATAGCCCAGATAAGGGGAGTGCTGCGAAAGTCATTGTTGAAGGAATTCAATCTCCTCAGACACCTGGTATTCCCATTATTCCAGATAAAGGAAGCTCTGTTAAAAAGATCCCTGTCAAAACCGTTCCCACTCAACCTAGGAATACCCTCCTAGATATCCCAGAAGGTTATTGGCATATATTCGATTCCATGGCTCAAAACCAACCAAACGCTCAAAACCAGCCAAATACTCAAACCTCTACATTACAATATCCTATAGCGGATTCTGCAGCAAATGCACCCATGAAAGCTATCCCTCTTCAGCATATCCCTACATTCCACGGACTCACATCAGAAGATCCGGATGCATTCCTATTCGAATTCGATGTGTTATGTCGGGGGTACGATTACACCACCGATCCCCAAAAATTGAAATTATTTCCCTCTACATTGAAAGGGGCTGCCTTAAGATGGTTTATGGGGCTAGGTGGTGGGGTTATCAACAATTGGGATCAAATGAAAGAATCCTTCTTAAAGAAATACCAGGATTATTGTAGGTCTAGAGAATTAAAAGACGAAATATTTAAAATGACAGCCAGACCAAATGAAACATTAGAGGAGTATGTGGAACGTTTTCAGTATAATTTACAAAGATCTCCTTATGCATCGCTACCTTTACCTGATAATGTGTTAAAAACTGCATTAATGAGGGGTATGAAGGAACAATGGATTGAAACATTAAACATTATGGGCAAAGGGGATATTTATCAAGAGAATTTTACTGACATCCTTGACTTATGTATCAGGAGTTCGAGAGGCAGCACAAGAATAAAACCGACAGAATATGATCGGTTTGCAAGAGATAATAAAGTATCGGCAGAAGGAGTAACACGTGCAGAAATTGGAAATTTATTAGAAAATTTTAAAACTGATATTATGGGGACACTAACTACACAACTTGATATTGTGCAGGCTAAACAAAAGCAGCTGGAGGCAGAACAGAATTTGGCAATCTTCTGCCCCCGATGCAGAAAAAAACATAGCCACAAGGAGTGTCCACTGGATAAAGTCCAAACATGCGCCATCTGTACGAAAGATCACCTTACAGAGAGCTGCCCCTCACTTCCTGGATTGAAAGTGGTATATAAGGAAGCAGAAGAAGAACCAGAATCGGTGAATTCGATCAACCAGCGCCGCCAGTGGCAGCCGAGACAACCTGGTATGTTTCCTGACCCAACCTCTTTCTTTCAAAACCCACAGTATAATGCTCAACAATATGGTATGTGGCAAAATCAATCTCAACCCCCATTTACAAACTGGTCACCACAATCGTTTCCTTCTTCAAATTCATGGCTGAATCAAACAAGCCAAACTGGTTGGCCGAATTTCCCTTATACTCTACCATATTGGCAAAATGGTCCATACCCTTCACAGTGGACTCCCTCTACTTCACAAAGTTCACCCTGGCAGACAAGCTGGCAAAGACCGATGTACCACCCAGCTGGAACTATTCCGCTCCCTCAACCTACTCTGCCAGCCTTACACCAAAATCCCCAGTCTAACCTGAGACCGCAACTCCCAGCCCAACCCGATCCCAATCCAAATAACAGACAGGTCCAATCTATTCAAATCATAGAATCACCAGAAATAGGACACGACCTGAGGGAGTGCAATGATCTTCAGTTAAGATCTGGACGTATAATTGAAACTGAGGGAGATAAAACAGTTCATATTGAAGATCAGTTACCCAGAGAACATCAGCCACAACAAGAGGATGTAAATAAGCAACAAACTCATAATCAAGCAACCACATCCTCTCCTCCGTTCCCAGAACGATTAGCCATACCTCGATCCATACAATATCCCGACTTTGACATTCTGGGAGAATTACAAAATCTGTACATAAAAATTCCATTCCTCCAAGCCATTCAAGACATTCCCATATACGCAAAAACTATCAAAGAGTTGTGCATAAAGAAGCCAAGGAGGAATATAACAAATAATCCAAGAGTCCAAGTAGTCGGTACTTTATCTGATCTATTTTCTGGAAGAGAAACACCCCTTAAATATGAAGACCCCGGGAACCCAATTATAACTGTTCAAATTTATGGTCAGACCCTATCTAATGCCTTAGTTGATCTAGGGTATGCAATTAATATTTTAACGACCACAACTTGCCAAAAGCTCGGCATTACATCTGTAGAACCCACCTCCACTCTGTTGGAATTGGCTGATCGATCTGTGGTTAGACCAGAGGGTACTCTACATGATGTCATGGTCTCTGTAGAATCCTGGGAGTATCCAACCAATTTCCTGATAATTAATCCAAAAACCCGACTTGATGGACATCCGCTAATTTTAGGTAGGCCTTGGCTTGCCACTGCCGATGCCTACATTGGCTGTCGGCAGGGAAATATGACCATAACCAGAGGACCGAATAGCAAAAATTTAGTTCTATATCTTCCAGCGCAGCCAAGTGTCACAATGATTAAAACTAATAAACACCCTGTATCATACCTTACTGATAACATCAGATCTCCATTAACTATACAAGAGGCACTCGATTTCAAAGATCAAACAGAAGACGATGCCATTAATAATTTCATTACTCAAACTGAACCTCGCACACAGTGTCACATGATAGAAGCAGCATTTGATAATGAATTGGAAGAAGATCCCCCGAAAGATATCCACGACCAAACAATACCTGTTACTTCTGTTGCAAATAGTAAAACTGTGGAAATTGCACCGGGGAAAACTTTAAACATCAATGCTAATCTCACACCTGAACAAGAAACAAAGCTCATCCATTTGTTAACAAAATATCAAGAAGAATTTGCATGGGACTACCCTGATATGAAAGGAATCGATCCCCAATTATGTACACACCACATTTATATAGAAAAAGATGCCAGACCTGTGCGTCAGCCGCAAAGGAGACTTAATCCCCATCTAAAAGATGTCATAAAAACTGAACTTCAGAAGCTTTTAGATGTGAATTTTATCTACCCTATTTCTGATAGTAAATGGGTCTCTCCGCTTGTGGTGGTACCAAAAAAGAACGGGAAATGGAGAATCTGTGTGGATTATAGGGAACTAAACAAGGCAACACAAAAAGATCATTTTCCTCTCCCTTTCATAGATCAAGTATTGGATACTTTAGTAGGGAAGAAGTTCTTTTCTTTCCTGGATGGCTTCAGTGGATACAATCAGATTCAGATTGCCCCTGAAGACCAGGATAAAACTACTTTTACTTGTCCCTAGGGAACATTTGCCTATCGAGTTTTACCTTTTGGCCTATGTAATGCTCCTGCCACATTTCAGAGGGCTATCCTTAGTATTTTTGCAGATTTAATAAATGATGGACTTGAAGTTTACATGGATGACTTTACACCATACGGAGATGACTTTGATCCAGCTCTAGACACCCTAGAGAAAGTCCTACAACGCTGCATTGTTACTAGACTTTGCTTAAGCAATGAAAAATGTTTCTTGATGATGACCGAAGGACTTATCCTAGGACACTATGTCTCAGCAGCCGGCATTCAGGTAGACCCGGCCAAAATCCAAATACTTTTGCTTATTCCCACTCCTACTACTCAAACAGAGGTACGCAGCTTTCTTGGATTTTCCGGTTATTATAGACGATTTATAGAGCATTATTCGCACATTGCTGCTCCTTTATATGCACTAACTGGTAATGTTGATTTTCTTTGGACAGACAAATGTGACCATGCTTTCGAGGATCTAAAGAAGCTTGTATCCATAGCCCCAGTCCTTCGAGGACCAAACTGGGACCTACCATTCCAGATATCATCTGATGCCTCAGATACAGCCATTGGTGCAGTCCTTGGGCAGGAAGAGGATAAAAAACCATATGCTATCTATTACATCAGAAAAAATTTATCCCCTGCTGAATTGAATTACACTGTTACTGAAAAAGAATTCCTAGCTGTAATACATGCTGTCAATAAATTTAGACATTATATTACAGGCTATCCTGTTATCTTATATACAGACCATTCTGCTATAAAATATTTAGCAAATAAGCCTGTCACAAATGCCAGAGTAACTCGATGGTTAATTTTATTGCAGGAATTCGACATCACAATCAAGGACCGGCCTGGCAAAGAAAACCCTGTAGCCGATTTTCTTTCAAGAATACCAAAATCAAGCGATGCAACAGCAGTTGAAGATCAATTTCTGGATGAGCACCTGTTTGCTGTTGCCGTTCAAACACCCTGGTATGCTGATGTTGCCAACTACCTCGCAGTAGGTAAATTACCAAAACATTTAACTCCTAATGAGCGCAAGCCGATTATTCAGAAAAGTTCTCGATTTTCGTGGATTGGAGGCTATTTGTTTCATACAGGAGCAGACATGCATATCAGGCGATGTGTTAGAGAGGATGAAATCTTTGACATCCTAAAAGCCTGTCACGATGGACCGTGTGGGGGGCACTTCGCTGAGCGTAGAACCGGACATAAAGTATTGCAGACAGGATATTACTGGCCTACGATCTTCAAAGATGCAAAGAAGTTTGTCCAAGCCTGTGACAGTTGCCAGCGAGCAGGACGACCTGGTCAAGCTGATTAGATGCCTCTGAAACCACAGTTAGTCATCGAACCATTCGAGCGGTGGGCTCTGGATTTCGTTGGACCCATCAACCCTTCATCAAATCAGAAAACATATATTTTGGTGGCAACAGAATATGTCACCAAATGGGTTGAGGCAGAAGCATTGCCAAGAGCCACAGAGGATTCTGTCATACAGTTCCTGTTCCTTCTATTTGTTCGTTATGGCCTTCCTAGGGAAATAATTACAGATGGAGGACCACAATTTGTTGGGCATAAATTAGCCGCAACACTTAACAATTATCATGTCCAGCATAAGATCACTACTCCATATCACCCACAGGCGAATGGGCAGGTAGAAAGTAGCAATAAGATAATAGAATCAATCCTAACGAAAACCATTGCATCACATAGGCGTGATTGGGCTACCCGACTACCTGAAGCACTCTGGGCCTATCGAACCACATGGAGGAGCACCACCGGTTACTCACCTTATCAATTAGTGTTTAGAAAACAACCCATTTTTCCTATAGAATTCGAAATCCAAACATTACGGACAGCACAAGAAGTTGGCCTAGATCTAACCGAGGCACAACTCAATCGACTGCATCAGATCAATGAATTAGACGAAATTCGGCTCTCTGCACTACAAAATACAGCATTGATTCAACAGCAGCGAGCCAAATGGCATGATGCGCTCATCAAGAACAAAGTCTTCCACGAGGGAGACTGGGCTTTGTTATACGATTCTCGGTTTCAGGACTTCCCTGGAAAACTTCAGACTCGATGGTTGGGACCATACGAAATCCAGAAGGTGCATGACAACGGAACCCTTACTCTAATCACCATCGACGGTTCTGGATATGCATTCAAAGTAAATGGCCACCGAGTCCGTCTCTATCGCAAACCACTCACTCGGGAATCCTTCTGCCAGCAGCTACGCCGAGACACTGATATGGAGATCTTAGGAGAGGAAGAGAAATCTTCCTCACCTGTAATTCATTAAGGGTTCATTTCTTTTTTGCAATTTGTACATAAATTCTTGTTTTTTTGTGATTCTTGTACATAAGTTTGAATTAAATATCTTCTTGTCATTTTTGCTGTTCCTTTTCTTTCATAAAGTTCGATTTTTGCTCTTCTCAAAATAGCATATGCGTGTTTTTGTTGGTTTCGCTTGTTTTTCTGTTCCTTTTCTAAAGGAACAACATTCAGGATCTCTGCTGTTCCTTTTTCAAAGGAACGG
Source organism: Pinus albicaulis (assembly GCA_034641835.2). NCBI lineage: Eukaryota > Viridiplantae > Streptophyta > Pinopsida > Pinales > Pinaceae > Pinus > Pinus albicaulis. The sequence goes on from CM076581.1 coordinate 1,390,512,030, forward strand.
CATTGTTGCATTTTCCGCTGTTCCTTTTGGTTACCACTGTGCTTTTTCTTCAAAGAAACAGCGTTCTTTTATTGCTGTTGTTTTTTTTTCAAAGGAATGAAATTTTGAGTGTTTTTATAGTATTTTTATTTTTGCTGTTCCTTTTTTCCAAAGGAACGGCATTTGCATTTTTGCTGTTTTTTTATCATCCGTTGTTGTTTCTTTTTCAAAGGAACACCACTCACATACTTCTGCTCTCCTTGTGAAACAGCTTATTCTTTTGCTGATCTAAATTGAGGATGCTTCTTGCCCGTCTTCTTTCTAGTCTTTAAGATACAGCTATGTATTTGTGCAATGAAATATAAAATCACAACATACCGAAAACTGCAAACCATAAATCGCTATATCTATAAGGCTCTGCATTAGTAAGAGGACAAATGGAAGGACATACTTATTTCTTACCTTTTGTTGACATGGTTTTACTAATTTTGCCCTGATTGGTTATCTTTATCATGCTGATTCCCTTAAACTTTTTTTCATTAGTACTTGGGAATAAGAGCAAAGAGTTTATATCTTCCTATTGAGATAATAAGACTTCTTCCACCATTCTTACTCTTAAGGAGTGTTGAGCCACCCTTTGTGTATAAGGAAAAGTATTCTATGAAAAAGAAAAAATATGTGAACATGATATGTCAAGTGTCAAATGCAGGATAGGGGGTCTCATCGAGAGCCAGCCTACCATGATCATAAGGATGGAAGTGAAGTGGCATTCCCATTATGGCCACCACACCAGGGATATGGTCCAAAAGGTATATCAACTAAACGAACCTTGTAACAGGAGGTCTCATCACGAGCCGGCCTGTCCACGTTTCGCTCCTTCCTCGTGAATGGCATTATGGTTAACTGGTCACCAAGCCAGCATAATGGCCTACATTTTGACATAATAACATTCCTAAGTATACACAAAGGATCATGGTTCCGAGGGTGAAAAAACAACTCTTCCAAGGTTATGAACACCTGTTGGCAGCAGAGTACTGTTAATGGTATTGAAGTCACCTTGCTTACACCAATGGGTAAAGATACTAATATTCTTTTGTTTCTTATCTCCTAGGAACTAATCATATGTCATTTCCCGATTTATACATCGCATGAATATTTATCATTACCAATCATCGCAACGGAAGTAACCATGACCACTTGAGATTGACAAGTACGATACATGCCCTATCCATCAACCTCAAATCATAACACAGCAGCCTCTTATATAATACGCGATCAATTCTCCGCCTAGATTTCGGTAATTCGTTGTCCTTTTCAACATAGCATAATTCCATATGCTGTTCCTTTCTGACTTGATTGCAGACCGGGTGCCGCTCCTTTATTTGCCGGCTGGGACAGCCTATCACATTGCGGGGGGGGAGGTTAACCTCATCATTCCTTGTATTACGTGTCAACTCACCATTCAGGAAAGCTAGTATACGACGGTTTGGCATGGTTTAACGGCATGGCATTTCTATTTTTGTCACAAGTTGCTTTCTGTTGCACTGTTGCATACTCTGTGTTTTTTCGAAACCTTGCGATTATCACCCTCTCTGTGTTTCAAACAGAAAACGTAGTTGCCGTTCCATTTAGAATCTACAGTGAAACTATGGGAGGAAGGGCAATTCGAAGCGAGCCTCAACAGTTGACGATCTCCGCTGCTGCCCAGGAGATCCTGGAAAGAGCAGGATGGTTGAATTATTTCAATCGCCTACAGGAGTCCAATGAAACAGTAGCGATGGAATTTTTGCAGAATTTACAAGATGACCACTCCACAGAAAGAGGGAAGCGGATAGCGGTCACTGATGCCATAATTGCAGAAGTTTCAAGACTACCAGCCACCGGACCGGTATGGACATTAAAAAGGGAACGATTACAGAAGGTCATGGAACTGTTCCAGGACGAAGGCCAGAATCTGACAATTAAGGGGAAGGGTATTCTGCCAGCAACCCTAGGAGAACCTTGGACGGAGCTAGCAAGAACAGTGCAGAGTTACATTACCTGCGAAGGAAGGAAAGACGTGGTAAGACCACGACATCTTAAACTTTTAGCTGTTTTAAAGCAGAGATGCTCTATAAATTTACCTGCACTCCTGAACTCCTTACTGCATGATGCTGCACAAAGTATGAAAAAGGCACAGCACATAGAGTCAGTCGTTAGCCACCATGGGTTGATACGACTAGTGGTTAGTTATGGTCTCACCCAGCAGCAGAGCAGCTGGGAAGAACTGATTGCACTAATTGAGGGGGGATTGACAGAGCCATCCCCAAAACGCATACATTCTATAAGCACACCATAGTGTCTGGCAAAACGCAGAGAACATGTCGCTAGTACATCAGAACAACCAGAGATACATCAAGAATCGGCAAAGCGCAAGCATGCCATTGACTCACCTGAGCAACCAGAGGAACCCAGAAAATCAGCTCGGTTAGCTCAGATGAGAGGAAGCATAGATAAGCCCAGAAAGTCAGCCCGGTTGGCTCGGATAAGAGGAAGGCTGGAAAAGCTTCAGGGGAGCACCAGCCAACCAGTGATAATTGAAGATGAGCAACCCAAAGAAGAAGCAGCCGAGCCTTCGGGAACAGAAATAGAAGCAGAAACTGAACAGGAGGAAGAAATGGGACAGCAGGAAGATAGCCCATTACAAGACCTACTGGGAGATGATGACTTGGCCGTAGTCCTAGCCAATATGAGTAAGTATGGTCAACCTTCTAGTTCAGAGGACCCCCACGACAAACCCCAAGAAGAAAACATGCCTGTTCATGATGAAGAGGAGGAAAATACTGAACGGGAACAATCTGTTCCCAGGTCACAAGAGGAAATTCTAGAAGGAGTAGGAGCAGAAACAACAGAGACAGAACCAGTCGAGGCTCCTACCCCAGAACAGCCAGAGCAGAGCAGTGAAGAAGAACCCCAAGAGGAATATTTAGCAACTAGTCATGATCCAGTCCGTAGCAGACAGACTGCTGTTCCTTCGAATGAAACATTGGAAATTAAGAAGTTGCGGAGGGAACGGAATAAATTTTTGAATACGATAACCCAGCTCAGACAACAAATTAGGATTCTGAAAAAGAACCAGAAGGTAAGAAAGACCGGAGGGAGGAAAAAGAAGGCCAACAAGCGGCCTGCTGTTCAAAACCCTACTGAGAATCCAGCTGTCGTTCCAAATGATGCTGAGGAACAGACGGGTGTTCGCGTTAAAACAGAAAAGGATGATATAAGGATCAGTGACAAGCAAATTCAGACAGAGGCACCACCCTCAGGGGTAATAAGGGTTCTGAACTCCAAACAGCATAATAAGAAAGTTCAGGTAAAACTCCCGGCCTCCACCGACCTATGGAAAAAAGATCCGAAAACGAAAACCTTGCATAAGATGGTGAAGCAAGCCCAGCAAGAAGCCGAACAGCTTAGAGAGCAAACGGTTCCCCGAGAAAAATATGAAGAGTTACAGCAGCAACTAAGGGACGCCAGTAAATCCAAAAGTCAGGCCTTTGAAGGTTGGAAAAAGGAACAAGAGGAAGTTGCACAGGTAACCAGTAGACTAAATACTGTTATCAAACAGATGAATGACTTGTGTTCTTTATACAATGATGTTTTAGCATGTAGGGCTCCTGCTAAAAAATATGCTCTGTTTTTATTAGAACGGTATTTACAATTAAAAATCAAAGCTGTTAAAGCAGGCACCCCTATACAAATTAATACCGTCAATGACTTTATAGACTGCTATAAACATTATGGAATGAAAGTCCAGAGATTGTTGTGTGAACTTTATTTGCACGACCTTGTGTTAAGTCAGGAGACTGAATTAAACCCTGGCCCTTTCGTTGGAGACATCCAATTCCAAGCATTCATTTCATTCGGGGTTAATCAGATTAAGTGGCTCAAAGCCTATGACACTTTCCAGGGTCAGGAAAATGGTCTAGATTTACGAGTTAGGGCTGAGCCTAGGAACCCAGTACAGTTGTGGAAAGCTTATAGATATCTTATAAAGGCTCCTGGTGCCATTGAAACATTAGGACCCATGCATGAGGCACTCATTCAAGAAAGTTTAGAGTATTTTATTTCCATCAAAGACTTGGCTATTAATGCAGCCAAATTTCGATACCGAATCTCTGATCCACACATCCAGCTCAGAGAACCATTTAAGTATGAGAACTTTGAGTTAGCTGCCGACCGTTTGAACCTCTATGGCGAGACCATTCTGAAAGCAGGATCATCTTGGTTAGGATATATATTTCGCACTCCAATTATTTGGCACCCTGCACCCGGATACCAGGCCCTGTATGATATGTCTGAGGGGCAAACAGGTCAGTTCTTTGACTATCTAATCACTCAACATGGTTGTAGGCCTCCGCATGAGACTCCTTCTCCAGCATATTCTCTCACTGCATTGCATGTCAACTACAATGTTTTCATGAGGACATGAAACAAGGTAAGCAAGGGGGTGTGTGGAGTACTAAAAAGGTATGCTTTTGATCATTATTTCAGTGGATTTTTAATAGAATTTGTGAACCTTTTTGTGTCATGAATTTGGAAAGTAATAAGGAACTATAAAAAAACACATGAGAATTGATATGCAAGACTTAGCCATTGATAATGGTTATTTTCTATATAGGAAAAGGAGAAAACGAGGGATTGCCGTTCCAAAGGAAAGGACAAAGTTGAGATAACTGTTGTCCCTCTGGACGAGAACCGAACGCAAACAAAGATAAACAGATCAAAGCAAATCGGCTCGGAAAAGAAGGAGAAGACACCAGCTCAGCGCAAAAGAAAAGACAGGATGAAGAGTTAACAGTTTGGCGAATCCCTCAGGATCTTCGATCCTGAGGGATCGTTGCTTTATTTACCTTGTCACTTGGACATCTCCGCCGTCGTCTTTATATAAAGAGACAGCACTGTTAGTTTAATATATAGATAGATATAGAGATGAAGAATACGCTTTTATGTAATTTCTGTAAAACATCAGCTTTGATTATTAAGTTTCGTTGAAGACTGGTTCAATGTATTTTCGACCGATGCATTAATGAAAGTTTGGTGATTATTTCATCTCTGCGACTGGATTAACTTCAAGCGGTGTATCCTTGGAGGCTAAGGGCCCGGCCCCGAAGGACACTTGCTTCTGTACCATTACGGCTTTATTTCTGTGTGGTTTGTTTATCATTGTATTTGGTAATTCGGTATGTTTTACAAGTTCATATTACATGCTCTGTTAAAGATTGAATCATTGAAGTTTTTGCAGATAAAATCGTGTGTTGACTCCGGTATGCTTTTGATGACTATTTCAGTGGCTTTTTAATAGAATTTGTGAACCTTTTTGTATCATGAATTTGGAAAGTAATAAGGAACCATAACAAAACATGTGAGAATTGATATGCAAGACTTAGCCACTGATAATGGTTATTTTCTGTACAGGAAAAGGAGAAAACGAGGAATTTCCGTTCCAAAGGAAAGGACAAAGTCGAGATAACTGCTGTCCCTCTGAACGAGAACCGAATGCAAACAAGGCTAAATAGATTACAGCAAATCGGCTCGGAAAAGAAGGAGAAGACACCAGCTCGGCGCCAAAGAAAGGAAAGGATGAAGAATTAACAGTTTGGCGAATCCCTCAGGATCTTCGATCCTGAGGGATCGCTGCTTTATTTATCATGTTACTTGGACATCTCCGCCATCACCTTTATATAAAGGGACAACACTGTTAGCTTGATAGATAGGATACGCTTTTATGTAATTTTCTGTAAAACATCAACTTTGATTATTGAGTCTCGTTGAGAACTGGTTCAATGTATTTTTGACCGATGCATTAATAAAAGCTTGGTGATTATTTCATCTCTGCGTCTGGATTAACTTAAAGCGGTGTATCCTTGGAGGCTAAGGGCCCGGCCCCGAAGGACACTTGCTTCTGTACCATTACGACTTGACTTTTGTGTGGTTTGTTTATCATTGTTATTTGGTAATTTGATATGCTTTATAAGTTCATATTACATGCTTTGTTAAAGATTGAATCATTGAGGTTTTTTACAGATAGAATCGTGTGTTGACTCCGCATCAAGTTATTAATCCTTTCAAGAGTTAATTGCATGTTCTTACTGTTTTGTTACAGAGCTGTTATACTAAACGTTCGTGTTGTGCGCGTTTCTGATTTATCAGTACTGTTCCATAATTCATTAATAGTTATTGCTGTTCCATTAGTGTGATTTGTGTGAATTGCTTTTAGAGTGAAAGAATGTTATTTGATTGCAAAGAATGCATTTGAGTTAATAGATTAAGTTTGGTTACAACCTGCGGGACTTAGTTATTCAATTGCTGTTCCATTTTAGACTTGCTGTTCTATTTCAGAATTGTTGTTCAATCCTTTATTTGCTTTGCTATTCCAT
>CM076581.1:1390518521-1390777196 GCA_034641835.2 Pinus albicaulis
CATCAGTTTCCGAAGGGATGGGTTATCACTGCCGAACCCTTGACTGATAAGCTGTTGAGTTTTCTGAGTGCGTGATTTATTCTTTGAAGTAATTTAGTTACAAGCAAGCATCCGTTTACTCTTGTATTTCTTATGCACTGTACTACTAGAATTACTCTGACAAATGATAGCCTCGGATTGAGTCACTCTTTGTAATGACAAAACGCTCCCGGATTGACATATTAATGTGAGGTAATTAGAGGTGAAAGAGACCCTTTTTATAGCTCTACACTTAGTTAACAACCCAACTGTTGCGGCATATTATTGGAATTTTTTTTTAAATGATCGAGATAAGGCACAGTTTTACCATTCAACCGTCTGAATGATTTCCTGTCACTATACCATTTAATCCTCTTTTGTTTTACAATGTGAGCCACGGTTCTGTGAGTTCGAAATTGTAGAGAACTAATTTACTGATTCCTTTAATTTCTGCATTCGCTGATAAAATAAAATTGACATATAGTACAGATGAGATAAAAATATACATTATATTGAATTTCAAAATGAATATTTACTTTGTGTAAATATGAAAAATTGTAGGTTTCTTAATCTTCATCAAGTGCCTTTTTCCATTCGTTTGGAGCAACTCCCCTTTCGTTTTCTCTTCATCCCTTTCATCATTCCAAATCACCACACCTGACATGTTGTCAATATGCTTGATGTACTCACTGGCATAATAGAAAGACTCATACATTATGTACCCCTCCGCTATAGACCCCTGTGGTTTTGCGCTTTTTCGAACATAACCTTTCAATTTATTCATTTACCTCTCTAAGAAGAACATCCAATGAAAAGAAACCACCCCAAATAATCCAACCTAATCTATTATGTGGATTATAATATGAACCTGCAAGTCCATGAAACTTGTCAATTGTTCCTTCGGAAATATAAAAACAATCTCAATTATCTCATGATGCCACCATGGAATGCTAGCCACATGAATCTCCTTTAATGTGATCCAACATACAAATAAAGATAATTTAGATATGGAACGTCCTAGGTATTGGGGGAAGTCATGTTTCACACACCCACACATGAACAAACGATAATGACACTGCAAAGTTATAAATACATGCAATAACATAAAAATTAGTTATGTTTTATGATCCCTAGATGGGATAAAATTTATTAATATAACAAATAATAAAATCATGCTTTTGACATTATATGTACTCTTAGAAGATTCAAATGGTCATGTGATTTAAACCCTGACAAATGGTCATCCATGGTGAAGCGACGTTGTAATGAGGACCCATATGGAGATGAAACCCTCACACCCATTATAAATTCCTTTGCCAAAAAAATATCATCCTTTTTTTAAATCCATGGGACATCACGTTATTTAAAATACCAATTAGAAGGACTACCTACATTTGATCCTATACTTTTTAATCGTCTTGTCCAATGTTTCTTTTTAGTTTTTGAAGTAATAAAATCTTTCCTAACATCCAGTGTGTCACTTTTTTTCGATGATGTGTGCCTCCATAAAGAAGATGAATTTTTTTTAAATATATGCATGGGATCTAATAAGTGGGTAGCCTTAAGATTCTCCCAATATGGGAGGTTATAAGAGATATATTTCCTTTTCATCCCAATGATAAATTTCTAAACATAGGTGTCTAAGAATTATAGATCATCGCACATAGGCTCCCCATTTGAATCAAACATTTCTATGAACTCATTTTCCTTGTCCCTCTCATATGCTCTAATCCATTCATTTGGTTTCGTTATTGGAGGCCTTTAGGTTCTCTCTCGTTTACCATTGAAAGTGGATTCTCCTCTTCTGTAAGGTGTTATTCTAGGAGGAATACCTTGGACCATTCATACAATGGATTTTGTAGGTCATTGGACCATACAGATCTCATAGAAGGTCCAAAAAAATTTCATCCAAACTACCCTTTTGTTACAATACCTACGAAATTATTGGTTACAATATGCATGGCACGTTAAAGAATATCACGAACATCAGAAAAATTACAACAAATTAAATAACTAATATGCTAAATAATATTTTTACATATATCAAAAATCATTAAATATGTAATTTACTAGAGAAAACTCCTAAGTTTGGATGATCACGTGTTGTGTAAGTACATATGCCATACAACGTAAAACTCCTCTCTACTGTAATGGGTCTTGATACATCATATAGATTTATCCCATCCCATAATTCCTTCAACTCATCTACTAGTGGTTGTAAGTAGACATCCATATTCTTCACTTGTATTCCACCAGGGACTATGAGAGCCAACATAAGATGTTCATTCTTCATGAACAACCATGGGGGGATATTGTTATTGATCACTACTATAGGCCAAACATCATAGTTGGTGTTCTGGAGAAAATATGGGTTGACGCCATCCATGGCTATGCTGAGTGATAGAATTTGTACTTCATCCTTGAATTTCTCGGGCCAAGTATCCTCTATATGCTTCATGGCTACTGAATCTGTTGAGATTTGCATAAATCCCAAATCACTACGATTGGAGGCATGCCATCCCTGCAACATAGCTAATTCTCTGCAACGAAGGTAGCCTTTGAATCCTTGGGATTATAGGCATGTGCTTCAATATATTAAAAGGAGGACCACGTGATTTTCCATTATTTTATTTTTTATTTATCTTAGTTGTCATGTCCACATTTATCACATGTCTCTTTGTGTGCATATCCTTCTATATATATAATACAATAATTTGGACATGCATGATATGATATGTACTCAACACCCAACATTTTCAGCAAGTTCTTTGCCTCTTTGGAGCTACCAGGAAAGACATTATCACTGAGAATAACCTTATATTTGAATAACTTATAGTTTTTCACGCACAATATTAAATATACATTAATGCTAATATAATTACCAATGTTCATAAAATTGACCATTTGTAATGTTCATTGTGTGATTATATTTCTCAAAATATAAGGGAGGACTTGATGATCAATTACCTCAAAATTTCCAAGAAACATGCGTTTGACAAGCCAAAATTTGCTTTCATGTTGTACAGTAACATCATTGTCTCCAAATGGGTAGAATTTTATTGACCACCAGGTCTAACCACCAAGTCGAAAGAGAGTAGTGGTGGAATCAAATTTAAATTTTTTGAAAAAGGCATCACCGATATGAGCATCATCCCCTAGCCTATCATCATTTTATAGTGCATCTAAAAACATTGTCTATGTGGCAATTGTAACCCTTAATTAATCATCCATACCAAAATCTATGTGATTGCCTCCATCGCGAGCTTGTGAAGATTTACTATTGACGTAGTCATTCCTAATTGGTGAATCTGAATGTAGCAGGAATTGAATAGGTGGTTGATTAAACCATTCTTGTTATTGTTCCTCTCTAATTTTTTCTCTTAATTCAGCCTTCTCTCGATTTGACATTTCCGTGGAGTGCAAGGGAAGATGATAGGTAGGTCCCTCATCATCACTAGAATATTAATAATTTCAAAAAATATATTTGAACATGATTAGTACAAAATCGATGATATGAATTAGTAAGCACGTCGACAATGCATGGTTAATTGGTTTGACGTTGAAATAATTACATTAATATACCAAACAATTATTATTATCATCATTATCCTAGGATTAAGGCTAGAAGATGCAATTTTACAATTGGCAGGGTGAAGTGACTATCCATTTTCATCTAGCAAATGTGCCTTGTGATATGTTGCTCCTGATAAGAGATTTCTATGTTTTGGAGTTGTTTGAATATTTTTTGCATTTGGACTTCTGAATCTACCTAATCCTGCAAATTTTTATACATTAATTTTATTCAGCTGATTGAAATGGACAAAAAAAAATGAATTAGATGATGAAAATATAAATAAAATCTAAAGTAATTATGTCTAGAGATGGATAGGGAGAACTCCGTGATGGACTTTGAGAAATATTATGGAATGAGCTGGATTTTGAAGAATTTTCCATTTGATATAATTATGAAATTTTCTCCCTGCATTTGAGTAAAATCAATAATAAATTTTGGTGTACATACCTAAAAGTAATTTCGGTGAATTAAAAATGGACCTATTATTATGGGTGCTAATGTACAGTTAGTCGCACTGACTCATTTTATTTAATGTGCATCAATGCGGTGTTATTAACTGACGCACTGACGTGGTTAGTTAAAAAACACACTACATATCTAGAAATAATAAAAAAACAGAACTTTATTTTTTAAGTGAAAAAAAGCAGTAAATTAAAAAATGGGCAGAAAATTATTTTTGAAAATCTAATTTAATAAAAATTTTCTTTAAATAGTAAAATATATTCATTATTTCATTAATTTTACAACTGTTTTCAGGGACAGATTTTCACGGGAGACATACTAGGAGCAAGAGAGAATGAGAGTGATTTGGAGCATCAAAATACTTTTGAACAACAACACTATTCAAAGGATTAGAATTTGAAACATCTCGTGATTCGCACAAAAACCCTGTAGTATAGTAAAATTTTTAAATTTTACTGTAAATATTTGTTTTTTTTTTTTCAGTTTCTGTTGGATTTAATACATGCATAATAAAAATTTAAAATTTTATTGTGTATTTAAAAAAAAAAAATCTATTCTTATGTTAAACCCTTGTTTCTTCTTCTTTCTGTGACTCCACGATTAGGGCTTTTAATCTTAGATTTATAGGGTTTGTATTGTTATATATATAGGCGTATGACATCTAACCTGCGGGACCACCGGCAGAGCTGGATCCCAATCCATGTTAGCCCTTGCACGATTTTTTAAAAAACATATTTTTTTTTAAACGGTGTGCCAATTTAAAATAATACACCAATGTGCTATTGTAGTATATCACAATAGGCACGTACTAGCAAAAAAACATTGTTTGATAAAAGACTATTTTTATTAATTTATGTTTGTGTTAATCAATACCAGTTAACATATAATGCATCGAGTCTCCTTTTTGAAAGAGAGCATCATACAGTGTTTCAACTGTTTGGTGGTGCGTTTATAAGAACCTACCACACTACCTTTGGTTCATACTTTTTGAAAGGCTTACCATTTTCTTGATTTTTTTTCTTTCAATGAAAAGTATGTGATTCATTTATAAAATATATTAATGAATGGTATGGTACAAGTTTCATATTGATAAAGAAATGAATGAAAAGAGATCAAGTAACGAAAATACTGATAACACGTCGAGAAAAGAAGAAAAGGAAAGTTTTTCTAAATTCTTTACCAAAAATACTATTTTTGAACTATATGTTAGTTTAAATAATATGTATTGTTTACATTGTATCATGCAGCACCACAAAATGATCAAGCTCGATAATTTTATTTCCGATCTAAGACCAGAAGAGCATAAAATCTTGATGGAAAATTGTAGAATGATGAATGAGGTGAATGAAAAAATAATATCGATCCAATATGAGTTTCTTTTTTGAATTTTCATTAATAATATACTGAAAAATATTAGATAATATGGTTCAAACAATCTATTAATTCACATATGTTTAATGTTCTACAGGGACCAATAACAAAGAAAACGAATGTTGTTCTAAGAAAAGAAAAAAAAATAGAACATGCAAATGAAAATGAATTTCTCCTTAGCTAATCCAGAATGGTGCCGAAGGTTAATTAAAAGGGGAAATATTTTACAAAACTTTGAGGGATATAGCAAAACTAATTTATAGACATTCTTTCCACTTATAATAAAAAAAACAATGCAATGATTCTAGGAGATTTTTTATATTTAAACTACAGGATGAGTTTCTAGAGAATTGGTCAATGAGACATGTCAGAGTTTTAATAGCATAAATGTAAAACAAAAAAAGAAGGAATAAAAAATAAATATTCATTTAAATTTATTTCTATAATTATGTGTATATATTACTAGAAAGCAATCATTTATAAATATCACTTTTGTTATATTTATTTTTCATATATCAATATAAAAATTAAATAGTTTATTGTCATTTTAGATTTTCACGAATATTATGAAAACCTTACAGGATGAATGAGTTGATATTAGAAATATTCCAGTAGGAATGTCCAAAAAGGTGTACAAGGAGATGGTCAAAGAAATGGACATAATTGCATAGTACGAGGAGCCATCTTGAAAAGAACGTGCTTCAAATGTAATATGTAATCATTGAATTTCTTGATTAGGTACAATAAATAAACAATTTGGCATTATATGTTAATTTTCAAGTATTTTCGTGTAGAAACGAAAAGAAAATGGAACCCATTCAACACATAAAACAGGATGACAAGGAAGAAAAGGGTTGATATATATGTTTGTGAGTAATAGTTACTTCCTTATAAAAACTTAACTAGATTTAATTTTTGTATATTTTAAGTTGTTTTACAACAATCATCATTGAATGTCTTTAAATAGGTGCTAACATACAAGAAGGACCATCAGAAGAAATGATTGACATTGGGTTAAATATATGATTTGTTATAATTCATATAATATTTTATATTAAATCTATGATTTGTTATGGGGTATAGAACTTGGAGGAAAAAAAGTATGAAACTGCGCCAACAAATAAATTGTTGAAAGATGGCATGAAATTTGGTTTTGAAAGAGTGTGTATAGCTCATGATTCAATTCTTGCTATGGTACATTTCTTTTCAATTTTCAATGATGTATATTATTTAATATTCCAATTTTCATTATTCTCACCAATGTATATAAAATCATTACACTTTATTTTTATGTTTGTAGATGGAACTTGAAGAAGAAGAAAATAATCAAAATAGCGAACAAAACATTCCTCAAAATAATCCAAGTCATGGAAGTAGCTCGAGCAGTGACAACAGTTTGAACGAAGAATGATGATCGATATGTTTGGATTATAAAGAAAGGTGTTGTATTTTTTGAAATATTTTTCTATGAAATCAGAAAATTTTCTTAATGTAAGGGACATAAGGTCCCAATTGAAAGAAAAAGCATACCAATAACTGTCCCATTTTGTATGACAAAGAGTTTTTTATTCATATATATATATATATATATATATATATATATATATATATATATGTTTTAATTTATGCTATTGTGTTCTCCATTGTCATTGTGAAATGTTACACCACTGATTAAATATATAGATTATTAAATATTATAATAAAGAGATGCAAAATATGATGTATGATATAACAAATTAATCCAAACATCACATTGAAATGCACTAATAAAAATTTAATTTATATGAATATTATTATAAGATATGTGTCGAATTTTGATGAATAATGAATTTTAATAAATCGAAATAATTGCACTGTCACAGGTCGATGATTCTAAAAACTACAAAATGAACACCGATGAATGTTAGTTACTATGCACCGTTGCGTTTGTATGATAATGTTCATCGTTTGCGTTTCTATGACCTATGGGCATCGAAAAAATACCAATACTAATTAGAACATGTGGTTCACTTTATCGACGACTATGACTCAGGCGGTCCGATAGGCGTTGCATGCATAGGTATAGTTTTCTGTTAACAGGTTGGCATGTCATTATATCTTAACGACCCGATGCATTTTAGCACCTAAACAATCCGGTGCATTTTTACACCTTAACGTCCCAGAGCATGCACCTTCCATCAGCCCGATGCATCTTGCTGGTTGACACGCATCGAGATGCTGCTAAACGCCCCAGGAGATCTAAAATTTGTTTTCCATCCCAATGCTTGGTATGTTTAGAGTACCAGTGCATTACGGTAAAATGAATCGGTGTGTTCACACCTGATGTGTGCAGCAATGAGAAAAATATCTGTAACAACCTTCAGTGGCCTATTTTTTTTAATTGGTCTTGAAATTCAATTAGAAGCTCTGCCAAAACCTCCGTTACCGAAAAAAGATGTCGTAGAAAATGTTTTTTTGACAATTTTGGCCAATTTTACAACACTAAAAACCTCCTTTATAACCTCCACTAGAGGGTCTTTTCCTTGTAGTGTAACTCAACCCACCTAGGGCTCCCATAGCATTTTCCCAACCAATGCTTCTAGAGCACTTTCCCAACCAAGGCTTCGAGGACAACTAACTCAACCCACATTTGTCCTCTGGGCTTCCAGAGCATTTTTCCAACCACAGCTTCCAGGAACTAATAAATCAACCCATAAGTAAAGGAATCATGAGAACCAACCAGAAAAAAATCAATGGAAATAAACCCACAACAACATGGCTCTCGAGGAAATGGAAAGGTTAGGAAAATTCACATGCAAACACCATGCATGGAAAACATAGTGAGTAAAACATACATGTGACTCAGTACCTACAATCAAATTCTATTGTAGTTGCTGATATCGAAGACCACTTGTGCTTCCCTCTTCTTTCTTTTCCTTATTTCTCCAAATCATGAATTATCTACACTATCCATGAGTGCTCCAAGAAAACTCTAAGTATCCAAGAGTATGAGAGAGAGATATAATAAAGAGAGAGCTCCAAAAATGAACTGAAAAAAGGTACCAGTTGATCCTTGGAAGCCTTTCTATATAAGAGGCCTCTATTTTATTCATTTTCCAATATTTTCCTTCATTTTCCTCCTCACATGCAACCTATGAACTTTTATCTCCTTTTTCTTCTAATTTCCATTATTTTCATAAATAAATGTGCCAAAAAGAAATTTTTCCTCTTTAATGCCTTATCCATAATCTTTTCCAATTTAGCTAGCCATAATAAACCATGTAAACACCTGAACTAGGATGTCTTTCCCAAAATTCATCTTGAAATAAGTGTCCCATCAATCGCGGGTATTATTTTAAATTTATTACATGGAATTTTCACCAGGGATGTTATAGAAATATACAGGGAAAATAAAATCCATTGATAACTCCTTATACCATTACGGATTAGTGAAAATGTTG
Source organism: Pinus albicaulis (assembly GCA_034641835.2). Classification (NCBI taxonomy): domain Eukaryota; kingdom Viridiplantae; phylum Streptophyta; class Pinopsida; order Pinales; family Pinaceae; genus Pinus; species Pinus albicaulis. The sequence continues at coordinate 1,390,527,387 of CM076581.1, forward strand.
ATTGATTCCCATATGAAAAACATAGGAGGCAATTGGGAAGATTTCCTAATTAGAAATCATTTTAAGGAGGAAGAACAAGGAGAACCTAGTAAAACAAGGAAGAGTAGAAGGAAATTTCCTTTAAACCCTAAGGATAACTCATTTCCACAACAAGAGAAGGATTCAGAGGATGAAACCCATCTTGCAAGTGTATTGGAGATTCTTAAACAAATAAATTTTGGAAGAAATATAGTCAACAATAAAGGATAAAGTTAATCCAAAGAGAAAATAGAGCAAGAGAAAGTTATGAAGCAACCCTTTACTATTGAGAAACCATCAGACACTATAAGAAAAAGTGCTAGGATAAAAAAAATAGTGCAATGAAAGTCTCAATAGCCTCCATGATTTATGAACTTGGAGGAATATGAGGAACCAAGAGTTCCATCATTGAGAGTTCTATCACCAGTTTTGAGTCCATATAAGAGAAATCAAGAAAGAGATCTCCTACAACAAGATAAATATGGCTACATAGAGTCTTTAGAGAAAAGAGATACAAAGAAAATTGTGGAACCATCCACAAACTAAGACGAAATTACTCATTCTGGTCCTCTAGAAAAGTCCCAAACTGTAAACACTCCGAAGGAAGAAATGTATGAATTGGGGATGTTAAATATACATTTGAAGTAAGAACATGAAACACTGAAAGTGAAAAATGAAATCTAGAAAATTAAAATAACCACATCATGTTGCATATTTGTGTATGGTATGAGAAGAACAAGAAATTGAAAGCGAAAAACAAATCTCTTAAGAGAAAGGCGATAATCTTACAACATAGAATTTTGATGAATAAACCAAGGATGGTAGTCGCTATCAATAAACAAAGAATGAACAACCTGGACGTTCTTTCTCAGGAATCTAAAAAAGCTCACTGATAGAGAAGGACCAAAAATTTTGAAATTTTGCAAGTAGACATGCAATATCTTCTATGTGGGGGAATGTTTAACCCCAAAATTTCTTGTTTTTGACAGCCCTCTTACACCCCATCCTCCTTATTTTTTATCTTAATATCTCTAATTGGGCATCAATTTACAAGTTTTATGGCATAGTAAGTAAATAATCATCTTCTATTTCATAAATGTCATTTTTCCTTATTATTTAATTGAATATTTACATGAGTTATTGGATTACAATGATTCTGCAAAAAAGTTGAAGGTTCGATGGGTTTCAAAGCTCCAGCTAGAGAACACGGCATATGGGAAGGTGGAAAACAATTGGAACAATGATTATTACTTATCTTAATAATCTGGATTGATAAGGAAAGCACCGTAACAACTCATTCAATGTGAAAGTCAATGACCATGGAAGGTGAACTAGGCGACTGAAAAATTAATGAACATAGATCTTTGGCCTCACGATTATCTTCCGTAATATAAAATATTGAGAGAATAATGTTATCTTATAGTTTTATCTTAATTTTACCCATCGTAGAGTAGGGTAGGGTCGTAATATTTTGAAGCAATTATGTGTAAAAGATTGTAAATCTGCCTCTCGGTATGAGAGTCAGAGACTTGAATATTGTTTGAAAAAATCTATTTTTACAAATGCAAACTCTATTTTTGTTTCATTCCTTGGATGTGTGATTTATTAATGTGAATCTAGTCTTTTGAGGTCGTGGTGGTGACACCTACTTCTCATAGGAGGGCCCCCTCGATTTGTAATGTTTTCATTAATTGTAGATAGCATTTAAATTCTATGTTTTCTTTAGCATTTCATTAGTTTATTTAATTTCTTAGGTTTTGGTTTTTGAATGAATGCTTAGGGTTATTTTTAGAGTGAGCTTGTTTAATCATTTGTCTGTGAAGTGAATATGAGATCTCTTGTGCGCATGGATAGAGTATAGATTGATATAGATTTGCAGTATAGTTGTGTAAATAGGATTTTAATCTAGAGTTAATCTCTCTTTTTGTCAAAACCAATTTAAATTTAGTTTCATTATCAAGTGCGATTTCATTTCAAGAAAGTGTGATTTCATTTCAAGCAAGAGTGAAGCAAGTGTGATTTTCTTTTGAGAAAGAATGATACTTATTTCTACAAGTGTGATCTTTACTTTCAACAAGAGTCATAGTTATTTCTGCAAAGTGTGATCTTTATTTTTAGCAAGTGTGATAGTTCCATTTTAACATTTCCTAGGAAAGTGTAATAATTTGATGGTGATTTTATTTTGCAAATAATAATTTTAAGAAAGTGTGATCATTTGATTTTAAGAGTGACATATTTACTTTCATAGTTAACATGTGCATCTTGATATATCGATTTAAATTATGAATTGTTATAGTAATAAGGACTCCTAGGACATACAGTGCACATACATTTCATCATTATCCTAGCCCTGGTTGATAATTCATTTTAGAAATTTAAATCTAATTAAATTACCAAACAAGGATTATGTGTGTGGTTGGAAGGTTTCAACTGCACACATGTACACTCTTTCTGTGTGGCTCAAAACTAGGTTTTCATTTTTATAGTAGACTACAAAATTTGAGAATTTATAGCAGTGTTTGATAGTTGACCATAGTTATTAACAATTGACAGTAGGCTTCTTTATCAGGGTTTTGATTATAACAATTATTGGTTTCATCACATGGAGTTTGTTTAGTTTATTTTGTTGGATAGTTATGCAGTTGAATCTATGGATCATTGTACTCTCTCTTTGTTGGAACATTAAATGAAAATATAATAAGAAGTAGAATTTGAAATGGTTTTTCCCATAGTGGGGTTTTCCTTAGTGTCCGACCAATATTGATGTATCTATGTGTGAATTATTTTCTTCTATTATTCCTTTGTCTTTCTTTGCATTGATGATAATATTTTTATTTCTATATACTTGCATATGTTGTTGAATAATGTTGTAAATATCAATAATTTTATGATGTTTTCAGTCGAATTCAACATGTAAATGATGAAATGTAGTTATCTAAGAAAAATAAAAATATAACCCTAAGAAAAATTAACATGGTATCAGAGATGGGTTGAAGAAAATTCATTGAAGACAACCCCTATGAAGACACAATTGATGAGAGGAAGAGAAGATGGAGGAGATCTAAAATAATTCTAGGGTTTGAACGAAATGCAATAAAATTTGGTTATTAGGAATTGAAGGGTATTATGAGCTTAGGGTTTGGAAGAAACTTTGGGATAAGATAATGAATTGAATTTTTTCATTTTTGAAACCATAGCATGATCAGTGAGAAGTTGTCCTAACACCTGTGTCAGTTTTAGTGTAACCCTAGATGGGCTAGTTTGAATTAGGACACGATTGTTGATAAATATGATTGGAAATATTGAAGGCACATGGGTAATAGATGGTAATGACTTTTTAGAGCTAGTTCAAGAGGGAGTTGATCACCTCTCGTTAAATATAAGTACCTTTTAGGATGATATTATTTCTTTGTGTTACTATTCTTGTATGTTTGAGTATGTGAATACTTTTAACCTCTAAGATGAGACGTGATAAGAATATGCTCCTTTAGGGTCATATAGGGTGCAGGAAGAGAAAGGAAATCCAAGAAGAGAAGAGTTGGTGCCAAAAAAGGAAATAAATACCTAAAGAATGTTTTTGAAAATTTTCAAAGTAGCATTTGGAAACTATAATATGCAAGTGCTAGAGCTACCAATAACAAACAAGAGCTACAAGTTGCAAATGTATCTAAATATTACAAGGTATGTATAGTGTATGGTTTCAATGTTATGATTTAGCTGAAAAATTGGAAGACATGTTGATCCCTAAGGTATGATAAGAATATGACTGTCGTAAATGACTCATATATGCATATGAAATGAAGTTTGGTTTATGGTACATGTGATATATTGGTGCACTTGATACTTGACAAGAATATTAAATTTTAGAGATGATAGATTTCTTGATTTTATGAAGCAAGCTAAATACATTGATTTTTATATATGGTTATTTTATTACTATTATAAAAGTGTAAAAATAATATTGACAATAAGGATACTCTTGTTAGGTTTTGATAATCCTAGTAAATTTGAAAATGTAGTAAATTTGGATGACCTCATGTTAGGTCCCTATATTCCTAGTATAGTCCCTTATTTTTGTTAGTATAACCCCCTTATTGTTATTGTTGAACCCCTGTAACCCCAATATTCTTATTATTGTGCGCTTACATTATTATTGTTAGGTCGGCTAGGATTATATTGTGACCCCATGGACTCTTATCTATAGAAGGAGGTTTTTTCATTTGTATCATCAATGAATTGTTAATTTATGCAATATAAAGGAGGTTTCCCCCTCAAAGTGGCTTATTTCTAAGATGTTGATCTCTCTTTTCTTCTATTTTTGGATTTGGTTTCATAACATCTGGTATCAGTGCCTTGGATTCTAGGGTTTCGTTGCTCCAAACAGGTCATCGTGGAATTTGTGCTATAATGTTTTTTCTATGAAGGCTCAGAGGCTGAAATTTCTACAAAATGAAGCTGAACCCCTAAGGAACATCTTTTAAAAATTTCAGATCTTCGTTCGCAATATTTTTTGAGATATGCTCTATGGCATTTAGGGTTTGTCAAGGCTCCTGAATTTCACCTAAATAGTTCCACGTGCAATTTTAACTATAACTTTATTTCTGTGAAGGATCAAAAGCTGAAAGTTTTATGGAGCGAAGCCAAAATCTTGAGGAAGGTCATGTAAAAATTTCAGATCTTGGTTCACAAAATGTTTGGAGATATTATCTGTGAAAGTTAGGGTCATTTCAAGTATCCGAAACTAATCTCAAAGAGGTGACCCTGGTAAAATTTTCATAAATCTCTCTTTGAGCATCAGATTGGAATTCTGTAAAAAGTGGCCACAAGTAAATAGACTATAGTTTCCTTTGTACAAGTTTCAGAGCCAAAGAGTGACACGTTTCACATCATAGAAGTTCGTTGCGCTGAACCAGTCCATAATTAGGTCATTGTGGGATATTGGGCATAAATTTTCCTTGAAGAATCCAAATAAGGTTAGATTTGTCGCATTCGAAATAAGATTAAGAGGGCTACTACAAGGCCTAATTTCAGATATTCAATATCCAAAAAAATAGAGATAATTCAATTTCAATATAGAGCTCCTCGAAAACAAGAAAAATGTGTGTACTTGTTTTTCAAATTGCATGAGTCTTGTGTGAAAATATCAATTTGAAGTGATTCCAAGGGTATATTGAAGTATATAAATCAGTTTGGGTTCTAAAATTCCACCTAAAAATAATTCAACACTCATTAAGCATTAAGAAGGCTCTACTGTGACTCATGAAGAGGAAGAAGCGCAATATGACATATCAAAATTACAAGAGCAAGTGCACCAAATTTCGCTCTCGCAAAGAGAAAAAAAAAATAAAATGGAAGTTTTGAATAAAGGCAAGGAAGCTGAGATAGATGTTTTAAAGAAAGACATGGAAGCTAAGATGGATGGTTTGAAGAATCGCATGGAAGCTAAGATGGATGAAATGGAAGCTAAGATCGATGAAAAAATGAAAGACAATGTGGACGACATGAATAATGATTTAAAAGAAGACAGGGAAGGTTTTATGACAAGGTTAATACAAGAAATGATTCCTAATGGTGGAAATTTAGTAGAGGAAACTCATGATGAGAACAAAATAAATGTTAATCTTGATTCATAAACTCTAATGTTGGATTTAAGAACCACCATATTCCAAAGATGGATATGAGGAACTTGATGGAAAGGATCCCGTAACATGGATACTATAGATGGAGAAATATTTTTATCTCAATAATGTGCAAAACACATAAAAGGTAGACATTGAAACTTTAGATTTATCATATCGATGGCTTTTCTCCCATAAAAAATTGTCACTTGGTTAATTTTTACGGAGGAAATGATAGCACATTATGAGGATAAAAAGAGGAATACATTCTTTACCCAATTGATAAATCTCAAACAAAAGGGTTCAGTGGTGAATCACGTTGAGGACTTCCAACAACTCAATATAAGGGTAACCGATATTCCAGATGAACACAGGATTGATGTTTTCATAGTGACTTTAAAGCATAACATCCAACATGAAGTTCACATTTGGGAACCCGATTCACTAGAGAATGCATTCAGGTTTTCAAGAAAAATTGAATCTAAAATAATGGTGACAAGGAAGCCTATCATTCACATCTAAAAAGATGGAAGTGTCGCTACTCCTAGACTTCCACAACCTAGAAGGTTGACACCACAATAATTGGAAGAAAAAGGAGAAAAATGGCTTTGCCATAGTTGTGATATCAAATACACTAAAAGTCATAAGTATGCTGAGAAGAAATTATTTTACATAGACTGTGAAGAGGAGGAATAAAATGAATAAGAAAGTTCAAAAGAAAAGAACATACACTAGGAACCAAACCTAGAAGAAGAAGAAATGAGTCTGACCATATCATGTAATGCATTGGTAGGAATTACTACTCCTCAAAATCTCAAGATATAAGGACATATCAAGAAGAAAAAGGTAATAGTGTTGATCGATTCGGGTAGTACCCATAATTTTATTCATTGTAAGGTAGGCAAGGAATTGAATTGTTTCCTATACTCAGCACCAGAATGTCAAGTGATGGTTGAAAATGGAGGAACTATAAATTGCTTTGGAAAATTCCATAATATCAAGATAACCAAAGGGGAATATGTATTTAATAGTCCAATTCATTCCATTCCAATGGGAGGCATGTTGTACTAGGAGTATAATGGTTACAATCCTTGGGGATGGTAGCTTTTAATTTTCAAGAAATTTTCTTGATTTTTTTTTTTTAGAAGGAAATGATATCGAATTACGGGGTATCGTAGGGAAGCCAAGAAAGATAATAAGATCGAATGTCATGAAAAATATTCTGAAGAAATAAAAACAACGTGTAATTTCACAATTATGCTCACTAGAAGTTCAAGTATCAAAATCATCTTTTTCTCTAGATCTCCAAAAAGTCTTAGACAATCATTCCAAGGTGTTTTAAACTCCCAAAGGACTCCCACCTATTCATTATCATTATCATGCTATTAATTTGATTCCAAGAAATTTTCCTCCAAACTTCAGGCCTTACAGATATCCTTATGTCCAAAAGAATGAAATTGAATGTATGATTGTAGAAATGTTAGAGGCTGGTATAATTCAACCTAGTCAAAGTTCTTTCTCTACTCTAGTATTATTGGTGCATAAGAAGGATGGATCATGACGCATGTGTCTAGATTATAGGGAGCTCAATAAGCTCAATATTAATGATAAATTTCCCATTCATGTGATTGATGAATTATTGGATGAATTACATGGAGAAATTTATTTTACCAAGTTGGATCTTCGTTTAGGATATCATCAAATTATAATGAAGAATGAATATATTATGAAAACAACATTTCAAACTCATGAGGGTCATTATGAATTTTTAGTCATGCCTTTTGGCCTTACCAATGCACCTTCTACCTTTCAAGGGTTTATGAATTCCATTTTCAAAACCTTCCTTAGAAAATGTGAGCTATAATTTTTTGATTACAACCTAATCTACAACAGGTCTTGGAAGGATCATGCTTAACATGTTGACGGGGTGCTCAAGCTATCGAAGAAGAAATAATTATATGCAAAAACATCCCAATGTTTCTTTGGAGTATGAGAGGTGGAATATCTGGGTCATAATGTATCTCATGAGGGTGTTAATGTAGACCCTAAGAAACTTAAACCCATTAAGGAATGGAAATTCCACACAACCATAAAGAAGATACGAGGATTTCTCGGGTTAACAAGGTATTATTGAAAATTTGTTAAGAATTATGGGAGAATAGCAGAACCTCTTACCACATTATTGAAGAAATATGCATTTTCATCGACTCCTGAAGAAACTAAGGCCTTTGAACATCTTAAAGAGGCAATGTTCCTAACACTAGTCTTAGCTACCAACATTACCAAAACCTTTATTGTTGAATGTGTTGGTTCATAAAGGTCACTGTTATATGCAACATCGATGCTTCTTGTTCAAATATCAGCCCAAGGCAACTCTTATTATTTCAAGAGTGTGAGCATAGTATATGCAAGTGATATCAAATAACAACTACTCTATATTACCATAAAGAGGACTATCGAATTTTCAAAGTTCAGTCAATTCAAAGGGAAATGGAATTGTAAAATGTCGTTTAATTATTATGTCTAAGTAAGTGCAGAAAAGAGCAACCTACGATTGAACAACACACAGATGAATTGATTAGTAGTCCTACTGAATTTAACAACAACTTCAATAAATTAAACAACAATTTCATATATAATTTTGCAATGGAATTATCTTTGTAAATTAAATAGATGACATCTCTCTAAATCAATTAACATGTAGACGCCTTGCAGTAATGATGGAAAGATCCAACTCTTAGTTATATACAAAATTGAACAATAGTCCTGCTAAAACTAGTGAAATGAGTACAAAAGCATTGGGAAACAATGAAAGCGTCTAACAAGTATTAAAGCATTGATTGTAAATAAGGAAGCATGAATAATGAACTATTATAATGAAAGAGAAAGTTTTAGTATCTTATGTTCGCAATTCAACCAATTAATTATATCTCACGAAATGCATTCGATGACTGAAGCGTAAATTTTGTAATTGAATTTATATAATAGAGATTAGCGCAAAAAATCCCCCGGCTGGGCCCAAACCACCAAAACTCTACCACTACGGAAAGCTAAAAAATTGACTATAAAAAATGCCAAGACCTTTATTAAGCTAAAAGTTAAGACATTGATAAAACTGGACAATCATGTCCTAATACGTCTATTACAGAAGAAATTCGCTATTCTCCTCCATATATATTTTTTTTGTTTTCGGCCTTTGAAAGGCGATTAAAATAGTGGTAACGATATTTTCCATACGGGGTTCTATTGCTTGTGGATGTCGTTTGAGTTCTTCAGACGTGGAAGTTCCCTTCGATCTTCCGCCGACCCATGGGAGTCATCATGATTCCATTAGTCTCTGTCTGTCAGTCGTCTTCTAGTTATCATTGATTCAACTCGTTTGTTTCCATGTAAATAAATATACAACAAGTAAATTTCCTATTTTTAAACATCTCTTTTACCGTTAGTTCATCTGTCCCGATTTTACATTAATATTCCTTTCCTTTACTGATAAGATGAGGAAAAAATCATAAAGGTTTATAGCAATTCGTGGTATAGGGAGGGTGAAAAAATACCTTATTTTCAGCCCAACATACTCCCCCACTTACCTATTTGTACATCCTCATGCAAACAAATGATTGAGGTGTAACTGGGCTAGAGAATAGGTAGGGTAGTATTCTTCTTTATAGGCTCTAAAGCCATGTCTCTGTCTGATTTTTTCAAAGGTAGCGTTTGTGTGCCCTTCTGGAAATTCGTAATCATGATCATAACCCTCAGTGGCGTACTAGATGAGAGGGCATCTATACCTACATCCTATCCATGTAGGGCCCATGTTGAAGATCAGGTTTGTATATAAAAGGAATTTGGAGGTAGCTGCTTTGAAGTTTCTGTAGCTAAATGGCTTCCTGTTTTTCACATTATTCATGGAGGCCATCCACCTCTGTTTGGCTGCTACTGGATCTGCTTCCTGAATGTCTTTGAAACACTCCCACCCATGTTGTATAATGTCCTTATTGATAGGCCCCAGTTTAGTCCTTACTCCCTTTCTCTGCATGAAATTATTATGTTGGGTGAATGGATGTAGGGGTCTACTAGGCTCCCCTCTAAACCATAGGTCTAGGCCATGTTCCATCTTTTGGAAAATTTTGTAGGCTTTAGCCCACTGAGTCTGGTTCTTAGCAAAATAGAGGAAATCTTGGAACTGACTGTCTCCTATAAAGGGACTGGGGTTTCTATCCCTATCCTCCTCTACATAGAAATTGTTCATGTATAATTCACACAAAAGGGATTGGACCTGCTCATTTTGTTCACTGTAGCAAGGGACAAATTCCTCTATGGTTTTAAAATTAATGGGCTTCTCTTCCCTGACGGCCTTGATCTTCAGGAATAGATATCTTTCTACTAAAAATAGGGCATAGTTGGTGGTTGGTGCCCTTCATGTTAGCACATTAGAGTATAGAGAGCAAACGATAGTGGTTTTCTTCTTGGCTTGTTCCACCTGATCCTATGCTTTATTTACTTTCACCTTTTCTTCTCTGAGTTCAGAAAATGTCTCATCCTCTATTGCAGAAAGGTATGTGAATTTCTTTAACAGTGTATGATACTCTTATGTGACAACTACTTCCTTTCTTCGTTGTGCTAACTCATGTTGTGTTTGAATTAATTCATTATGTAATTTTTTATTGGAAACCTTTTCTACTAGAGGAGTGTAGGTAGGGGCTTCCTCTGTTTGTGTTTCCTTTTATTCTGCAAATTCAAGCCTAGCCTACACAGAGGCTTTAGTAGTGTCCATTAGGTCTATCTATACCTCAATCTCGATAGTGTTTTCTAAGTCAGTCTGTACCTCAACCTCAGCAGTGTCCATCAAATTGGTGACAAACTCTGTTTGGGTTTTTTTGGTGACCAATTCTTTCTTAGGCTTATGAGCCTTGCTTACTTCCTTCAACTATTTCCTCAAATGTTTTATCATTTTCCTTAACCTTTTAGAGGTCCTACTCATTTAATTTAATTTATTTTCAGCTAAATTCTCTAATGGCCTAGTTTTGGCAGGGAATGGAGGAGTAGCAACCTCATTTCCAGGAATGGTCGAGCCAGTTTCAAGGTTTTCAGTGATGATATTTTCTAGATGTACTCCATAGTTTACTTTTGCATTAACGTCCCATCTGGGTGAGATATTATTCCCTTCAAGCGTTAGAGGGAGAGTTTCCATTATTGTATTTTGTTCTAAGGGGATGGTGTATTTGGCTACCCCTTATGCCTGCTCTTCCCTATGCACCCCATCACTCTTGAGAGGCGAAAATGCTCTAAAATCCTTTCATTCATCTTGGTGGGTTAATATCTCAGTGCACCTAGAGCTGTTGAAGGTGGAAGATTGGTTTAATGGTTTCTCTTGCTCCTCAACTTGTTTAGATGGGCTTCTAGTTTCATGGGATGCCCTCATTTTCTCCAGGACTCAAGCCATCTCTTCCTCATAGTATTTTAAGAGTATGTTTTGAGAGCTTGAAGGTGGTGAATGGGATGGCCCTGCCTCCTTTCAAAATTATAAGGTTTCTTGTTGTAATTGTAGTCTTTCAGATAATGTTGGCTTCCTTGGTTTTGAAGTCAAAGCATGGGTCTTTTTCCCTCTTATTACTCTAGGTATGTTCATTCTAGGGAGCTCAATTTCGGTCCCGACAGGGTTTTCCTCAGGTGCATGCATGAAAATGTTAACAAAGGTGTCCCAGGATGTTTATTTTTTTCCTAACTCATGCATGATATTTAACTTGATTAAACCATGGTGGATGACGACTGCCTTGGGGTTTTTAGCCTTCCTAATTCTAATAGCAGTGTCGTGTAATACTGAAATCAAGAAAGAAGGCAGATTAACTGAAATCATTTATTTATGAACAGCTAACAATTTGAGTTGATGGGGTTTTACCACATCTTGGCGTCCATCGCAAGTGATGTATCTATAGACAAATGCTACCAATTCTTGCAATCATTGTTCTAGAGAGGCAGGTTCAATCCCCTTTCCTTTCCATTCCAATGGTTATCTTGGATCCTGGTACGCTATGATTGCCTCTCATAGAAGAAGGTTATTTTCGGTCCATCTTTCTTCCTCTGCTGGTATTCCAGAGACTTCAGCAATGATATCCTCTGTGACCAGTATAATCATTTGCCTAAGTCTGGTATGTCTCTCTTGTAGGTTCTACAGGAATTCAAATACTATCTCTATGTCACGCCCTTTCAATTTGTGTAAGTATGGTAGCCAGCCAGCTTGTTGAAGAATGGTGTGAGTTGGATTTGAGATTGGGAAGGTCTTAGGTTCATTCTGGAGAGAGTTTCCTCCCATGGCTGATGAATTATCTTGAGATAATTTCTTTTTCTGTCTATGTTTCCTTTCAGCCTTGTGGGTTATACTAACCCCTGCATGCAAGAGAAAAATAAATTGCAGCCTTCTATCGTAAATTTAGGTAAATTCATATTTTAATTTCAATGATCTTTTGGTATTATCAGCGTATCCAATGGAATTTGTGTAGGGAATTCACATGCTTAATATTTATGGATATTTACACCCCCTCCCTCAAAATAAGGGCATACATGTCCTCAGGTACAAGAGATATTTGATCAGTCATGAATGCATACGGGGGAAAATGTTAGCGATCAGTAATCACAGTCTGTACAAGAGAAAAATGTCCGTGGCCTTGGAGCTCATGGAAAGAGGAGTGATTGTAAAAATTATGAACGCGTGTAGTGTAAAGGTCAAAACTGGAATTTATCATAAGTGTATCTCATGAAAAAGTGATCGAATAAGGGAAGAAAGAAATACATCAATTATTATGATAGGATGTCCTAATTTAATGGTATGGTTTGACGAAAGCATGATCGTGATAGATAATGATTGGTGCCGTCATCCCAGAGTTCAAACATGAAAGCATAGTTCATTTATTGTTACTTATGCGGTAAAATAGTGTTATCAGTAATTCGAGTAGTGGATATATCTTGGAAATGGATGGAAATAGGAGATAAGGTATATGTAAGAGTAATTGGCTATCATTATAACATACTCTCATACCACAATCAGAGCCACTGTTGCTAGCAAGAATTCAGAGGCTCGACAATGTTGCTATTTTAACACGAAAAATGAGCTAGAATCCTTTATGTAAAAGTAGTTATTTTTCCAATTTTATGAAGAGATCACCGTGCTAGTGTGGTGGCCAGATAGTCAAGGTGACAATCACTAGATTTTTAACATAGTGATCAATTCGACTCATGATGAGACCTCCCATCCTTCAATCAGTTGAGAAGGTCATTACCCTGGTGTGTTGGCCATTATGGGCATGTCACCTGCTAAACCTTTATGATGATGGTAGGCTGGCTCGTGATGAGACCCTCTATTCCCTCTTAAAAATTTTCATATAGACATATTACTTCTTTCTGAAAAGTAGGCATTTCGTTTTGTTTTATGAAGATACCACTACGTTGGTGTGGTAGCGAAATGGTCACAGTGCCATTCACTAGGTTTGTAATAGAGTGATTAGGTCGGCTCATGATGAGACCTCTTGTCCTTCAAGCATTTTAGAAGGTCATTACCCTGGTTTCTTGGCCATTCTAGGCATGTCACCTGCTAAACCCTTATGATCATGGTAGCCTGGCTCGTGATGAGACCCCCTATTCTCTCTTAAAAAATTTCACGCAATAATAATATTTATTGTTTATACATGAAGGGAGGCTCATTAACTCCTTAAGATTTAGGGATGGTGTGAGAAGTAAAAAAAAATAATGCCAATAAATTTAATACTCCTTACTCCTAAATATTTATGTCAAAGGGAAATACTACTCGAGAGTATAGAAATATATATCGTTATAAGACTATGTATTGTGTGATAACATGTTTGAATAGGAGATATCTTAGCCGTTCATTGCATAGATGTACCATGTCAGCCTCTAGAGTAGATATTTCCATTAAAGTTTCAAAGGATCATCATATTAGTAATATTTATGCTTTTCTACTCTTCATTTGTGAATTCCCACACAGAAATGTGTTTTATAGCTGGGGTGTGGGATGAGGAGATGTTTTTTTGAGGAGAGATCATCAAAAAAAGAATTGAGAATCATGATTAAAGAGGGAAAAAATCAACTTTTCAATCCCATTGAACAGTAGTAAATAAACACACCAAAGGACACGACTGTTCCATTCGATTGAATAGCAAAAGTAAAACGAAAAAAAAAAACACAGCTGTTCAATCCGATTGAACAATAGTTGTTCAATTGGATTGAACAACAACCATTCAAAGATTTAAACAGCGAAAGTAAAAACAAAAAACACAGTTTTCCAATCTGATTGAACAAAAATTATTCAATTGGATTGAACAACATCCATTCAAATATCTGAATAGGATAGAAAAAAAAAGCAACAAGGAAATGGTTGTTCAATCAGATTGAACAACAACTGTTCAATTCGATTGAACAACAGACATTCAAAGATTTGAACAACAAAGAAAAAAATGCAAGGGGTGACGAATGAAAAGGACACCATTGTGAATATGAAGAATGTACAACAGAGTAAAAAAATTGCAAGGAAATTATATACAATATTTACAAAACGAAACAAAAAACTCTTATGTACTTAAATTTGTGGGGCTATCATCCCCTTCTGCTAGAACATGGATAGTAGGATCGTTGCGTACCTATTGGCAGAAAGAATCCTTTGTAAGAGGTTTGTGATAGAGGGGCACTATATGTCCATTGACTCAAAATGTAGAACCGGACCCATCTATGGTGGTGAAGGTGAGGGTACCATTGTTGTGTGCTTCTTGAATTTCGTATGGACTGAGCCACCTTGTTTGCAAATTCCACAGAAAATATTGGAATCTAGAGTCATAGAGAAGTAGTACACAATCTCATTTCTAGAATGTATTCTTTGTTATGAGGTTGTTATGCCACTGAGCTCATTCTTGTTGTATGATTTCTATGCACTGTAGAGCCAGTAGCTGTATTTCATCTAGTTCATTTATTTTCTAGAGTGTTTTAATCTCGGCCTTTGTCATGTCTAGCCCTATCTCCTGGGTTTTTCTTAGATTCTTTACTTTGAATTCAATAGGAAAAATAGGCTCTCTCCCGAATACTAGACGATACATAGAATATGAAATGGTGTTTCACCATGTTGTGCGGTAAGCCCACCAGGCCTCTGGTAGTCTAGTGGTGTAGTCCCGCTGATGTGTTGATATTGTTTTAGTAAGAATTGCCTGAAGGAATTTGTTGGTACTTTCAACCTACTCGTTTGCCTGCGTGTGGTAAGGAGACATCACTCTATGGATGATATGGTGATTCTTCATGGTGGCTATAATTTTATTACCCACAAACTGTGCCCCTCCATCAGTTATCACTTCCCGTGGTAAAACCATATCACACAAATAGCTCAGAAAGGAAGTTAATCACAAATTCTTTCATGGCTCTTGATAAGGCCACCATTTCTACCCACTTTGTTACATAACCAGTATGTATATTTTATGGTGCGATGGGGGGTTCAATGGTGCAATGAAGTCCAGTGCCCATCGTTCAAATGGTTCTACTACCGATTGTGATTGAAGTGACATTTCATTAGCTTGGCCTGGGAGGCCCATTCTTTGGAAACTATCACAACCTTGGAAATTTTTTTTGCATATTTAAAAATCATAGTCCAATAATAACCCAATTGTAATATTATGTGCCTCGTTCTACAATTTGAAAAATAGCCACCATAAGGTTCATTGTGACAGGCCTGTACGATGTCATAAATCTCATCTTCCTAGATGGATTTCCATAAATGAATGTTGGCCCCTGTATGAAAGAGGTATCCACTGATCTAGGAGAACCTAGCACCACATTGTACAATTAGTTTCCATTCCCTTCATGTTAAATGTCTGGGCAGCTTTCCTAGTTCTAGGTAGTTTGCTACATCTGCGTACCATGGCTTTTTTATTGCTACAACGAACATATGCTCATCAGGAAACTGATCTTCCACCGCTAGTGTGTCATCTGTCTTAGGAACCATGGATAGGAAGTCTGCAACCACGTTCTCCTTCCCTAGACAGTATTTGATAGTTATATCGAATTCCTGTACAAACAACGACCAACGAGTTATTCTCCCATTTGTAATTGGTTTATTGGCTAGATATCTAATGGCAGAGTGATCGGTATACATGTGTACTTGATAACTATTTATATAATGTTTAAATTTATTGATAGCATAAATTACAGCCAAGAATTATTTTTTCAGTCACTGTATATTTTAATTTAGCAAGAATGAGATTTTTTCTAATGTAATAAATAGCATAGGTATTTTTATCTTCTTCTTGACCAAGAACTGCCCCTATTGCTATGTCAGATGCATCCAAAGACTTGTGAAAGCGCAGCTTCCATTTAGGACCACATAGGATTGGTGCTGTGAAGACTAGTTTCTTTAAATCTGTAAAAGAAGTGTCACATTTATTAGACAAATGGAATTGAACATTTCTAGTTAATGCATACAAGGGTGCAACAATTTGTGAAAATTTATTTATAAACCTGTGATAGTACCCTGTGTATCCAAGAAAACTGCGTACCTTTTTCCGCGTATAAGGTGTGGTCAATAACAAGATTACTTCCATTTTTTTTGGGTCTACCTGTATTACAGCTGAAGAGGTATAGTTTCCTAGGATTAATCCTTCAATCATCATCATGTGGAATTTTTCATTGCTTAAACATAATCTGGTAGCAATACATCCTTCCAACATATTCTCTAGAGTTTCTAGCGCTTGATCGATGTCATCTCCATATGGGGTAAAGTCATCCATGTAAATTTCAAGTCCCTCATTTATTAAATCAGAAACAATGCTGAGAATGGCTCTTTGGAAGGTTGTTGGGGCATTGCATAGTCTGAATGGTAATACCTTGTAGGAAAATGTACCCCATGGGTAGGTAAAGCTTATTTTATCTCGGTCTTTAGGGGCTATCTATATTTGATTGTAACTGTTGAACTCGACAAGAAATGAAAATAACTATTTCCCTGCCAATGTATCAAGGACTTGGTCAATAAAATGAAAGGGGAAGTGGTTCTTCTGTGTTACCTTATTCAGTTCTCTATAATCCACATAGATTCTCCATTTCCCATTTTTCTTAGGAATGACTACTAGGGGAGAGACCCATTTTCTATTTGAGATAGGATAAATAAAGTTTACATCTAGTAGCTTTCGCAATTCATCTTTTACAATGTCTTTCAGATGTGGGTTTAGCATTCGTGGAGGTTGCCAAACAGGCCAAGATTCCCTGTCAGTATAAATGTGATGAGTGTATAGCTGAGGGTCTATACCCTTCATGTCTGGGTAGCCCCAGGAAAATGCTCCCTCATACTTCTATAGAACCTTTATGAGCCTTTGCTTTTGGTTACTATCCAGATTGCCATTGATATTTAAAATTTTCCCTGGCTCAATTTCAATGGGTATGCTGTTGCGTGCAACGGTTCTGGGTATATGTTGATCATCGAGGTCTGCCAAGGGATATTCTTGTGGTTAGCCATCAAGAACTATTTTTAACATTTGAGATTTTAAGTTTTTAGGTGTAGATGGTTGATTTATGAAGTTATTGATTACATTGTCTTCAGTTTGATCCTTAAATTCAAGATCTTCAACTATGGTCAGTGGTGAATGGGTATTTTGTTCCCAGTATGTATGTGGATGCCTGTGAATTTTTATCGTGGGTAGGCTTGGTTTGGAAGGTGGGTAAATGATAATATTTTTTATGGAATCTCCTCTAGCAATCGTCATGCTACCTGTTCAATAGCCTATGTAAGCATTGGCTATCACCAACCAAGGTCGCCCAAGTATGTAGGGGTGTATGTCCGTCCTACCCATTGGGTTAATAACTAAAAAGTCAACTGGATACTCCCATGAGTCCACAGAAACTAGGATGTCTTGTAATATTCCTTCTATTCTGATAACAAATCTGTCATCAAGTTCCATCAAAGTAGTTGTGGGTTCTAAAGCTGATATTGCTAGTTTTTCAGAGGTCCCTATAGTTAAGATGTTAATGGCTGCCCCTAAGTCAACCAATGTGTTTGGGAAGGAGTGGCTAGCGATTTGCACAGTTACTGTGGGGTTCCTTGGATCCTCATATTTCATGGGTGTTTCCTTCTGCAATAGTAAGCCAGATAGTGCCCCTACAACATGAACATTGGGTGCAGGTTTTGCTTTCCTTACCTGCTTCTTCCCACACATCTCTTTAATTGTCTTGGCATAGATGGGAATGTATTGTATGGCCTATAAAAGAGGAATTTTAATGCAAAGTTTTCTTAATTCTCCTAGGATATCAAAATATGAAGATACTATCGGTCTAGGGAGCATTAACCTTGCAGGGAATGGAGGGGGAGAAATCCTAAGATTTTTAGGCTTCCCTTAATCAACCATTTCCTTTCCCTTCTCTACTTATGTTTTAGTCATTTTTTTTTTCTAGGATCTGTTGAAGTTCCAGATTCGAATTGTGGTGGGGTTGCATCTTCTATTGTTGAAATAATACGTCTTGATCTCAACCTTAGTTCATTACATTTATTTTGTTTAGTCTCGGGGTTTGGATTTTCTACAATCTAAATTAGCTTAACCAGTATATTTTTGGGGTCAGGATTGGGTTGAGCCGGTAATTGAGGTTGTATGATAGGCTGAGGGTTGTGCTAGACTGGGTATGGAGCTAGTAATGTAGGCTAATTCTGAAATCATGTCCTATCGATAGGTTGGTCATTCCCAGGGGTTGCTACCAGTTCTAAGGCTAGTTTGTGGTTTTTGAAGGAAAGGCTAGCCAGTGGGTTTGATAGGGAGTGCTTTTCCATTAAGGGGGAGAAAAAGGAAAACTTGGCCAATTATTCCCTCAAGAGGGTTGTGCTGGCCAAGATGGCATAGGAAATTATTGAGAAAGGTGGTTGATTCTGCCATGCTGCTGCATGGTTTTGCTGGTTAAATGGTGGGGAAGAAAAGAACTGAGGCATGTCTTGTGGCATAATTGGTCATGCTTTCCACTAGCGATGATGTTTCATGAGATAGACTAGTTCTATCTCTTCTTCTTCTTCTTCTTTAAAGGCTACCTTCAACCCCAGAAGAGAAGGAAAATGGTCTGTAACATGGTCCTCGGTGAAAATAGCGCATGTATGAACCATGTCTAATAGGGATTCCCTTTGGTTGTGCTTCTTCTGACAACGTGGACAAAATATGGCCAAGTTTTGTTCTGCTATAGCTTGCTTCTACTTGGCTTGTATGACATCTACCTATGTTGTCAAAGTTCCCAAGATGTTAGTTTTGAAATCTTCTAAAATATTACCAAACTTTGCTCTGGTTACGGTACCACCAGACTGCTTAAGATCCATTTTAATTGAGTCTCATCCGATTGGCCTATTTCACGTACTTCCCTGTGAGCACCTGATACACAGTAAAAAAATATCATCATATTATTCTTGGTAGATTTCCACTTTTCCCATTACGTTAAGTGTTTCAACGGATTCTACTTTCATTCCCTTAATCATTGTTGCTTTTAAGGTGTCTTTGGATAGTGTAGTATATGAGGACCTTTGTAAATTATATTTAAATCTTTCAACGTACTCTTTATTTTTTGGATATATTGAAGATTTCATCTTTTAATTCTCGAGTCTGGAAATAATCTACATATTTCTTAGGGAAAGTGTTCTTCATTTCGTCCCAGTTATTGATGGTTCCTCTACCGAGCCCCATGAACCAACGTAATGTGGTCCCTTTCAAGGTATAGGGAAAAATTTTAAGCTTCCGAGGTTCAGTGGTGTAGTCATATCCCCTACATAAGACATCGAATTCAAAACAAAACACATCAGGATATTCCGAGGTCAACCCATGGAAGGTGTGGATGTTTTATAAGGTAATGGATTTCATAGGGTCATTTGAAACATGATCAACAATGGGATATCCCAATGTTCATGTCTGCCTGTGATTCTGGTTCTGATTGTTTTCCATTTGATCAAAGATATGCTAATAATTTTGGGGATTTCTTGTTCTGGAGGAATAATCTCAATGGAATTAAGGGGCAGATGAGGAGGAAGCCTTACAACACTTCCTTGATCTAGGATACTGAGTGTCTTTGTCTCAACCACTTTCTCAGGGGATGTTGGCTTTGGATTTTTTACCTGAATTGCACTGTTGGTTTCTCCTTCCCCTTCCCGCAAATTACAAGAGCCTCCCTCTCTCGAAGGATCAGTACTTACGTGATCAGTAGTCTGAAGGATTTGTTCAGATCCCTCTGTTTCACTATAAATCTTGGCATGGGTTGCAGATGGTGAGGCTGCTGCCTGCGGGAGTCCAATAGGACTTTGAATAGGAATGATTTTGGATCCTACGGATGCCTGGGATTCAACCTTCTTAATGTTTTCGTCTACATATTTTGTTCTACCTAGGATCACCAGTCCTTTGGTTTTCGTAGACTTAAGTGGATTATTTTGATTTGATTCTATCTTTTTCTTCCTATTCATAAAACAAGAGCACCTATTCTACTGGATTCTGCATAATTGCTGAGAAGCGAGCTAGAGAGAAAGTGTTTTTCTTGATGATACGTGGGTTCTTACCTCTCATTTTCAATACCCAATTATTCGCATCAAAAGAAAAAAGAAATAAAGGACATCACTCTTAAACACTCTCCTTGGAAATGACACTAAAAATGTTGGGTCATAAAGGTGACTGTTATAGGAAAATTTGATGCTTCTCATTCAATTGTAAACCCAGGGAAAGTCTTATTATTTCAAGAGTGTGAGCACAATATATGCAAGTGATATCAAAGAAAAACTAATCTATATTACCACAAAGAGGACTATCTAAATCTTGAAGTTAAATAAATCCAAAGGGAAATGGAATTGTAAAATTTCATTTAACTATTCTGTCTAAGTAAGTGCAGCAAACATCAACCTACGACTGAAAAACAAACTGATCAATTTAACAACAACCCCACTGAATTGAGAAACAGCTTCAATAAATTAAAAAAATATTTCTTATCTAATTTTGCAATGGAATTGTCTTTGTAAATTAAATAGATGACATCTCTTTGAATCAATTAACAATTAGATGCCTTAGAGTAATTATGGAAAGATCCAACTCTTAGCTATGTAAAGAATTGAACAACAGTCATGATAAAACTAATGAAAAAAGTATAAAAGCATTTGGAAACGATGAAAGAATCTAACAACTATGAAGGCATTGATTGTAAACAAGGAAGCATGAATAATGAATAATTCTAATGAAGGAAAAAGTTGTAATATCTTATGTTTGAAGTTCAACCAATTAAATGATATCTCACGAAATGCATTCGATGACTGAAGCATAAATTATGTAATTGAACGTATAGCACAAATATTAGTGCAAAAACTCCTTGGGCTGACCCCAAACCACCAGAATTCTACCGCTACAGAAAGCTCAAAATTTGACTATAAAAAATTTCAAGACCTTTATTAAGCTAAAAGTTAATACATTGATATACTTGGGAAATCTTGTATGAATACGTCTATTACAGAAGAAAGTCTCTATTCTCCTCCATCTATCTTGTTCATCTTTAGCCTTTTAAAGGAAATTACAATAGTGGTAATGGTATTTTCCATACAGGATTCTGTTGCTTGTGGATGTTGTTTAAGTTCTTCAGATGTGGAGGTGCCTTTCCATCTTGCGCCAACCTATAGGAGTCATCATGATTCCTCTAGTCTCTGTCTGTCAGCCGTCTTCTGGTTATCATCGATTCAACTATTTTGTTTCTCTATAAATAAATATACAACAAGTCAATTTCCGGGTGTTAAACATCCCTTTTACCGCTAGTTCATTTGTCTAAATTTTACATTATTCTTCCTTTCCTTTACTATTAAGATGAGAAAAAACTCATAAAGGTGTATAGAAATTCGTGGTAAAGGTAGGGTGAAAACATACCTTATTTTCGGCCCAATATAATGTGATGCCTCAGGAAATGGAATTGGTCCTTTTTAGTGCACAAAGGAAGACCCATTACTTTTGAAAGTCATCCAATCAAAGGAAATTATTTACAGAAAGCCATCTATGAGAAGGACATGTTGGAAATACTACATGCACTAAAGAAATGGCAACCTTACCTAATAGGAAGACACTTCAAGGTAAAAAATGATCATGATAGTCTTAAATTTTTTTTGAAACAAAGGCTATCTTCAGAAGAGCAAAAAATATGGGTCACAAAGATGTTGGGTTATGAATTTCAAATCATCTAGAAAAAAGGGAAGCTAAATGTTGTTGCATAAGCACTCTCAAGAAAGGATGAAGAGGTGGAAGCATTTATTTGTGCCATTTCTATTATCAAACCAGATCGGATAACTGAAGCAAGGGATGAATGGAAGAAGGACGAAGAAGTGTGGACACTCATTCAAAATTTGTAGCAAGATCCTATTACATTTGATACATTTAGTTGGAAAAACAATTCCTTATGGTACAAACATCGCTTATATATTTGCAGGAATTCCCAACTAAAACAAAAGATTCTTTTGGAATTGCACACTTTTCCTTTAGGAGGACACTCAAGATTTTTTTTAAATTACCACAGGGTGAAGATAATTTTTTTTTTGGATGTCCTTAAATATGACATTCAAAATTTTGTGGTGCAATGTTTGGTTTTCCTGCAAAATAAGGTTGACGCAATTAAGACCCCAAGTATTCTACAACCTTTCTCCATTCCAAGTCAACGTTGCGAGGATATTTCAATGGATTTTATCATAGGTTTACCTAAGTCCAGAGGAAAGAGTATCATCATGGTGGTATTTGATATAATTTTCAAGTATGCACACTTTTGTGCATTATATCATCCATTTAAAGCAAGTACAGTTGCTACTGAATTTAAGGAAAAAATTCAAAATCTACATGGAAACAGAAGTATTGTTGTAAGTGACAGAGATCTAATTTTTACAGGAAATTTTTTGACAGAATTATTTTCTTCTTTGGGTACTCAAGTAGATCATAGATCATCTTATCATCCTCAATACGATGGTCAAACTGAGATAGTGAATAAATTTTTGGAATTATATCTTCGTTGTTTTGTATTTAATAATCAAATACAATGGGTCAAGTTGTTAGCTCTGGTTGAATGGTGGTATAACACTTCCTTCCATACTGTAGCAAAAATGGCCCCATTTATGGCACTTTATGGATATTATCCACCGTCCATTACATCTTCTTTAACATAAAATTCTAAGGTTCAAGTAGTGGAAGATCAGATTGATCATAAACAAGAAGTTCTCCAACTCTTAAAGGATAACCTAAATTTTGCACAAAATCGAATGAAACAACATGCATATAAACATCATAGCAAGAGAATTTTTGATGTAGAATACTGGGTATTTTTACAGCTACAAACATACAAAAAAATGTACCTCAAGAAAGCTAAGAAGGATAATAAATAATCACCAAAGAATTATGGTCGTTACAAGGTGTTGCAAAATACTGGTAATATCACATACAAATTGGAGCTTCCTTCTTCTTCACGAGTGCATCAATTTTTCCATGCTTGATCCTTAAATAAGGTTATAGGGGACAAACTTCCAGTTCAAACAATATTGCTAGAACTTGATGAGGAAGGAAAAATCATATTGGAACCTGAAGTAGTCACAGAAACAAGAACTCGACAGGTATAAAATCGATCAATTTTAGAGTATTGCATCAAGTGGAAGAACTTACCCACTGAAGATTCTACATAGGAGGATGCGAACTTTATACAGAAGCATCCGAAGCTACTCAAGCATTGAGGAAAACATTTTTTTTAAGGAGAGGGGCATGTTAGGTCCTTATATTACTAGTATAGTCCCTTATTGTTGTTAGTATAACCCCCTTATTATTATTGTTGTACGCCTGTAACCCCAATATTTTTATTATTGTGCCCTTAAATTATTACTATTAGGTCAGCTAGGATTATATTGTTGTTGGGAAAAATACTGAGAGGGGGGTGAATCAGTATTTACTGCAAAATCAAATCTTTTTACTTTTTCATTCCTTAAAACCCATATGCTACTTTCCTTCAGTAAACTAGCGTATATACGGGGATCCCCTTTATGAAACTAGCGTATACATAGAGATCTAGATCAGTCATTAAACCTTTACTTATATTATTCCATCATTCATTCATTGGGTGCTCAATAAACAATAAACGGAGTGTAGAAAGAACGAGAATAAACCATCACACAAAGCATCACACATGGTTTGAGTTTTTAGGTGGAAACCCAAATCGGGAGAAAACCACCGTGGGTCACTCGGCCTTGATATTTATTATAGAGAAAACATCTTACAACATATGTCTTTGGCGCAAACTTGACCCGGCACGCGAGCTTACACGCTCGTTCTCGACCTCTCTGAAGGAGCTACGACCCCACGACTCGTTTACCGGCCTCTCTGGAGGGAGCTAAGACCCCCGATCTCGTTTCGGCCTCACGGAAGAGGCTACAACCCCACAGTAGAAGGCTACAGCCTTGACACCAACTGAGCCTCAAAATTGTCCTTTCCTTCACCTCATTTTACCTCATTTTCCCTTGTCTATTTCTATCTTAGACCCAATTGATCAATGAATATAGTTAAAATTACTTCTAGAATGATTTACATGACTGACTTGTTAAATTTTGTGATTTTTGCCATTGTAAAGCATGTTGACCGGAACTAGCTGCAGAATGCAGACATTCCGTAGCTAACCGGCGATTCTGCAGCTGCCTTCATGTTTGAGTATGTTCCAGGTGGCCTCTTGAGAAAAAACGCATATGAGCATGATCCACGTCATGTCTACATGGTTCGTTGCTCATCATGGAGGAAGAAATGAATTCTGGGTATGGTTTTGAACGTGGGGAACACATTTAGGGAGGAAGACTTCTATTAGGACTGTCTCAGTCCAGATGTCTTTTCTTCTTCACGTAGCCACTTCAAAGAATCCTAACGTGATTTGGATAAGGAAAGACAGTGTTCCTGAATTATTGTAATTATTGTTACGTGCATTTTCTTTATAAACTCTTGGGAGACCGAGAGCTATGTTAGAGATTTTATGTTAGATTTGCTGCTATATTTTGTTTAAAACTATGTGTTACATTCCTGAAAACGCAGAGTGTTATGTTCAAACTATTGCATCGTTAATGGAGCAGACAAAGTTATTTTGAAGGCGTGATTTAATTTGGAGTTGAATGCCGTCAAGTGGTAGAGGGCCCCTGCCTCTTGCACGGATTTCTTTTGCGTAAATTAGATAAGTTTTCCTAGTTGCCTTTACGTTTTTCATTTGAATTGGTAGTTGTTTTGTTTTAGCTACTGTAGTCGTATTCATTCTAGCTCTTCCACAAGAAGACACTCTTCCAACAGATTAAAATGATGAATGTTGAATGACTATGGTATTGTAGAATTAGGAGTTGAATTTATAGTTGTTTTTAACTAGTTACTGTAGTTATATTCATTCCAGCTCTTCCACAAGAAGGCACTCTTCCAACAGATTATAATGATGAATGAAGAATAGCTATGGTACTGTAGGATTTAGTTATAGTTTTTGCTATTCACTATCACGGTTACACTTGTTCTAATCACTCTTCCACAAGAAGAAATTCTTCCAAGACATCCTTAAGAAGTTCAAGACATGACCGTGATAATGGATGATTTAGTTGTGTGTTTGTACTAAGTATCATCTCTGATCTCACTCTTAAACGCTTGCCCAAGACATCATAATGACGAGTAGGGTATGGATGTGATAACTTAGTTTTTCATTTGCTTTCAGTTCATTTGCTTTCAATTGCATACAATTACACAGTCAGAATTGTTCTACCCCTTCCAAAAGAAGGAACTCTTCCAAAATATCACCAATGATGAACAAACAGATTGTGTAACTTCATAGAATAATGCATGTTAGTATAGTTAGAATACTCCGGAGTTTCATTGCATTTAATTCATGTTCAGTTACTTTGTTTCAAGTTTGATGATGACTTATAGTTCAGCATTGTTCTAGATTAGTGGCATCTTAGGTTCATTCTTAGATTAATTCATTGCACTTGCACTTCATATTCAAATTGTCTTCCATTGCACAATAAATTACTTCAGTTGTTAGGATTAACAAGACAGCCTTCATTATTCACAAACTTCTTCTTGTTCTGAAATCCATAATTGATCTATAACCATATGAACAGAAGATAACATCACTATAAGGTCTGAAGTATTTCTGCAATCTCCTCATCATTTTATAAACAGAGCTCTTCCTCGAAAGAACTACTTTGAAAAAGAAACCAATAACTCTTTGAGTAAAGGTTTTGTGATATTCAATTAAATTGCAGAATAGAACTAGGAATTAGTCATAGAATAGAAGAGCTTAGAACAAAATGTTGCATCATGGTAAGATTAGTGTTTAACTGTTTAGTTCGAGGATTGGCATATTTAGTGATCATTTCTCAAGTTTAGTTTGTGTCATTTTCCTAAAAAGTCATTATCAAGCTTTTTCTTTTATTTAGTCATAGTTCAGATTCTGCTTCAGTGTTTCCAATTGCATTTGCCATTCCATACATTAGGCTTAACTCTGTTTTTGACCACCAACTCCTTTCCATTAATTTTCTAGGCATTTCCATTGTGAACATAAAAATCACCAAAAGACCAAAAACATCATAAATCATCACAAAAGACCAAAAACATCACAAAACACTACACACAACGCATTAGGAAACAAGCACCTAGGTACATATGGTACACTTCACTTCAGCAATTTACAAATCCTGGTTGACAATTAAATGAGCTCAGTTTAGGAGGCTAGATTGAGACCCAACATTTTGGCGCCGTTGCCGGGGAAGTGAAAACTAGGTAACCTTTTTTTCTTAGCATCCAAAAACAATTTTATGCGTAGGGAGAGAGATTCAAGGGGAAGATTTATAAGCAGCAGAGGCAGAAGATTGATTTCTAGAACACCACTTGTTTCATCTAGACCTAGAACTAGTACACCTTCAACTCAAACCCATCTTCCATCCTTTACTGATCCTGGACTTCTAGAAGATCTAAGGTCACCTATTCCATTAGAGAAAGCTTCCACTTCATCCATTGAACCTGCCATAGAAGAGGATCCAAAAACCTTTGTTGAGGATACAAACCTTTCTACTTCCACAGGAGAGTCAACCATGGCAGAAGAAGGAGGAGGAGGAGTTGTTAATGGAGAACATACATTATTTGGAGGAGGTAGAGGTAGAGGTAGAGGAGAAGGAGGTAGAGGTGCAGATGGAGGAAGAGGTAGAATAGGAAGCTCTTTTGGGTTCCCTATACTTGATGAAGAAACCAATACAACCATGAAAAACATTTCACCCTCTGTCCTTCCAAACTTCTATGGACTTAAAACTGAAGATCCTGAAACTTTCTTATTCGAATTTGAAGTGCTGCAATTTGAAGTGCTGTGTAGGACTTATGACTACTTACAAGATGCTCAAAAACTGAAATTATTTCCTTCAACTTTGAAGGGAGCAGCATTGAAGTGGTTTATGAGTTTAAATAGTAGTTCTATTAGAACATGGGAAGACATGAAACAAGCATTTCTAGAGAGATACTTGGATTATTGTATGTCGGTTAATCATAAGGAAGAAGTGTTCAAGATGTTACAAAAAGAAGATGAAAACTTAGAAGATTTGTTGGAAAGATTTAAATATAACATAAAAAGGGCACAAATGGAAAACCTAGACCAAGACACTTTAAAAGCTCTTTTGTTGAAAACAATTAGGGATGAATGGTTGGATATCCTTAACATGATGGGAAAAGGGGATATATCACAACTCACATTACCTGAAATATCTGAGTTATGTATCAACCTTTCCAAAGGGAAATCTAAAACTGCCAAAGGTCCAAGAGATCCTGCTCTTGCAAGGGCAAGTAAATCTGCTTCTGGGACAGTAAGTAGATCAGAAATAGGACATATGCTTGATGATTTTAAATCTGACATCTTAGGGAGTCTTAGTGAGCAAATAGACACCCTCAAGATACAAAACAAGCAAAAGGCTGAATCTGATGCCTTGGCAATCTTTTGTCCCAAATGTAGGAAGAAACATGCCTTGAGAGAGTGTCCTCTAGATGTCAAAGTTGTAGAAACCTGTGTTATTTGTTCTAAGAAACATGAGACCAAGAATTGTCCTTCTCTTCCTGGTCTCAAGGCTGTTTTTCAAGAAGAAACTCCTACAGACTCCACAGAATCTCTTAACTTTGTATCTAGAAGACCTTGGCAGGGACCCCAGACACAAGGATTCCATGATCAAATGTATAATCAACCTCCACCTTGGAATTCTTGGCAGCAACCTTGGCCCCAATTTCAAAATAAATCTCAAGCTTGGGCACAAGGATCACAAGGTCCCTATGGAAGATACTCTCCATATTATCAGTATCCACCATCCTATCCACCATATCCACATTTTTATCCTCAAAATTCCCAACAAAATTTTCCTCAAAATATTCAACAAAATTTTCAACAAAATCCTCAACAACATCATCCGAACCAACCTCATCAAAATCAACCACTTCCATTACCATTCCCTCAAAAATCCAATCAATTTCCATCTCATCCTATACCAAACCCAAATAATAAGAACCCTCGGAATACATACATGATAGAAGGACAACAATTTCCAACTTATTTAATTACTCCTCTAGACCTTAGTGATGTTCAACTTAGGTCTGGAAGGATACTTGAGAAGAGGAAACCTTCTGTGATCATACAAGAACAAGATAATTCTGAGGAAGACTCCCTACGGGTTAATAAAAGTCTTGAGGAAGATACATCCTTTCAAGACCAAAACATTGAAAAATTGAAACAAAAAGATCCAATAAATCCAACTCCAATATTAGAGCAACCATCCACATCTACTTCTATTCCTCCCTTTCCGGAAAGACTACAAATTGATAAAGGTGTAGAAAAACAAATAATGGTGCCTAATTATGATTTCTTAGATGAATTGAGAAATGTTTGCATTAAAATTCCATTATTGCAAGCCATCAAGGAAATCCCAATTTTAGCCAAAAAAATAAAGGAGTTGAGTATGAAGACAACAAGAAAAAGAATAAGAGAAACCAAGAAAATTCAACTGGTAGGACAAATAGTAGACATTATGATGGGCAAGATTACTATTCCAAAGTACCCTGACCCAGGAAATCCAGTTGTCAAAATTCACATCAACGGAATTGAAATTCAAAACACACTCATTGACTTAGGAGCAGCAATAAATATCATGAGTAGACAAATCATGGACAAACTGAAACTTCCTAATCTTCTTTTTACACCCACACTATTACAATTAGCAGATAGATCTGTGATCAGACCAGATGGGGTAATAGAAGATATTCCAGTGTCCCTAGACTCTTGGGAGTACCCTGTGGATTTCATGATCCTAACACCCAAGAATAGTCTAGGAGGCCATCCTGTTATACTAGGAAGACCTTGGTTGGCTACAGCTGATGCTTTTATTAGTTGTAGGTCTGGTGATATGTATATTTCTGATGGTATTTCAACAAAGAAATTCACTTTATATCCTCCAGCTAGGACAATTACAGAACTAGATGACACTCAATGGATAGAGGATGAAGAATATTTACAACCACTCTTCACAATTTCAGAAATTAGTGAAGATAATCAAATTCTGAATACTCTAGAAAACTTTGAATCTTCTCCAGAACACAAACAAGAATCATTTCAAGAGAGATCCAATATTGAATTCTTGTCATCTAGGCAAATGTCTCTTCATTCTATGGACAAATTTGGCAGCTCTACAAGTGAAATTTTTCCAGGCAAAACCTTGAACATAAACAAAAACCTAGAAAAATCTCAACAAGAAGAGTTAGTCAAAGTATTACAGAGACATTCTTCCGCATATGCATGGGAATACACTGACATGAAAGGGATAAGTCCCAAGACTTGTACTCATCACATCTATATAGAGGCAAATTGCAAACCAATCAGACAGCCTCAAAGACGGATGAATCCAAATCTTAGGGAAATTGTCAAGGAAGAATTGCAAAAATTATTAATGTTAATTTCATCTATCCTATTTCAGACAGTCAGTGGGTTTCTCCTTTGGTAATTGTGCCAAAGAAAAATGGAAAATGGAGGGTGTGTGTTGACTACCGAGAACTGAATAAAGCTACTCTTAAAGACCATTTTCCCTTACCTTTCATAGATCAAGTATTAGATACATTAGCAGGTAAAAAGTACTTTTCATTCCTGGATGGGTTTAGTGGTTACAATAAAATCCAAGTAGCACTTGAAGACCAAGATAAAACCACATTTACTTGTCCTTGGGGTACCTATGCCTACCGAGTATTGCCATTTGGGTTATGCAATGCACCTGCAACATTCCAAAGGGAAGTATTAGGAATTTTTTCGGATCTAATACATGACTGTGTAGAGGTGTACATGGATGATTTCACAGTTTATGGGGACACATTTGAAGAGGCTTTAGAAAACTTGGAAAAGTCTTAAAAAGATGTCAAGAAGCAAACCTTTCACTTAGTCATGAAAAATGTTTTATGATGTTTACTGAAGGTATTGTTTTAGGGCACCACATTTCAGGGGATGGGATTAGAGTTGATGAGGCGAAAGTTGAAGTCATTTCTAACCTATCCATTCCAAGTTGTCAAAGAGATGTTAGAAGTTTTCTAGGATTTACAGGGTATTATCTGAGATTTATAGAAAACTTCACCAAAATAGCATCTCCTCTCTTCAAATTACTCACCAAAGATTGTGAATTTAAGTGGACTTCTGATTGCCAGTTAGCTTTTGAAACCCTGAAAACCAAAATTTCTGAAGCACCTATATTAAGGGGACCTAACTCGAAGTTACCTTTTCATATCTCGACAGATGCTTCCGATACAGCTCTAGGAGCAGTATTGGGACAGAAAGATTTAATTCCCTATGCCATCTATTATATCAGTAAAAATTTGACTCCCGCAGAGTTAAACTATACTGTAACTGAAAAAGAGTTTTTAGCTGTTGTTCATGCCATAAACAAGTTTAGACACTATATAACAGGCTATGAAACTTTTGTTCACACTGATCATTCTGCCATTAGATACTTAATGAACAAATCAATCATTAATGGCAGAGTTATAAGATGGTTGTTACTATTGCAAGAATTCAACATTACTATTCTAGATAGGCCTGGAAAACAAAACACTGTGGCTGATTTCCTATCTAGAATTCAAAATATCAAAGATGACACTCCGGTTGAAGATCAATTTCCTGATGAATATCTTTTTGCAATCTCTACTCAAACTCCATGGTTTGTTGATATTGCCAATTATTTAGTTTCAGGAAAATTTCCTTCAATTATGAATGCAAGGGATAAAAGAAAATTCATTAATGATAGTGCAAGATATTCATGGGTCGCTAATGAGTTGTACAAGACAGGTCCAGATTTGATCATTAGAAGGTGTGTTCGTGAAGATGAGATGCCTGAAATTCTCAAGGCATGTCATGATGAACCTTGTGGCGGACACTTTGCAGATAAGAGGACATCCTATAAGATCCTTAACTTAGGATATTATTGGCCATCCTTGTTTAAAGATGCTAAGGAGTATGTCAAAAGGTGTGACAGTTGCCAAAGGGTAAGGAAACCTTCTCCTTCAGGTGAGATGCCATTACAACCTCAGGTACACATTGAACCTTTTGAAAAATGGGCTTTGGATTTTGTAGGACCTATTAGTCCTCCATCAAGACAAAAAAAATATATATTAGTTTGCACTGATTATGTTACTAAATGGGTAGAAGTTAAACCATTACTTGTTGCTAATGAATCATCTGTAGTTACTTTTCTTTTTGAGGATATTTTTACTCGTTTTGGTGTCCCAAGGGAAATTGTTACAGATCAAGGAGCTCAATTTACATCAAGGCTAGTGGAGAAAATGATGGAGAAGTACAAAATCAGACATAGAACATCTACTCCTTATCATCCACAAGAAAATGGTCAAGTGGAATCCACTAATAAGGTCATTGAAGGAATCCTAACAAAGACCGTTCATCTACATAGAAGAGATTGGGTAGATAGGCTTCCTGAAGCCTTGTGGGCCTATAGAACTACATGGAGAAACACAACAGGCCATACTCCTTATGAGCTTGTTTATGGGAAGCAAGTTTTGCTTCCTATAGAGTTCCAAATTCAAACATTCAAGATGGCAGTTCAGCTAGGACTTGATCTAACGGAGGCACAAAAGCATAGACTGGAGCAAATTAATGAATTGGATGAGTTCAGACAAGATGCAGTTCAGAAAACAAGTCTAGTCCAACAGCAAAGGGCTAGATGGCATGACAAGTACATCAAGGAGAAGAAATTCAAAGAGGGTGACCGGGCTCTCTTGTTTGATTCAAAATTCAAGGATTTTCAAGGGAAATTTCAGACACATTGGCTTGGGCCATATGAAATTGTTCGAATTTTTGATAACGGGGCAGTAAAAATCAGAACTATAGATGAAGAAGAGGTCACTTTTCTTGTGAATGGCCATAGACTGAAGCTATACTACAAGCCACTCTCAAGAGAAGAGTTTGTCAAGAAGTTCCAAGAAGACAATGATGTGAAGTTAATGAAGAAGAGTCTCTCTTCTTCATCAACTTGATTAAATTTTCTGAAGCATTTTTCTTCTAAAAATAAAAAATAAAAAATAAAAAAAATAAAAAATAAAAAATAAAAAAAATAAAGGTATAAACATGAAAACCAATCATTGATTGGCATGTTTATATAGAAAAGATAGGGTGAAAATCAGAGTCTCTCTGACACTCTAACTTTTCCCATTTTTGTTTTTATAAGCAGCTGTTATAAAAATCATAAGTTCAGTTCCATAGTTCTTATGATTCATTTCATCTCACTCCATTCACTTATCCATCCATACTCCATTTCATTCCATCACTCATATTTCACTCCATTCCACATTTCATTCATCTCATTCCATCTTCCATCCATCTCATTTTCATATCAAAATACAAAATTTGATATCTTGTTGTAAGTGAATAAAACATGTCATGAATTGCAGTACAGTCCTTATGTTCTTTCACTCCATTTCATGAACTGAATCCATTCCATTTCATCATCCACTTCATACACATCATAATCCATCATACATTTTCATTCATACCATTTAACATTTCACCCATACTCCAAAAACATTCCATTTTTATGATTAAAGTGCTCTACAGGAACATTCTGCAGCTGATCAGCCTTTCTGCAGCCCGACAGTCTTTCCGCAGCTATAAACCCTGAAGGCATCAACCAACAGATATCAGAATTACAACAAAGTGACCTAGTGTATTCATGAATCAAAAGCATCAAGAAAATTATGAAGACTCCTCGAAAGGTGAACAAGAAAACAAAGGCTACAAAAAAAAAAATCAAATAAAGGGCAGAGGTAACAAGTTTAAATTATAATGGAATTTCATAAAATTTTAGCATAGTTTAGTTATGGATTGTTCGAAAAGGTTGTTTTAATTTTTTTTATTGATCAACACCAACAAACCCTCTACAGACTTTGGATTAAAATCTTCATTTCAAATTTCATATCCGATAGCATTTAAGCGGTTAAATGGCCGAGGTGTTTGAATTTTCCACGTCTCTTAACCAAATCATTCAATGATGATTCCCTCTGTCGTCGTAAAATCCTCCGCCGTCTCTTCAATCATTAATACAATCCCTCCACCTCACTCCACTACTCCATTCCGTGACCACTACCATAACTTCATTCCGTAGCCGGCATTCCATTCCGAAGACAGAGATATTATTATCACTAGGAGCAGAGCTAAAGGATATCAGTTTGAATAGCATTGAGCATTGTAAATGCAGAGCAGAGCAGAAGGGTAAATTTGGAAGTATAAAAGTGTGAGGACTTGAAGCCACTTGATCCCGTGGGCAGATAAAATATCACTGTGGACGGAGTTTGAAGCATTTTCACTATAAACACAGAATTGTTGCAGTGATTGAGTTTGAAGTCTTTTGTTACCAGAGACAGAGGTGTTGCAGTGATTGAGTTTGAAGTCTTTTGTTACCAGAGACAGAGGTGTTGCAGTGTTGAGTTTGAAGTCTTTTGCTACTAAGAGCCAGAGGTATTGCACAAAAAGAAATTTGAAGCCATCTGCCACTGTCTATCAGAGACATATCAGCTCGAAATTTGAAACTGCTTTCATTATCAAACAGAGGCATATCACTCCAAAATTCAATTGTCAACAGAAGCATATCAGTCCGAGGTTTTGAAGGCATTTGTCATTATCAATCAGAGGTATGTCATTCCAAAATTGAAGCCATTTTCATTTAGAGTTTGAAGCCATTTCAATCCGAAAGTGAAAGTCATTGTTTTGTGGGTAGAAGAGTGTTAATTTGATATTGAAAAAATCATGGGTTTCATCGTAAGGACTGAACCAGTGGGTTCAAAATATTTAGAAGGCTACCCACAATGCAAAGAAATGTTACAACAAATAGGATGGTTTCAATTTTTGGAAAAATTTAATGGCTTCCATAAGGAAGTCACTAAAACATTTGCAAGATCATTTCAAGGAACCGAAGTTGAAGTAGGGGATGTCAAGTTTACTGTCACTGAAGTTTTTATTGCAGAGGCTACAGGATTGCTCAGAACTGGAGAAAGATGGTTTAAAAATAGAGAATTCCACAATGACTCCTGGAAACAAATTTTAAAATCACCAAATATGGATGTTAGTGTATTCAAGAAAGGAATTCCCAGTTCTGCATTGAAAAACAAATGGAGAAACATACTACTTCTTTTGCAAAAATTTGTTACATGTGAGGGTAGATATGGGACATTTTATGTCTACCACATTAGACTAATGATGCATTTTCTGGGAGAAGATTTAAACCTACCATATTTCTTGCTTCAAAGTCCGAAGAAGATGGCTTCCTGTGTTCAGAGAAGAATTCAATTTTTAGAGACAACCCTGTATCATCATGGTTTGGTCAAAATTTTGATTGAGCATCATCTAGCTAAAACAAATGATACATGGGATGATTTCTTAATAAGAAATCATTTTGAAGAAGCAAAAGAACCATCACCTGAACCACGGCCTACAAAGAGAAGTAGGAAATGGAGGGCTTCAAAAGTTGAAATTGACAAACCAGTCCAAGAGAGCAGTGAGGAAATCATTTTAGAGAAGTTGAATCAAATCAAGAGGCAACTTAAGGAAGAGAATATAATCAAGGAATGTGCCACAGAGAAAGGAGAGGGATCCTCTCAGCCTAGGAGAAGCCACAGATTAAAGGGAAAACTGAAGAAAACACTAATCAAACAAACAGGGGTAATCAATATAGAAGATGAAGAAACACCCATTGAAGAGAATGATGAAGAGGATTTTTATGAAGGAACCCCTGAAATTGATCCTGCTCAACAGGAAATTTATGACTATGTGGAAACTTTAGAGAGAACAGCTTCAGAAAGCAGAGAGAGAACCCCCAGTCCTCCACTGTCTGAAATAGATATATTAAGAAGGGATAGGTATGAGTTGGAATTACTGAATAGACATATCAAAAATGAGAATGAAACTCTCAAAGATCAAATCAAGCTCAAAACTGATATGAACTCAACCTTATCCCTACATATAGACAAAGTGGAGAGGACCAATGAGAAGTTGAAGACAAGGAACAAAAAGCTAATCAGGGCACTCACCAACCTCAGGTTCAAACTTGTTATCAAGAAACCCAGAAGACCTCTAGCTTCCAGACAAAGGAGAAGAATGGGATTAGATGTCCTTGCAGAAGCCTCTGAATTCATAGGATAATTTGCATGAGGACATGCAAAGAGACAACAATGGGGGTATGTTGAGCCTCAAAATTGTGCTTTCCTTCACCTCATTTTACCTCATTTTCCCTTGTCCATTTCTATCTTAGACCCAATTGATCAATAAATATAGTTAAAATTACTTCTAGAATGATTTACATGACTGACTTGTTGAATTTTGTGATTTTTTCCATTGTTAAGCATTTTTACCGGAACTAGCTGCAGAATGCAGACATTCCGTAGCTAACCGGCGATTCTGCAGCTGCCTTCATGTTTGAGTATGTTCCAGGTGGCCTCTTGAGAAAAAACCGCATATGAGCATGATCCACGTCATGTCTACATGGTTCGTTGCTCATCATGGAGGAAGAAATGAATTCTGGGTATGGTTTTGAACGTGGGGAACACATTTAGGAAGGAAGACTTCTATTAGGACTGTCTCAGTCCAGATGTCTTTTCTTCTTCACGTAGCCACTTAAAATAATCCTAACGTGATTTGGATAAGGAAAGACAGTGTTCCTGAATTATTGTAATTATTGTTACGTGCATTTGCTTTATAAACTCTTGGGAGACCAAGAGCTATGTTAGAGATTTTATGTTAGATTTGCTGCTAGATTTTGTTTAAACTCTGTGATACATTCCTGAAAACGCAGAGTGTTATGTTCAAACTATTGCATCGTTAATGGAGCAGACAAAGTTATTTTGAAGGTGTGATTTAAATTGGAGTTGAATGCCGTCAAGTGGTAGAGGGCCCCTGCCTCTTGCATGGATTTATTTTGCGTAAATTAGATAAGTTTTCCTAGCTGCCTTTACGTTTTGCATTTGAATTGGTAGTTGTTTTTTTTTAGCTACTGTATTCGTATTCATTCTAGCTCTTCCACAAGAAGACACTCTTCCAACAGATTAAAATGATGAATGTTGAATGACTATAGTATTGTAGGATTAGGAGTTGAATTTATAGTTGTTTTAACTAGCTACTATAGTTATATTCATTCTAGCTCTTCCATAAGAAGACACTCTCCCAACAGATTATAATGATGAATGATGAATAGATATAGTACTGTAGGATTTAGTTGTAGTTTTTTCTATTCACTATCACAGTTACACTTGTTCTAATCACTCTTCCACAAGAAGAAACTCTTCCAAGAAATTCTTAAGAAGTTCAAGACATGACCGTGATAATGAATGATTTAGTTGTGTGTTTGTATTAAGTATCATCTCTGTTCTTGCTCTTAAACGCTTGCCCAAGACATCATAATGACGAGTAGGGTATGGATGTGATAACTTAGTTTTTCATTTGCTTTCAGTCCATTTTCTTACAATTGCACTCAATTACACAGTCAGAATTGTTCTACCCCTTCCAAAATATCACTAATGATGAACAAACAGATTGTGTAACTTCATAGAATAATGCATGTTAGTATAGTTAGAATGCTCCGGAGTTTCATTGCATTTAATTCATGTTCAGTTACTTTGTTTCAAGTTTGATGATGACTTATAGTTCAACATTGTTCTAGATTAGTGGCATCTTAGCTTCATTCTTAGATTAACTCATTGCACTTGCACTTCATATTCAAATTGTCTTCCATTGCACAATAAATTACTTCAGTTGTTAGGATTAACAAGACAGCCATCATTATTCACAAAATTCTTCTTGTTCTGAAATCCATAATTGATCTATAACTACATGAACAGAAGATAACATCACTATAAGGTCTGAAGTATTTCTGCAATCTCCTCATCATTTTATAAACAAAGCTTTTCCTCAAAAGAACTACTTTGAAAAAGAAACCAATAACTCTTTGAGTAAAGGTTCTGTGATATTCAATTAAATTGCAGAATAGAACTAGGAATTAGTCATAGAATAGAAGAGCTTAGAACAAAATGTTGCACCATGGTAAGATTAGTGTTTAACTGTTTAGTTAGAGGATTTGCATATTTAGTGATCATTTCTCAAGTTTAGTTTGTGTTATTTGCCTAAAAAGTCATTATCAAGCTTTTGCTTTTATTTAGTCATAGTTCAGATTCTACTTCAGTGTTTTCAATTGCATTTACCATTCCATACATTAGGCTTAACTCTGTTTTGACCACCAACCCCTTTCTATTAGTTTTCTAGACATTTCCATTGTGAACATAAAAAATCATCACAAAAGACCAAAAACATCATAAATCATCACAAAAGACCAAAAACATCACAAAACACTACACACAACGCATTAGGAAACAAGCACCTAGGTACATATGGTACACTTCACTTCAGCAGTTTACAAATCCTGGTTGACAATTAAATGAGCTCAGTTTAGGAGGCTATATTGAGACCCAACAACCACCTTGGACCACGTTTCATCAATTTTTACACTGTATCCAATAACTTCAATAGAACACCACTTGCAGGCCACATTTCATCATATTTCCCGACTGGACCCTTTCCAAACTTTTAAGCACAAACATACATCTCCCCCCTCTCCTTTAACACAACAGATCGATAAATAGAACACAAAATAGAATTCAGATCGGGATATTTCATACCCTTTGCTTCAAGAAACCCTAGTTTGTATACGCTTTCACTTCAACATGTCGTAGATATAATGCTTCCTCGGCCCAATAAACAACCAAGTCATGATACCTCTAAGGGTATATTTCATCAAGGCATACGCCGCTTCTTCAAGGGTTGCCAGATATATTCCACTGCGGCGAAGTAGTGTATAGATCTTCAATCATTATAGAGCAGCATACTTCTTCAGATCAGATATTCAGTTCAGATTTACCCTTTCACTTCAGACAGATGTTCGCCTAGATGTTCGCCTCATCACAGATCTAAGCCTTCCATGATCATATCTAGCAAATACAAGTGCAATTCAGATCTAGATCCCCTACTTCATCATTGGTGCATCATACATTCAGATCTATCAGTCAAGTGTAACCCTTTCCATTCAGATATACTTCAGAGAGAAGTATTCATTCAAGCTCAGAAATCTTGCACCCACACCCATGATTTGCACAATGAATTTCTTCTCCTTATATAGGTTTACCCTTTTCAATACCATGAGCACCTTTTCCAATACCATGAGCCAAACCAATACCATGAGCCCAAAACTACATTAGACGGGGTCAATTAGGCGGATCATTACCCAATACAATGGGTCAATACCATGGAGATTACCCCTGGTTTTGTACTTTTAGAGCGCTTTAGCCCATACGCGACTTGGAACGTTATTTTCCGCGTGCATACGCGACTTCCCCTAGACAGATCCGCGTATACCTAGAGACATACTCTTTTCATCAAGATTGAGCACATGCTGACTTCTTTTCTTCACTTCCTTCTGTACACACTGTAGATACATCATATTTAGCTCATCAAGAACATATTCTAGCAAGCACAACTTCATCAAGTGGATTGTCATCATCTTCATCAAGTGGGTTGCCTTTCAAGGACAACTCTTAGCATTATATCACATCAGATTTACATCGTTTACCAAGTCCATCAAGTCAAGAATAACTTCATCAGGTGTATTGCCATCAAGGACAACATGTCAACAATCTCATGTCTTCATCTTCATTCGGGTTGCCATCAAGGAAAACACTCTGCATCATATTTCCAACAATCTCCCCCTTTGGACTTGATGGCAACCACAATCGTGTTTGATCACCATAACAGATAGGTACATTAAGAATATAATGACACCGTGTCACTCTCTCCATTTTGACACCATTCTTCATGCAAACACCATGTCACTCTCCCCCTTTGACATCAAGGGCAAAGGGTGGATCAAAAACCAACATACTCTCCCCTTTTCTCCTCATGTGGAAGAAGCGTTCTGTAGATCGGAGATGTACTGAAGTGACCAAGCTCCCCCTGAGATCATGCTGAATCTGCAAACATATTTGTCAATGAAGTACATGACTCTATCACCAAAGACTCATACTTACATCAATTATCCATCCAAGTGGATTTACATATGAGACTCAACTACCCAACCAAGTGGGTTTACACATGTGACTCAGCTACTCAACTAGGTGAGTTTACAACATTTGACTCAGCTACCCAACCAAGTGGGTTTACAACATTTGACAAGTCCTTACATGACTGAATATTACAAGATTTACATGACCGTTTCATCAAATTACATATATGACATTAAGACCAACACCAGAAAGTCCTCAAGAATGAGAACATATTTCAGAACAATCATAATGCCAACAATGCATTATACTCAACAACACTAATGCTCCCCCTGAATCTGTGCATCCAAGCATTTTTTTTTTGTAAGACTAAGGCTCCCCCTTAGTTTGTGCATCCTGAACACTTTCATCAACAAATCATCAAGGCATCTTCATTAAATCATTAGAAAAAGAATTAAGAGAACTAGAACACCACCAGAGTTACCAAACAGTATCAGAGATACCAAACAGCACTGCAGCTGTGCTGAAGAGAGCTGACTCCAAGCAGAAAATTGTCAGCAATCAGACATACGCGGTTTTCTGTGCAGGAACTCACGTATATACGCTACTGTGTTTTAGGGAACCCGCGTATCCCAAGCCATCTTCTAAATTTATGCAGATTTGTTCTTTTGATCGGCGTAGAATACTCCTGTACTTAGATACTCGAACGTTTCCTCGGCGTAGGTTTGGTAAAAATATCAAGAATCCGTTTGGAGTGGCACATCTAACTTCACCTTTTTGTTCAAGCACTTGTTCACGTAAGAAGTGATACTTGATGGGAATGTGCTTGGTCTTCGAATGGCATAATGATTCTTTGAAATACTAATGGCACTTGTATTGTCGCACATAATGGGGACAAAATGTACACTTCTGATTTGAAAAACTTGTAAGGTTTGCATCATCCAAAGGAGTTCAGTAAACATGCAGCCACATCGTCGTAGATAAGGCAATAGAATTTGCTTCTTGCTGAACGAAGATACTAACCGGGTCCCATATAGAATGCACCACCACTAGTGCTTTTCCAATCATCAACACTTTCAATGTTCAATCGCATCAAGCAGAAGGAAGAGTGAGATCAACATTCTTTGGATACCATAGTCCAAAGTCTTGAGTTCCTTGTAGATATTTTAATATTCTTTTGACAGCCTGAAGGTGAGACTCTTTTTGATTAGCTTGGAATCATCCAAAAATCCCAACTGCATGCATAATGTCTGGTTTAGTCCCAGTGAGATAAAGTAGACTTCCTATCATAGATCTGTATTGTGGTTGATTCACCGTGGGAGAATCATCATGATAACTGATATTACATCCGGTTATCATTGATGTACTTACAGGTTTGCACTCTTCCATGCCATACTTCTTCAGAATTTGCTTAAGATATTTTTCCTGTGATAAGAATATGCCATCTTTTTCTTGATGCACTTGCAAGCCAAGAAAGAATGTTAGTTCCCCAAGTAAAGACATTTCAAATTCTTGCTGCATAACAGAAGCAAAGTTTTGACTCATAGACTCTTCAAAAATGATGTCATCAACATATACAACCACAATCAATAGTTTATCATTTTCAATTTTTGTGTACAAGCATTAATGTATTGCATCTCTTTTGAAAAAACCTTGTTGATGAAGATATTTGTCAAGACGATAATACCAATTGAGCTTCATGAGACCATAGAGCCTTTTTAAGTCTACAAACAAGATTTTCATCATTTCCCAAATGAATCCTTCCGGTTGTTCTATATATACTTCTTCTTCTAGACTAAAATTAAGAAAGTGCGTATTTAACATCCATTTGATAAACTTTGATTTGTTGATAACTTGAAAAAGCAAGAAACATTCTCGATGGCTTCAAGTCTAGCTACAGAGCAAAACTTTCAAAGTCTATACCTTCTTGTTGAGTATACCCTTTGCAAACCAAATTTAGCTTTGCTTACAACATCCCCATTCTCATTTAACTTGTTCTTGAAATCCATTTAGTTCCAATGACATTTTTATCATGAGGTCTTGGAACCAAATCCCAAGTGTCATTCTTTTCAATTTGAACAAGTTGTTCATCCATGGCTTGCCTCCAACATTCATATTTGCTAGCTTCATTGACATTGTGTGGTTCAATTGTGGATATGAGTGCCAAATGACTAGAAGATCCTACAAGAGTTCTCCTTGTTCGCACACCGTATCTTGTCACCCAAAATTTGAGATTCGTGATGATTCTTTTGAACATATCTCGAGGGAGCTTTTCAGACATAGATCATCTCTCAAAATTCTTCATTGGATCCACTGTCTATATCATTGCTATCTGATGTAGAAGGCCATATGTCGCTATCATCTTCTTTTGTTGTTTGTTTTTCTTCTTTAGGAGCTGCAGGAGACTCATCAATAACAACATCAATACTTTCAACAACCCTTCGAAGCCTTTTATTGTAACATGTGAATGCTTTGCTTGATGATGAGTAACCAAGAAATATCCCTTCATCTGATCTAGGTTCAAATTTGCCAAGCTTTTCATCATTATTTTTGATAAAGCATTTACTTCCAAAAACCTTAAAATGCCTCACAGTGGGAGAATTTCCATACCAGAGTTCATATGGAGTTTTGTCACTATTTACTCGAACATGAGCCTTATTGAGAATGT
Organism: Pinus albicaulis; assembly: GCA_034641835.2. Taxonomy (NCBI): domain Eukaryota; kingdom Viridiplantae; phylum Streptophyta; class Pinopsida; order Pinales; family Pinaceae; genus Pinus; species Pinus albicaulis. The sequence goes on from CM076581.1 coordinate 1,390,569,305, forward strand.
TAACTGTTGTATGTGCTGCTTCACTCCAGAACATGTCAAGAATATCAGAATCAGCAAGCATAGCTCTATCCATTTGAACAATTGTTCTATTCATTCTTTCTGCTACACCATTTTGTTGTGGAGTGCCTACTACCGAGAATTGTCTTTTAATGCCATGTTGTTCACAAAATTCAAAGAATTCATTTGATGAATATTCTCCGATCAGATCTAAGACACTTGATTTTTAGATCTAATTCATTTTCTGCCAATGCTTTGAAGCTCTGAAATTTTTCAAGTGCTTGATCTTTGTGTTTAATGAACCTGATCCAACACATTCTAGAGTAGTCACCAATAAATAAGATATAGTATTCTTCCCCACGTAATGACTTTTTCCTCATAGGTCCACGGGAGATATCAAGATGAATGAGTTCAAGAGGCTTACTTCGATGATCCTTCTTTGGCATTAAATCGCATCGGGTTCCGCTTTTACCGAATTGACAAGATTTGCATATGATACTTTCTAGTAGATTAATATTGGGAAGACCATGAACAGCTTGAAGTCTTCTTGCTTTGTTGATTTGAGAAAAGCTCAGATGCCCCAGCCTTCTATGCCATAGCCAATTTTCTGAAGACTTTCTCAAGTAACATTGATCTTTGCAGTTCAGTACATACATGTTGCTTGGATTTCTTTTCCCTTTTATAATAATTTTACCTGTATCAAGATTACGAACCACACATTCTTTTGAACTAAAGACAACTTCAGTTCCTTGATCACACATTTGACTTACACTTAAATGTGGAAACACTTAAATGTGCTATGCCTTTATCCATCCACATACATGACATCATTAGCCTTCACCTTTTCTTTTTAGAAAACCTAATCTCTTTCCTTTAATTACAGTAGGAGTATCATTTCCAAATGTAACTTTCTTTTCCTTTTCTAGAGCATTATATGTAAGGAGTTTGCTTTTGTCACCCGTCATGTGTCTTGAGCACCCACTATCAATGTACCATTGATTTTCTTCACCTTCGGCAAATAATTCTATCCCACAATTTTCAACCTGTATTTCTTTCTTTTTCCATATTTTAGAGCTTGAGGGAACATGTTCTTTTGGCTGGACGTTGCTCCTGCATTCAGATTCTTCATGACCAAAGTTATTGCAATAAGTGCATTCAACTTCACTTTGAAGAGGAGAAAAATTGTTATAGGTATTTTTGGTTCAAGATTCAACCTTTTCTTTCTTTGCTTTGTCATGATGGTTTTATATGCAACACATTGAATAGCTTTATGACCAAAATTGTTACAAGTGAAACATTTCCCATTGAAGTAGAAATTTTTGCGATCATGGAATCTTCTATTTGAATTTACATGTTGGTTGTAGTGTCTTTGAAAGTTATCCCTGTTAGTGTACCTTGAATTGAGATGGTCCTGCTTTCCCTGTAGAGATCCTTTATTCCCTTGCTGAGTGGCCGAATGATGTAAACCACCAGAATCGCTTTTAGATAGTGTGGTGTCAAGTTTGAGAAGACTGGGTATATCCAAGACCTCGTCTTTATAAGAGACCTTTGTTGTACCTTGATGATCTCATCTAAGGTTTCAGATCCTTTAGCAAATCTAATATTCAAGGTTTTTTCTTTCTCAATTTCTTTTCTTTGACTTACCACTTCACATTCTAGTTTTTCAATATGTTTCTTCGCTTCTTCAAGCTGTTTTTCAATGGTCTCTCTGATTATATTTTGTTCTTCTAAGAGAATTTTGTAATCTTCTAAGCGAGGTTTGAGTTGATTATTTTCTTCAAGAAAATCGTTTTCCTCTAGAGCATCCATAAAAGTATTCTTTTCTTCTTTTTGTTCAAAAGCCATGAGAAGTCTAAGATCTTCTTCACACTCTTCCTCACTATTAGATGACTCATCACTATCTTCATTAGCATAGTAACTTTTCTTAGAGCTAGATCGGTTCTTATTCATTCTTACTACTTATTTTCTTTTATAAGGACATTTTGCAGCATAATGACCAACTTTACCACACTCAAAACATTTGAAGGGAAGCTTACCGTTGAATCTTCCAGTGCCTAGTTGGAGCTTTCTCACGAAATTTGCTTCTTCTTCATCGGATACATAGCTGGATTTGACAACCTCCTTTTCCTTTCCTTTTGCAGACACCTTAAAAGCAGCTTCTCTGATTTGAGAAGGACCTCCTTGTCTCATTTCAAAAGCAGTCAAAATACCATGTAATTGAACAATAGTAAGAGTTTGCATATCTTGCCTTTCTTCAATAGCTGAAACTTTAGAGTCAAATCTTGAAGTCAAGGATCTTAAGACTTTTTCTACCAGAGTAGTATCAGTTATGGTTTCACCCAAATTTCATTTGGATTTACAATATCATCTGCACGAAGAAAGAAACTGGCAACACTCTCATCACTATGCATCTTCAAATTTCTCATTCAATTCTAAGAGTTTGGAGTTTGCACCCTCTACCTTTGTGTCTCCTTCATAGCTCGAATGATTTTGTCCCATATTTCTTTTCCTGAATTTAGCTGCCTCACTTTAGCAAATTCTGATTTAGACATGCTTCCTAACAAGACATTTACTGCTTTGGAATTGGTTTCATACTTCTTCCTTCTGCTGCATCAGTAGGAATACTTGTCGGGTATTGATAACCTTCTTCCACGATTGCCCATACATTTGCACCAAGACTTTGTAGATATGATTTTGTTCGTAACTTCCAGAATATCAAATTGCTTCCATTGAATAGAGGTGGCTTTATAGACATTACTCCTTCTTGACTTCCCATCGCGACGGATCTCCCTCAAGCGATCAAGCTTCGCACAAGGACACGCTCCCGAAACCAATTGTTGGGAAAATAATTCGAGAGGGGGGTGAATCAGTATTTACTGCAAAATCAAATCTTTTTACTTTTTCATTCCTTAAAACCCATACGCTACTTTCCTTCAGTAAACTAGCGTATATACACGGATCCCCTTTATGAAACTAGCGTCTACACAGAGATCTAGATCAGTCATTAAACCTTTACTTATATTATTCCATCATTCATTCATTGGGTGCTCAATAAACAATAAACAGGTGTAGAAAGAACAGAATAAACCATCTCACAAAGCATCACACATGAACACCAGGATTTTTAGGTGGAAACCCAGATCGGGAGAAAACCACCGCTGCAGTTGCTCAGCCTTCAATATTTTATTATAGAGAAAACATCTTACAACATATGTGCTGGCGTAGACTTGACCAGCACGCAGGCACCCACCTGCACTCGCTTACCAGCCTCTCCTGGAAGGGAGCTCCAACCCCCTGACTCGTTTACCAGCCTCTCCTGGAAGGGAGCTACGACCCCCTGCTCTCGTTTACCAGCCTCACCTGGAAGGGAGCTACAACCCCCTGACTGAAGGCTACAACCCTCAGCACCACCATTGACCACGTTTCATCAATTTTCACACTGGATCCAAAGCTTCCTTTAGAACACAACTTGCAGGCCACGTTTCATCATATTTTCAGACTGGACCCACTCCATACTTTTAAGCACAAACATACATCACCAACAGATACATATCAACACAGATCAGATAGCAGAAACACAGCAGAACAGATCAGATATTTCATACCCCTTGCTTCAGCAAACCCTAGTTTGCATACGCGCTTTCCCTTTACCGATGTCGCGTATATACGCGCTTTAGTCCACACAAACCAGCGTATACCTCACTGTATATTTTTATCAAGGTGATAATAAAGGCTTTCTCTATTCTCAAGGGTTGCGTATATTTTCGCTTTCCCTCTCGATGAAGTAGCGATATCTTCAATCATTATAGAGCAGCATACTTCTCTCGACGTATATTCAAGCCTCCAGATTTAATTTCTACTTCAAATACGTATGTTCATCCATTGTTCGCCTCATCACAGATCTAAGCCTTCCATAATCAGATCTAGCAAATACAAGTGCAATTCAGACCTAGATCCCCTTCTTCATCATTGGTGCATCATACATTCAGATTTATCATTCAAGTGTAACCCTTTCCATTCAGATATACTTCAGAGAGAAGTATTCATTCAAGCTCAGACATCTTGCACCCACACTCATGATTTGCACAATGAATTTCTTCTCCTTATATAGGTTTACCCTTTTCAATTCCATGAGCCCCTTTTTCAATACCATGAGCCCAAAACCACATTACATCCAATGGTATTCCTGGACGGGGTCAATTAGGTGGAACATTACCCAATACAATGGGTCAATACCATGGTGATTACCCCTGGTTTTGCACTTTTAGAGCGCTTTTGCCCATACGCGACTTGGAACGTTCTTTTCCGCGTGCATACGCGACTTCCCTTAGACAGATCCGCGTATACCTAGAGACATACTCTTTTTCATCAAGATTGAGCACATGCTGACTTCTTTTCTTCAATGCCTTCTGTACACACTGTAGATACATCATATTTAGCTCATCAAGAACATATTCTAGCAAGCACAACTTCATCAAGTGGATTGTCATCATCTTCATCAGGTGGGTTGCCTTTCAAGGACAACTCTTAGCATCATATCACATCAGATTTACATCGTTTACCAAGTCCATCAAGTCAAGAATAACTTCATTAGGTGTATTTCCATCAAGGACAACACATGTCAACAATATCATGTCTTCATCTTCATTCAGTGGGTTTCCATCAAGGACAACACTCTGCATCATATTTCCAACAATTGTGACCCCATAGACTATTATATATAAAAGGAGGTTTTTCCAGTTGTATCATCCATGAATTTTCCATTTATGTCATGTCAAGGAGGTTTCCCCTTTGAAGTGGCTTATTTATAAGGCATTGATCCCTCTTTTCCTCTATTTTTGGAGTTGGTTTCATAACACCTCACTTTATGGTTGAATAATGTGATAAAGAAGTGATACACCTATGATTTGTTCTAATTATTTGACACTAACCCTTAATGAATGTTTGATCTCATGTTCATATTTGATTATGAATTAGTTGATTCTAGCATGCTATGAAAATGATGCAGAAGTCTTTGAAAACTTGATATATTTTGACTTCATGATGTAACAATGGTGCTTATCCATGACAACATTATGATAGAAAGTTTATTTCTAGAATGACGATGACTTAAGTGGCTTCCCATTAACAGGGAGAAACTCTCCATGAGATCTCTACACCTACTATTAGTTGTAAAAATATGGATTTTGGACATGAATAACCACATGATGTTGTTAAAAATATTTTGACAAGTTTTGATATGATCAGAGAAGGTTTCTTCAAGTAAAATCCTCAACTACTAGGAGAAAGGCTTAAGGGTGCGGTTATAAGCCTCTCAATCAAAAGGAAGAAGGAATATGCATATGGTTAAGCTTTCAAAACTAAAATTTGATTATTGAAAAATACAAAAATAAATTCCTCAATTTTATTTTTCCATGACTAAATTGAGAAAATTTCAATTTTCACATCAGCGGACAACTTGGATGTAGTTAATTGAAGTGACATGGCTCTTCTCACTTTGTTAGATCAGTAAATTCGAGTTAGAGGAGTTATATTCTAGTTAAGCATGTGTTTGCTAATTTTTAGAAACCAAGGTTAGTTAATTCAAGTTGTTTTTTGTTAAACTAGTTCTAATTGTTGGAGGAAGTCATCTTTCAAACAACATAATTTGACCACCAGAAAATACCTAAAACTTGGCCTCAAAAGTACTGAAGTGCAACCTTTAATGGCTAAAATTATTCTTCAACAAGCGTAAGACTTAGTGTATAGAATATATTTTCAACTCACCTTCTATCTAGGAAAACAAACATTCCCAAAGAGTGGAAAAAACCATTCAAAAAATGTAGAAAATTTCTTTTCATAGAAAAACTCTCCAATTTTCCTTCACTTCAATTTGTTCATGAGGTATAGACCTAAAAATTTCTCCTTCACTTACTCAAACATACCTGAATTGGCTTGAGTGAGTGACTATAAATGCTCCTTCTCATGCCTATATAAAGTGAGTTTGGGGTCTACACTGGGATGACTTATCTAGTGGCTAAGCTGACTTGTCCACTAACTAGGCTAACTTTTGCAATCGGAAAAATGTATAATAAATATTCAAAAAATCATTTCTCCTCAACTAAAAGGAGTTAAATGGAGTGTTAGATATTCTGTGAAGGGTATTTGAATAATTTTTCCAAACATGTATATTACACTCCTATTTAAGCTAGGAAATTAAAGTAAAACACATTCAAATATAGGGTATCTAAATGGGTCATCAAAAATAAAAAAAAAGATATTTCTAGAAGGCATGCCATATATCATTGGAAATATATCGAATAATGGTCTTTTATCATTTAGATTTCTCATTCATTTGGTCAACCTTTAAAATTAATAACAACCATTTTCAATATCTATTGTACTATAGTTCTTGATTATTTTGTGGTAATAGCCAACTAACCCTAAGAATCCTCCAATGTTCTACAATATTTTTGGGATTTATTGGTATATCATAGCTTTAATTTTGTTAGGGTATACTTTAAGAGCTTCATTGAATACAAACTAACCCAAAAAGTTTATTTAGTAAACCCAAAAAGTACACTTGGAAGGATTTTCGTATATTCTTTTCCCTTTTAATGATTTTAAGACCCGATTAACATGATTTATATTATCTTCCCAAGATTTATTATATATTAGTATGTCATCAAAAATTCGTAGCACAAATTTTCTAGGGAATAATTTAAAAAGTGAACTCATCAATCTTTGATATGTTGAAGGTAAACTAGTAATTTAAAGTGGCATAACCAAAAACTCATAATGGGCTTCATATGTTAGAAATGATATATTAGAAATGTCTTCTTGCCTCATTTTGATTTGATGATATTTTGAGCATAGATCTAACTTGGTAATAAAAAAATTCCAAGCAATTCATCAATGTAAACAATAGGAAACTTATATTTGGTGACTATGTTATTTTGACACATTTCCAATTGCGTTTATATTAAGGGGTTGCAAGGAATGATTCAAGTCCTCTCTAATAATATTTAATTCATGTAAGTGACATGATCAAATTTGGTGTAATGAATTTGGGCCTTGTTGAAAATGAATAGTATCTCAAGGAAAGGAAGATGCTTGTTCCTCATATTTTGACATTTCTTGAATCACATTCTCAATCTCAATATTTTATGCAGATGGATCACTATAAGGCCTAATGTTGGGTGGTACACTTCTTAGTTCCAATCAATAGCATGATCATCATATTGAGTAGGAGAAATACCCATAGGTATATATGTAATTAACAGGCAATAATTGTAGATAACTTTTTGGAGATCGATTTGGGTAGAGGACATAGATATTTGAAAATATAGCAAGAACAATTGTACAATTACACTTTTGTGTCCATTTCTGAGGAATTTTTTTATTTTTTAGACCATATCACTTTATAGCTTTCCATTGGATACATCTATGCTAAATTTCCTTGCCTGTTGAGGAAAGTATCATCAAACGATAATGCAAATTATGGGTCATTTTTCCAATTTATTGTGACCATTACACCTCTAATACAAAATTAACCACAACCATTTAAATTGTATTTATAAGATTTTCCAATAAATATTCTCCAATTAAAATTAACATTGTTGCATCACCCCATATTAAAATTAATAATATGAAACTTCCATGAATAGTTATAGTACCACTATCTAAAATAATTATTTATTGTCATTTTAAAACTTTTTTTTAGTATGTTATAATTTATTATTTTTGTTTTTTTTGTTATTTGAGGAAACAACAAGTGGGTTCGGCTAGTCTCTTATTAGGTAAAAAATGGAATATTTAATTCCTACTTGTCTATTGTTGTAATTCCCTATTTGGGGAGTTTGTTCCTACATAATAGGAAGTAACTAGAACTATATTTTTTCCTAGTTTAGTGTGTGGTTGAGAGAATCTCTCAACCACATTACTGTATGTCCAAGATAGATTTCCTATCTTGAGACTATTTCATGTATATATATGTGTGTATAATATCTTTGTGTGAGAATATATAGAATTTGAATAAGAGTTTCCAGTGCGATATTTTATCTTGGTATCAGAGCCATAAGGGCCTAGGCCTCAACCCCTAGTGGGCTGAGGGAAATAGCAAATAGAGAGTTTGTTTTATAATTTATTTTGGGTTTGTCCATCTGAGAAAGAGCGTTGCCTACCTGAGGAGCGTTGTGTGAGGAGCGACTGGCAGCATTCAGTTTTTACTGCGTATTTTACTTCCAAATTTTCAAGACTCTCATAAAGGATTAACAGTCATGGACTCCTTAGATGTTAAGATCCAGATCCTTTTAGGTCCAAAAGCAGCGCTGTTTGAGTCTCTGATTGAACATTTGATGGGTACTGATAATGAAGTCCCTCAAGTTGCTTACAAGGCATGTTGATGTTATTTGTGACTAGTGAAGTGAGCATCCAACGTCATCGCTGAAAGAGGAGATCACCATTGTAGTCCGTTGCATGTCTCACTTGCATCGGTACTGTTGAAATTCCTTTTACTTCACCTGGAAGCAACATTGTTTCTCCATTTCAAGAATGCCGATATAGAAGCAGGGAGATTTTTTGTTTAATTTGGGTGGAAGTTCCAAGCATCAAAATCATTTGGTTGGCTTGAGCAAAGAACTAAAAAGAAGTTCGTGCAATTGCAGAAGCAAAGGAAGTAATGTATAGTCTGAGAGTATTGTGTAGCTACAAAATTGTTGAAAGGTTGGCGTGCTACATGGTGTTATGGGTCAATGGAGAGAAAATAAATTGTACCCGTGAGTTCTCTTTGACATGGCTGGTGCATTTACAAAGTCGCAGGACCATATGGTGAGGGCGGAAACGGGACCAGTTTCCCTGACAATGAAGACGGTTCTATACAAACACAGAAATATACAGATAGAGAAGGCAGAGGCCAAGCTCAGAATCCTGGGGTATGTGCATGGTACGAGAAACATACCATCGATTATGAACCTGATAGAGGCATCCCGGGGGATTTGAAAGCCTACAATGCGCCTCTACATTATGCACCTGGTGGATTTTTCGAAGAGGTCTTCTGTGATCATGATGGTTCACAAGGCCAGGAAAAACGGGATCCCCTTTTGGAACTGCAAGCATTCCCAACCGAACCGGATAGTGGTTGCATTCAAGGCATATGAGCAGCTGAGCAAGGTAGCGGTGAGCAGCACATGCACGAGGATATCTGAAAATTGATAGCTATATTAAGACCATTGCTCAGGTCGTTGGAAGTGAGGAGGAAGACAGGATGACTCTCATCCTGATTGCTACCTTGATATTCTAACTGATTACAATGCAGGGTATAAAGACATGGAGAAATGGAGCTGAGAGATTTTTTTTTGGGAGGCCTAGAAAATTTGAGGCGCAGAAAAAGTTTGGAGCAGATAGAAGTATGAAATTGACAAAGAAATGTGGCTGATTTCGGGAGCGACAGTTTGAGCAATTTTTATCAGATGAAGAATGAAAGAGGCAGAGACTGGGGATCAGTGGTCATACCGAATTCACCATGGATCAATTTCTGTCCAAGATAGATCGATTTGTGTTTCCTTGTTCTCCATATTCATACTCGTAGGGTTATTGATTGGTGGTGGTCTGGATCTATGAAGCCAGTGTGAGGCTGCAGTGGTAGTTCGAAGATGGAATTGGCTACTAAGATTTGCGTAAGCCAACATTGTAGGCTCTTTTCTCATGCTTGGTAACATATAAAAGCTTTTGAATGAATGCTTTTATATTTGTTAAATCATTGCGGTCATCGTGGGGTGGAGGATCAAATTCTGTCAAAATGCAAGGGATAGGGATGCATGTCGTGCACTTTTGCCTGCAAGAGAATTTGTTGAGATATTTATGAATATCTCACTGGAGATTTGTGAAGAAAGGGATATAAAAGGTCTGTTCTGTTTTTTTCATTTGAGCAGAGAGAAGGGAAAGGAGTGCAGTGCACTTACAGTTTGTTTGTTCTGCTGCTGAGAATTAGAAAGGGAGTCTTGGGTGCTCATATAGTGGCTTCCTTTCTCACTAAAATGCCTTCACTTATCTACTTCCAAACCGATGTCTTGAAGAAAGAGAAGATCACATTTGTTGACCAAGCCGAGTATATTGTGAGAGGAAGGAGAGATTTATTTGAACTGCTACTCGAGGCTTTCAAGGGCATCAACAAGTTGGATGTTCAAAGCATATGAAAGGGAGAAAAACGGAAGCAAATTTATGCATTTTTTTTATTAATAGATCTTAGTACTCCCATGATGTCATGTGCTTAATATTTCTTTAAGAATGGTCATGTGAGTAATGTAAATCTGGTTAAATTAAATGTTGTGACATTTAGTTTAGGCAACTATTATCACGAGTGCTAGTGTTTGTTGGAATTGTCCATTCCGACAATAGAAAAATTTATTTGCAGGAATGATTTACTCCAGATATGATGAAGACATGACAATGAAAATGGCATCAAAGAGTAGTGGTTGGAGCTGCATGATGATCGTGTTTGTGTGTGCCTAGTGTAACAAAGGGAGTAGATTGTGATGGAAAGTAGCGAGCATAAGGAAACATGCTTGGAAGCAGTTGCCTTGATATAGTGAACATGGGAAGTGGCATTATGTTGCGATGCCAAGGAATTGGATACTGAAACGCGATGGAGGATCGGCCCGTGGAGTCCTGGATTATTGTTCTTGAAGGGAAAATTGTGTTCTCTTTGTGTGGCTGTGAGTGCCTATGTCTCAATTATCAGTGTTTGAATGCACTGCATTGAGTCCAGTTGAAAAGTCGTCAATCCGGTTTCTTTATCAATGGACCCCTCATAGGTATCGTTGGAATGGTTGCTGGTATGTTTGGGAAATAATCATCTTTGGGCAGAGAGGGAAATTAATGTGAAGAATTTTTATTTATATTCTTGGAATCATGTTTAAAGATTAGCGAGCCTTATTGAGCCTAGCTAACTCAATGTAGGTAAAGTTATTTTGTTAGAATTTGCAACTCTAAGGAATGACAGGTTAAGCATGGAATTCCAAGAAGTTATTTGACAAAGACAGGGATTCCCAAGATGTAGGAGAAGATGAGGTAATGAAGCAGCAACAACGTTTATGGTGGACAACAAATAGTTGTTTGTTTAGTGTGGATTTGTCGAATAGATTCCCTAGCATGTTATAAGAAAGTCTAGATGGTTGTTGTAATGGTCATTATATGTACCCAGAAACTCCAAAATGTTGAAGTATGGAATGTAAGCCTTGTAAAGGCATTTGAAAGTTCGTGGTGATCTTAAAACCACTTTGTAATGGTTTATGGTCAGCTGGAAACCATATTTTGTCACGGTAAAGTGATGGTTTCTGGTGAGCTAGAAACCACATATATCGCCTTTATGGCTAGTTTGTGGTGAGCCAGAAACCACATATAGAGCCTTAGTGGCTGGATCGCCTTTGTGGCTAAATCACCTTTGTGGCTATGTGTACATGGGAGCTTTGTGCTCGTAGGAGCAGGTGGACTGCAATAACACCTGACTCACAGTCTCAGATATTGGTGTGTCTGACCACAAGAGGGTCGACGCATTTTTCTATCTAACAGTTGCGTCGAAAGGCACAATCAGTGCAACTGTTAGGGATTGTTATTTGGACATGAATATTTGGCTTAGAAAAGCAATGATCTCTCTTTGTTTTGGAGGTTCTGCACATGCAATTCGCCCGATGGTGGTGGATTTGTAGGTCCATATATGCAGTGATAATGGTTGATAGAATCATGTATGCGAAGGACATCCTACAAGACTAGTAGTTGCAGCGGTTGGTACCCATGCATTCCGGTGGATGGTTGCTCCTTTATATGGACGTTGACATATTCTTTGTTATGTTTGACCACAACCAGAATTTGTGAATTAACATCATGACAAGTAGTCATTAAGGGGGGGAGTTGGAATATTTAATTCCTACTTGTCTATGGTTGTAATTCCCTATTTGAGGAGTTTGTTCCTACATAATAGGAAGTAACTAGAACTATATTTTTTCCTAGTTTAGTGTGTGGTTGAGAGAATCTCTCAACCACATTACTGTACGTCGAAGATAGATTTCCTATCTTGAGACTATTTCATGTATATATATGTGTGTAATATCTTTGTGTGAGAATATATAGAACTTGAATAAGAGTTTCCAGTGTGAGATTTTATCTGTAAATTCCAATAACTACCAATATAACCCTTTGTTGTTTAAGTATTATTTTTGTAGACATATGTGGTGATTCAGGGAGAAATTTACCCTAAAACCTCTCCACACATAAGACTTCATTTTCCAATTAATGAAGTTTAAATGTCAAGTATAAATGTTTAGCATTTAACAAATTTAATTTAATGTCAATTTAGCCCTTAATTAAAAATGAATAGAATTATTATGGATTAAATAAGTTTAAATTCTACATTGATTTTAAGGAAAGCCAAGTTTCATTGCATAGTACAAAGTGGTGAATAATTAAATTAAAATTGTTAATTTAATGTTGGTGGATTCTAGATTTTGAATATAATATTTTAAAACATACTATAACAATTTTATCTTGTTAATAAAATTACACATTCTTTATTGGAATGAGAGGTGCTCTCATCACAATACAAATTTCCGAATAATTAAATTAAAATTATTAATTTAATGTTGGTGGACTCTAGATTTTCAATATAATATTTTAAAATATACTATAATAATTTTTATCTTTTTAATAAAATTAGGCATTCTTGATTGGGATGAGTGGTGCTAGAGATGTGTACCTTTAATGTAAACATGTTGACTCCGTACAAATAAAAATAAAATATAGTAGAGATGTGTAACTTAATGTAACCTACTAATGTAACACTAATGTAAAAGTTTGGCTATATATATATATATATATATATATATATATATGGTAGAGATGTATAAAATGTAATGTGTTAACTTTAAAAATAAAATTAAATAAAAAAATTAAAATAACCCTATAAACATTAGTAATAAATAAAAATAGAAATGACCCATGGTATTTACCCATGGAATTAAGAACCGATGGTATTCATCCATGGATATGCAATAGCACTTGGCATTTGTATGTTTTTTTTATAGTTGAATGGATGAAAACATATTGTGTATATATTCGTAGTGGCTTTAGATCTTCCTGGAGGCTATTAGGTGGTTCAGGAAGGTGTTTTTCAGAGGTGTTAGATTACACATGATTGCACAAAGTAAATAACAGTAGTTTCTTCTTTGATAACAACTTTCATATAATATATGTGATATCTTTTCTTAATTTATGTGTAATAATGTGTTATAAAAATAGAACTCATGGATCTAGGATGGTAAGCTTATAAATGAATATGCTTAGCTATGAAAGTAGAGATCATATATCAAAGGTGGTAAGTTCAGAAATGAATAAGGTTAACTATGAAAGTGGGGTTTGGAGAAGAGGTTGGAGAAATATTAAGTATAACATGGGTGAGGGAAAATATTGAATAAAATGCAATTACGCGTTAAGGCGTTGTTATTTAAAAAAAAAAATTCCTAGCTGCCACTCTGTCCATGTTTTGGCCACTGGATGACATGTTAGATGATTGAAATGTTCTACACCATTAGATCCAATACCTCCTTCAACCTAACTAACTAAATAATTCACTAAACCATACTAATTTCTTCCACCTTATAATACATCCTATCTTCTGTAGAAATTTTGTGTTTCCATCTGCCAGTGCTTTTGGTTACAAGTATCAAAAATAAAAATTGTAACTTCAGATTTCTCTACGTAAAAATTTCTTATTAGGATTCTCACTCAAATGTGAAAAAAATTGTGCATTCTCAATTAAATGTGAAATGTGAGGACATCTGCAATGACTAATTTTACTAATTTATCTTCGGTGAAATTTCTTATGCGCATTTTAAATGTGAAGACATCTCCCGTGACTAATTTGACTATTTTTTTTTTTGGTAAAGATTGGTGATTTTTTTTTTTTTTTGCCGTGACTCATTTTATGTCAGGAAGTGACTGATTTTATGTGATGACATCTGACGTGATTAATTTTTTGGAAAAGATTGGCGAAAAAAAATTCTAACCATTTTTCAGTTAAATTTGAGGACATTTCGAGTGAGAGTGGTTTTATTATGTGCATTCTCAGTTAAATGTGAAGACATCTGTGGTGACTATTTTTTTTTTGGTAAAGACAGGTAGCGTTGAAAGGGAGTCTGTGAGAAGATTTGTAGTGTTCTCATAGTTTTTTTAGGAATTTTTTTAATATTTTGATATTTATGAATTTAAAAATAGTTAATGGGATTATCACTTATTTGTTTCTATATTTTTCATCTTTTGTAATTTTTTTTTATTTAAATTGATGATGAGTTTGCTCATATTTCTTCGAGTTTTTTTGGCTGAAAAAACAATGTCGAAAAAGCATTGTTAATTTATTACCATAACTGTAGTTATATCTCTAAAAACACCACATTCCAAAATGAAATGTTTTTCATATTATACTATTCTATAATTATAAAAAATATGCATTGATTCTTTCCAAACTTTTTTAAATTATTGTGTTTATTAACCCTTCTAAAACTAATGTGAAAATGGTGTGTTACTAAGAATTCATCCAAAATTGAGGGCTTTTCGTGCTGATCACTTGCCCTTGCAATGTGTTTTGCCTTCCAAAAAAAAAGATGGCTGCTACCTAATAGCAACAGAGAATTTCCCAGAAAAATTTATTTAATGAATAAAAATACAACTAATAATCCTCTCCAAAAAACACAACACTCACCACTTCTTTTCAAAATTACTTTGTAAACTTAAATTTAATTTAATTTTTTTAATTTGAAAACTTGTTTATTTAAAATCCTTTATAATAAGTATATTTAAAAAGATATCTAAAATACGATAAAATTAATCACTCAAAGACTCTTGAAAGAAAAAATTAAACTGAAAACTTGCAAACTTTTCTTATTCTAAAATCTAATTTCAACTAATTTGGTAATTCTGATATATTCTAACTATTTTACAGTTTTAAAGTTGAAATTTAATAAAAACATATCTGAATTAAAATGTAAATTTTATTTATTTAAATACAAATTTTAAATACATATACATAGTGTGAGAATAATCTAGAATAATGTAGAAATAGGAGTGGTTATGGTTTGTTGAACGAGAGTTTCATAATTAGAGTTTAGTTCCACCAGTTCAAGATTGTTGCTTCAAACTTAGGAAGTTGAGCTATAAATATGTAATTTTGTCGTTGAGCTAATAACAAGTTTTGTGTGAGCTCTTTCTCACGTTGTGTGTTGCATCTTATATATTTAATTTGGTATTAGAGCTGTGAGGATTGTTGGAGGCCATTTTATAGAGGCCGTGATCGCTGGAGTGTGTGAGGAATGAAACCAAGATCGCTTGTTTGGGCAGTGAGACAGATATAAGCCATAACACATCCGTTCCACCACGAGTCAAGTAGTTACACGGATCATACCTACTCACAATCACTAAGTTATCTGACTGATAAATTGTGCTTCCACATCTCTTTTGTTTCCTACAACGACCTGCTGCAATCAACGTCTACACAAATCGGTTGTCGGCGGTGCGGTGAGCTATTCGTTCTGCTTAGATGATGTTAATATTCGTTCTTCTAACTAGAACGAATCTCTCCACCTCCAAATCAAGCCCACACGTATTGGCTATGAAGATATGAAAGGAGGAGTGCAACACAGATCCTCCCAGATTTTCGGCTCCAGAATCTAGTGTATCTGCCCAATTCCCGGTGTTGCATTTGTTTATTGGGTTTGTTCATATTGTCGTGCAACATGCCTGTAAAGAGGAGAACACACACAGATTGGATAATTTCAGCCTTTGGAAGTGATATTAATACTTCTCTGTTTGCTATATCTTTCACCAGATCTTTGACTGCGTTGGAAAGCCGATTTGAAATAGATTTGAAATCGTACAAGAAAAGTTTATTCAGAGATTATAATTC
This sequence comes from Pinus albicaulis, assembly GCA_034641835.2. Classification (NCBI taxonomy): domain Eukaryota; kingdom Viridiplantae; phylum Streptophyta; class Pinopsida; order Pinales; family Pinaceae; genus Pinus; species Pinus albicaulis. The sequence goes on from CM076581.1 coordinate 1,390,585,233, forward strand.
ATCGAAGAGCTGGCGGTATGCCCCTGTTTGAGCCTCGTCAATGACCGTTGTTTTTCCTAGTGACAGAAAGTCTATGTCTCATTGAATTTGTGTTCGTAATCACCGAGTATTTCATGTTGGAGAATTGAAAGAGGCTTGGATTAGAAGAGGAGCTGCCTGGAGAAGTGACCAACATAGAGTGGCATTGTTTTGTGTGGCGCTTGTTGTGTGTGAGAAGAACCCTAAGTCAATGTTTCGATAAAAGTAATCATTACCGTTTCGCTTTCCTCGGTAGGTATCGTAGGAATTACCTGAATCGGCTCCATAAGTATTGTGCTAGGCCTCTTGCCTATTCTCTTTGGATTACAAACGGTCCTCCGAGCATATTCTTCTATGTGCCAATAGTTGCCTCAGTGTTGTCGAGCCAGATTTTCCTAGAGGAAGTAATGTTATAACTGTTTGATTTCGAATAGAGAGATCAGAGATTTCTCTATGGTAGGTAAATTTTTTTCTTGTGATTAGAGATAAGGGAGTCGCTACTGCTAGGTTGTATTTCATGATGGGAAATTGAATGAGTTCTTGCTATTTAATTCATGCAAGCTGAATATAGAGTGAATCTATCTGCACTTGGGCAGATATGAGAAAACAGAGTTACAACAAACTTTGTCAGAAAAAATAGATTTGTAGGTGAGATAAATGGGGCATTGTCAATATTTCTATATTTTTAGATCCTTCTGATGATTTTTTTTTCATGTGATCATTTGGAGGCATTTTGGGCTTGGGTAGTATTTTTGAGTCAGAAGAATATTCTGACAAACAAGTTTCTATAATTGAAGAGCTACCAATGGTTCATGAAGAAGGGCATAAAAGCTTGAATCATGAACCTACTGCTTAAGATCTAGATGATAACGAAAACAAGGGTTTAGCATTGATTACAAGAGGTAAAAATCTTCAATTGTTTCTCTCTAATGTTGCATTGTCTGTTGAAACTGTTGATGAGAATGCTTGGTTCATAGATTCTAGTGCATCGGCTCCTATAACTTCTAATAAAGAATGGTATGATAAATATTATCAGAAAATTGATGGCACACACATTTACCTAGGATATAACAGGTCACATAAAGTCCAAGGATATGGCGTAATAAGTGTGTACTTACCTAATTGACAAATGAGACAGATTCATGACGTGATGTATGTTGTTGGTATTAAAAATAATTTGATATCTATTTCAACTATCACTCATAATAATTTAAAAGTGGAATTTGGTAAATTGGGATTTATTGTGAAAGATGTTCAGGATCGCTACAGAGTTGTTTCCACAGGTACCATGGTTGGCGGATTTTATAAATTGGATGTGATGATGAAGCGTCATGTTGCATTGACATCCACAACAACGTCAACAACAAAGTTATGGCATCACATTTATGGGCACCTAAATTACAATGATTTATTGTTGTTGCAAATAAAAACAATGGTTGAAGGTCTTCTTGTTATGGAGTGTGAACAGTTACCATGTGAAGCTTGTGCACTTGGTAAGCAGCATAGAGAGGAGTTTCCCATTCATATAGAGAAAAGACAATATGATATACTTGAATTAATTCACACTGATGTATGTGGACCTATGCAAACTAGGTCACTTGGTGGTGCTTCCTACTTTCTTATTTTTATTGATGATAGATCTAGATATACATGGGTCTACTTCATACGAAGAAAAAGTGATGTCTTTGAGTATTTTAAAGAATTCAGGATTTTGATTGAAAATAAAATAGGGAAATACATTAAAATTCTCAGATCAAATCAGGGTGGTGAATATAAATCAGGAGCATTTAATAGGTATTGTAAATTTCATGGGATCCAACTACAGTTCACAGTAACCCATACTCCTCAACAAAATGATGTTTCTAATAGATGGAATAGAACACTAGTGGAGTGTGTTCGCAGTATGCTTCAAGGTAAAAACATTTGTAATGGTTTCTGGTAGAAGCCATTATTACTGTTGTTTATTTGAAGAATCGAAGTCCCACTAAGAAATTAGCATTTCAAACTCCTTTTGAGATTCTTTATAGTTATAAACCTGATTTCAGTCATTTAAGAGTATTTGGATGTACTTCCTTTGCACATATTCCTAAGGATAACAGGAGAAATCTTGATGCAAAGTCAATCAAGTGTGTTTTTATTGGGTATTGTACAGATCAGAAAGCATATAAACTGTTTGATCCTAGTTCACATAAACCGTTTGCAAGTCGAGATGTGGTGTTTCATGAGAATGTTGATAAAAGTGATACAAAGAATGATTCTTGGCATATATCTAATGATGATCATGTCAAAATTGATACTTTGGTTAAACAGGAATAGGAATAGGTATAGGTACAGGTTCAAGGTCAGAATAAAAACAGTATGAGCACATCTAGCAATAGTGATTCATCATAAGAGGAAGATTCACCTCGAAGCAGGAGAATCATAAATGAAACTCCAACAGGTATTGTAGAACCAAGAAGGTCAACCCGACAAACCCAGCTTCTTGCAATATATAGAGATTATGCCTCGATGTCTAATATCATGAATGTTGTAGAACCAGTAGATTATGAATGAGCTAAAGAGCATGAAAAATGGATAAATGCTATGAGTGATCAATATGACTCTCTTATGAAAAATCAAACATGGGAATTAGTTGAACTCCTTGAAAATAAAGTTCCAATTGGAAGAAAATGGTAGTATAAATATAAATTTAAAGCAGATGGTAGCATTGATAAATTTAAGGCGAGATTGGTTGCAAAAGGATATGCTCAACATGAGGGAATTGATTATGAAGATACTTTTGCACCAATAGCTAAATTGAATACAATTAGAGTACTGATTGCCTTAGCTACAAAACATAATTGGAATATACATCAATTGGATTCCAAATCTACTTTTATGAATAGTGATTTAAAGGAATAAGTTTATCTGGTTCAACCTGAAAGATTTGTCAAACACAGATAGGAGCATCTAGTCTGTAGGTTAAGAAAATCCTTATATGGTTTGAAATAGGCATCGAGATCATGGTATGTAAATATTGATACCTTCTTTCATGAGAATGGGTTTGTGAAAAGAAAAAAATATCCTAACTTGTATATTAAGAAAGATGAAGAAAGAAATTTTTCTTTAATATCTCTATATGTGGATGATCTCATCATCACAGGAAATGCTTAAAATTTAATTGAAGAAATTAAAATTCAGTGGTCTCAGGAATTTGAAATGAAAGATCTGGGTGAATTGCATTACTGTTTAGGAATTGAGGTATGGAGAGAGCCTAGTAAAACATTGATCAATCAAAGTAAATACACAAAGGAAATTCTTAAAAATTTCAATATGAGTGGTTGTAAATCTATGTCAACTCCCTTAGAACATAATGCAAAGTTGTAAAAATAAGATGGAAGTAAAGATGCAAATGGAACTTTATATCGTCAGTTGGTGGGAAGTCTGAACTATCTGACCACTACTAGACTAGACATTGCATACTCAGTCAGTATCCTTAGTCAGTTTATGGCTAAGCCTTCAGGAAATCACTGGAATGCTGCAAAGAAAGTTCTTCGATACTTAAAAGGAAAAATCAATTTAGGTATTATGTATACTGATGAATCTGATGTTGCATTGATAGGTTTTTCTGATTCAGATTGGGCAGGAAATCCTGATGACAGATGATCTACCTCTGGCTATGCATTTCATATAGGATCAGGGGTTGTGTCATGGAGTAGTAAGAAATAGCCAACTCTTTCTTTATCACCAACAGAATCTGAGTACAAAGCTTTGACCAATGCCACCTCTGAAGATGTTTGGTTATGGAGAATTCTTGTAGATCTCGAAGAAAATCAAAGTGGTTAAAGATGCATAAATTGTGATAATCAAAGTGCTATCAAATTAGTACACAATCCAACATATCATGCCAGATCAAAACACATAGAGCTGCATTACCACTTTGTACGAGAGAAGATTGAATCAAATGAAATTGATTTAATATTTTTTAATACCAAGGATAGTATGGCCAATATCTTTACCAAGCCTCTTGTTAAGTTCAAGTTTGAAGTTTTCAGAAGTAAATTAGGTGTTGTAGAAAATCCATTTCTCCATTAAGGGAGGACGTGATAATAATCTAGAATAATGTAGAAATAGGAGTGGTTATGGTTTGTTGAATGAGAGTTTCATAATTAGAGTTTAGTTCCACCAGCTCAAGATTGTTGCCTCAAACATAGGAATATCAGGTGAGCGCCTATGCTATAAATATGTAATGTTGTCTTTGAGCTAATAACAAGTTTTGTGTGAGCTTTGTCTCACGTTCTGTGTTGCATTTTCTATATTTAATTCATAGATAATTTAACATTCTAAAATCGTAAAAAGGACAGAACTAACTTGTCATATTAGCCATTGACACCACCTGAACGTATAAATGAAAAATAGTGCAATCTCAAAACTCTCTCTTTCCATTGTTCGATATACAAAATTAGCTTTTGCTATTAAGCGTTGCTCAAGGCTTTTGCATTTAAACAACATTAGGTAAAATACATTTGATGCATCAATGTCAAGAAGGCCAAAAATCCATCTGGCCCACTAAGGTTAAGACGGCCAAAGGGTTGTAATGAGAATCATTTGCACATTAATATCTATATATTATTTACATATACTTATAATTGCAAAAAAAAATTAAGTTTTCCATCCCATTGAATAATATGTAGTTGTAAGAACAAGCATCATCGATAATGAATAAAATGATAAGAAAGAAAGAAGAATGAAATTAAGAAGGGAGGTTGCATTGGGGATTATTAAATTTATATTTTTTCAATTGTATTATAAATAAAAAGTAATAATGATATTATAAATATAAAATTATATATATATATATATATGTGTGTGTGTGTGTTAATTTTATTAAAAAAATTAATTATAATAAAGAAAATTGTAATTTTAAGTTATTAAATTTATATAATTTTATTTTTCATAGTTTTTCAAAAAGACAAATTTATATCTATTATTAAAAATATAACTTTATGGAAAAAAATCTCCACACTAAATATTTTTACACATATAATTAAACTATGAAGGTTATTATATAAATAATTAAGTATAAGATAATTTTTATATAAATATAATTTTTTGAAACTGTAAATTATCATTTTCTATATAATACATTCTATTATTTTTCTTTCCAATACCTTAATTTGGATCAATTAAATTCATTAAAATTGAATTTTTAAAAAATATAAAATAACCGTTAATATGAATACAATCTTTTGAAACATTAAAAGTTTTTTTTTATTTTTTCTAATAGTTTATCTACATATTTTTAATTAATATTATATTTATATAAATATAAATAATAATTCATTTTTCATTTAAATTAATTATACATGTAAAAATGTATTATCTTTACTCATAGGGTTGATAAATATCATTAAAGAGTGTGACAAATATTTTGAAATTAAGATCTAGCATAGTATATGCTAGACACTTCCTTGTTAGATATTATCTTATTTCACATTAAATTTTGAATACTATTACTTTAATTACATAAATATGTGGCTATTTTGAAACATTAAAAAATATATTATTTTTATTTAGAATTTCAATGCTATTGCAATAATATTGATGATGATGATGATGATTATAACAATAAACTCATCAAACAATTCAAAGAGTCTTAACGGCTTCCAAAATCAAAGGGCTTGAACATGAACTTTCATAGATATCATTTGGAGAAACTAAAAATAAAATGAAAAATAACTTGAGGATGAGTCCTCTAATATTTCCTAATAATTAAAAAAAAGTCAAATGAGCAATGCATGAAGGGTAATGGGGCATCTCATGACCTAGAAACCATGAAGGGGAATGTTAGATTAAGAAGGAATATATGGAGTGTAGCACTAGTGAATTGTGAATGAAATATTATGTAGGGAAATAATACAGTGTTAGAGTCGATTAGAGTGGGCTGGAAAAGAGAATTGATGTTTAAAGGAAAATCATTGTAAATACTCAACAAGAGATAGATGTGAAGGAAAGGAACTGATTAAAGTTGTGGTTTTGAAGGGGACACAAAATTTACAAACACTAAAGAATACCCATAAAAAATGAACTCATGCTCATTAAAATGAAATTCAAAAAGTAATTAACTAATCATGGATCTAAAGTAAAACTTTCAAAATAAAAGAAGCAACATTTGAAGTTCGTTATTCCAAAAGTGGTATGTAACGAAACTACCCCTTCAGATCCAACTCTTGTTCACAAGAAAATCCAGCACCACACATGAGAAGGGAAACCATAAATAGGGGAAAATTTATTAATTGTGCACATTTAAAGGATCTTTGATAATCGTTTGTATCAAAGTGAAGCAGTGAAGCATACAAAAGAAATAAGACACGGTGAAGAAAATTTTCCAACCTTACAACAAGTCCGAAGAACAAAAGTAGGCCAAAAGGAGACTTATCAAGAATATACGATTATTTAGAAGAAAACTATGTTGAAAGGGCTAAGGAGGACCAAATAGAATAATTAAAAACAAAACAGGATTGAGCTACATTATCAAACTGATTCAAGAAAGAACTCAAAAAGAGTTAGACAATAGTGATATAGAGACAATGTATTCAATACCAAAAGAAAGTTGGAATTATGTCCCGAGATAGAGCTATGGGAAGAGAAATTTTCCAGTTGTAAAGTGGAGTGAGAGTTCCATGAGTAGTAGTTCACTCAACATAATTATCCATCCCTTATTCTTGAGGAGTTGGAGATGAGACTACTACCTCACCAATTGAAGAAGGCTCACATGAGAAAATTTGAAGATATTCCTCAATTTGATTTTCATTTGACATTCACTCACTTTGCTTTTTTTTTTCTAGAACTATATTTACCTATGAAAGCACTAGAAAAAGTTGGATAGCGTAAATATATAATTATATACTATACCTAAGCTTCTTAGTAGTATCTTATTAAGTACAACCTATTAGAGGGATAACTTTTTATGCCATTAAATAATTCTAGTTGTAAAGCGGAGTCAACTTTCCATGAGTAGTAGCAGAGGAATTCAACATTGGGAATGTGATAGAAGCAAATCATTTCTTGGAAGGGTGAATTTTCCCCAAACTTTTCAGAAAACCAAGTGCATCCTTCATGCATAAAAAAAATAAGAATGTGGATTTCCTCATATAGAGGTCTTGAGTACTTTGGTCAAATTCTCTCATCAATTCTGAAAAAGCACATCTTACATGCAATTAATAACAAAGAAGTTGTTCCATAGAAATTACCAAGATGGATACTTCTATTTGAGGATGAGTAGTTCACTAAATATAATTCTCCACCCCTTATTTTAGAGGAGTTGGAGTCAAGAACGTTCCTAATACCTCATAAGTTGAAGAAAGCCCACATGAGAAGACATGAAGAGATTCCTTAATGAGATAGCCATTTCACATTAAGTCACTTTGCTCTTTTTAGTCTAGCAATCTCTTTACCTGCTTCCTTAATTTCAATAACTCAGAAAGTAATAGACATAATACACTTTCCTATTTGAACAATTCTACTAAAAAAACAAAATTGCATAAATTTTTAACTTCTTTCATTTGTGCTATTTTTTCATATGCTACAACGTTACGACGTTTTCTTTACAACATGTGATGCAATTGCTAGTATTTAGTTTATGGGTGATGGGAAATATTAAGTAAAATGTATTAATATTACATTTTAATTACTAATCTCCCACTCTCGACCACTTCTTACTAGGTAGTAGTAAAATTATTGGGTAAAATATAATTCTATAATATTATATTTTATCCAAGATTTCCTCTCAACCAAACCACGTTTTATTAAAAAATTATTTATATTTGAGGTCCAGAAGTAAACTTAACTCCCATGTATACATTTGAGCCCACTATGGTAGAGATTTTGTAATATGATGTTTAACATTTTGACTAAGAAAAATTACATTAAAATAAAATAAAATAAAAATTTGAAAAAAAAATTAAAGAAAAAAAATAATTTACTGTAATGTATGCATTTAAACTTGGCAAAATAAAGTAAAAGAAATGAAGTAAATATTACCCTATAAAAATAAAAGTAAAATAAGTCCATGGTATTGACCCATCATATGAAGAACCTATGGAGTTATAAACATAAAAATAAAAACGACCCATGGTATTGACTCATAGTATTAAGAACCTATAGTTTTATAAAAACAAAAATGGTCCATGGTATTGATCCATAGTATTAGCACTTAAGAACTTATGGTTTTGACCCATAATATTCACATGAAATGTAGCCCTTTTAAGGGGGGAATTAAACCAGTGCCTTAAAAAGCAATGAAAAGAAGTTTGATCTCAAACAACCTTCATCAATCTAGAGTTAAGATAGATCTAAACTGCTTAATAAAAATAGTATAAGCCAAATCATCTATCATATGCTATTATTTTGCATAAAACAAGATAAAAAAAATTAACATAAATTTTAAGCTAGCTAGAAAAAAAGCTAATTTAAATTAGAACATTCATCATATAATATTATTTTTCATAAAGCGATATAAGCCACTGAATACACTAATGTACGCTGGTGTAGAGTAGAGAACATTCATCATATGATATTTTCTTCATAAATCAATGTACTGAAGAGAATACTTGATACAATATTATTTTTCACGGATATCAGGCCACACAAGTAGGATTATTCTCACTGCCTCCTGGGCCTCCAAAAAAAAAAAAGTTCTACCCCAGGTTGGTTCTCTGTGTTGATCGTTATAACCTCCCCCATAACAGTTGCTATTCCCTATAATAAATTGAGGATTGGGATCAATCTCAGCCCCACTCTGATTAAACATTTGTATGGCCTTGGTATATGCGACAAAATTGATGCCTGCCGAAGGGAAGCGACCGCTACCCATCTCTGTCTTGGTCATGGGTCCCGGGGGTCGTGACTCGTGACAAACTTCTCCTCCAACATCCAACTCATCAGCGCCTTGTACAAGAGAATTGAACAGTGAGGCTGGCCAATGACCTATATTCGTGCCTTCGTAAAATAGAGCCCATACCAGACCTGAGTCTGGCTGCTCTTGCTGTACATCCAATAATATTTTATTTATTTAGCATATTCAAACTTTGGCATCAAATATAGACATCAAAATACACATTGCTTACGAGGTGAAGACATAGACCAAAGACAGTCTGTTCCCCTCCAAACTCTGACACCGGACCTAATTCTGTACGGGCTGCAGGGTAGATGCCTTGAACTGGCACATATCCTGGACAATCCACATCATAGCATCCGTTTTCGTAGTTGTTGGACTGCATCAAGGCATTCACATATCAGCAATCTGCATCACGAGGCCCTCTTTAACACGTCAACCAAACTTGAGACTATGTCATTACCGTCCAGAAAACAAAGAAAAATGGTTCAGCTGAACCATCATAATTCCGCGGATACACCTGCAATAATCATCTAAAAATGAATTATTAGTTGGTAGTATTTAATTTAGTAGCGGTTCCCTTAAAAACTACACTAAATAGGTCGAATATGTTGAATGAATTAAGTTGTCTTATAAGCTTAATTTGAAAGAAACAAATTAATTGAAAGATTAAAATTATATAAGAATGATGAAAAAAAAAAACCTTACATTCGCAATATTTGTCCAATACAACCAAAAATTTCAGGAACAATAGGTATCTTTGAAAACTACATGGAGAAGCCTACTTTGACTTCTATTCAACCAGAAATGATTGATCAAAAAAAATTACCAAATGAGAGCTAAAGAAAATACAAAATATAAGCAAATAGGTGACTATCTAATTGTGAACTATCTGCTTCAAGTTTCTTATCCACTTCTTATCCATCATGTCTTTTGTTTCTATAGTAAAGCAATTTTAGATTGCATTTATCTTTAAAACAATTGAATATTAAATCTCTTAATTTACATAATATTTCACAGCAACCATAACCAGTTAAGTGATGCCATCGGCTTAGTCTAGAGAAATACTCTAGAGAAATTAATTAGAAGAAATTAAATAAAAAAGATGATTGAATTTTCTCATCCACTTACTATCCATCCGGCCTCTATGGTCTCCAGCTTGCCATGATTTTCGTTACTGATCCAAATTTGGCTGAGACTGAATTCATCATAGGCAGCAACCTTCGGACGCCATAGATTCAAACGACAAGCTACACTAAAGATGGGGTCATCAGTGGAGTCGTATCGCACAACAACACGCTGTTAAGAATAGTAATTCATAGAACACTAGAGTCATGTATTTAAAAATAAAACATGACATAATAGGGTTTACGCTTTTTTAAGAAGAAAAAACGCTATTCTTTAATAGTGTCCCCCAAAAAATATAGTATATATACATTTTGTATTTTGTCTTCTTTGTTTCATATTCCTAAAATTCTCTTCCTATTACATTCTCGTTTTTATTTGTTTTCCTAAAAATAGAAATTCATCTCTATCATTACATCATATTATCACATTTCTTTTCTTTTATCCAGACTTCTATAATGATTTATCTATAAAACTCGATCATAGTACCGTATGCACATCCTTCTCATCAGGGGGGTCGTCAACATTAGGTATGATATGGTTTCTTTTTCTTCGTCCCCGGTTTAAAAACTGTGTCACAGATCCCGCTCTTTCTACATCTTCACGTTTGATTTCCTTGGTCGCCACTGTGTCCTCTGGACACTCAGAATTAACGGGGCGCACCCTTGAAATATTTGCGCGGCCGGAGCCAGAGTTGGAAATATTTATACTCGGCTGGTTCAGTTTCGGTGCTTTCTTCAAACCCTTTTTTATGCACAAACAGACACAAGCAATTGTCAACACTTCCCTAATTTTATTTTCGAATGTTTAATATGTTAGGTTTAAAACACCAGGCTGTCATACCCGCGTAATATTATCCTGTGAGTACTTCACAGATATTTGATCGCTGTTCGTCCAAACTGATTCTGCGTGTCAATGGAAAGCAAAGAATCAGAAAAAACAGAAGGACAAAGTCAGGAAAAAAAAAGTTTGTTTTTTTTTAAATTAATTTTATTCTAAATTATATATTAATGGATTGAAATTGCTCATTTGACATATTCCTCCTTGAAAAGAAATCAAAATATTAAATCTATTTGCATGGTTACAATATAATCTCACATTACCGATTCCCAAAAATATTATCATAAAAATGTATATTTTTTCAAATATAATCAGATTTGATATTACCTTATATTTGTAAACTGCTGGAGGATTAACGAAATTGATATATTCATCGATGCTCATTTCACGCACATCAATAGCAGAACAACATGAAACAAAAACAAACCCATGAAAAGGAAAAAAGAACTCATTGCAATGCAACAAGAACAACATGAAAGGATGACCAGAAGATCTAGAGAAAAGGAGCCGGAGATGGAAGCCTCTATTAAATATTTTCTGATTTTTTTTTCCAGGAGAGAAAACCCTATCTCTATTTTTATATATAGACTTTGGATATTACTTGTTTTTTAGGGAGAAAAAAACGAACGTTATCTTCTATATATAACTGAAAAGGAGCCAGAGATGAAAGCCTCAATTAAATACTTTGTGATAAAAATATCTAAAAATATATGTATATTACACGTCCACCTAATGCTAGAGTATATAGATCGAGCATCAGTGTGCCACGCTTTTCTTAATTTAGAAGATCGAGCGAAAACTACGTTATCACCTCGTGAAACTTGCCAGTCAATTATGCCTCAATATTTTATTGATTAAATAGAACTTTTATCACCGAAATATAGGCAATTATTCGTCCAACCATATGCAATGAGCATTGTAATTATTCGCAGCAAATATTCATCCATCTAGATGTATTAAGCATTGTAGCATCCCCATGTATTAAGCATGGTTTTTAAAATAAACATGGGATTTTACTATTAAAATTAAATTAAATCTTGCAATAATTTTATATAATTTTTTTATTTTAATAAGCATATCATAATAATAATTTTTTTTCAACGATAGCTATAATTTTGAGACAAGTTTCAACCATCAATGAGGCATTAATACTAATTTTGTGCTGCATTAATCGTAATAATGTGCAATAGGTAAACCTTAGGTATTAATGGCAATTATGGGCAAAATAAAAACGTTAACCATTAACGGTAATTTAGTGGGATATAGAAACCGTAACCATTAATGGTATTTTTGTCCAATATACAAAATTTTAGATATTAATGATGATTTTGTTCAGTACAACACATTTATGGTAATTTTGTGAGATATAAAAATATAGTTTGACATTGTAACATAGCTTATCTAATGATAAGGTGAATTAATCTATGAATTAAATATATAAAATGTATATGTATGATTTACCATGACCAAATAGCTTGGGTCACTAGTACCAAATTCCTAAAAAATTGTTTCATAAATTCCACATAGTGATAAGTGCAAGAGGGGTTAAAAAACTTTAATTTATTTAAATGAGTAAGATACAATTATTTAGTAATGTTTTGATAGGAATTGGAACTTGCCTAACCGTGAAAAAGTGCCTGGGCTCCATTGTTTGTTCAATACCTTTGGACCATAACTTATATTTATATAAAATACGTTAATATGACATTTTTTTAATTAATTAATTTAATTGAAAGGTGGAAATGACATAACCTTTTTTAAGATAAATCTCAATTTATTTTTATTTTTGACCACTACTAACATTATTCTAGAATATGTAATTGAGGTTAAATTCTTACCATCCACCTTATAATTACTAATAATTAACTTAAAAATATAAAATATAGGCCTATTTTGCATAATTTTGTATGCAATAATACTAATATAATTATAATATACCAACATTTCAAGTTGTTGTTCATTCCGAAATTAAATTTACTATTTAGAAATCACCATAGAAGCCATTTAGACATACTACCATACTACCATAAGTGATCAAAATTTACTCTTTTGCATTTGCATAGTAGGAGTCCCATACTATAAAATTTTCAATCATTCCATTAGGTCATGGATTCATTGATGGTAGTGGTCTTTCATCATTTTTCCCTCATGTGAAAACTTGTTGATCCTCTTCTCTATGTTCTTCAGTCATGATTCACTTTCACTCCACAATTCATGTTATTAGGTCATAGGGTTGGTCTCATTAGGTTCTAGGATCTCATCATGATCAAATTAATGAGGAAAGTGTCAATAAAAGCAGTGAGCACATGAGGATGCCTAATAAACTCAATGCATGGTATCTACAAATATCAAAGAGTTGTTCTTTCAGCTGGATGTAATTGTCACCTCAAAACATGTTTTGAAGTGAAAATATGATACTTTGTTTTGATTATCATCTTTTATGTAATTTTATGTCTCCATATGTAATAAGTTGAACCTTAGAAGCCACTATCTCCATAAATCCAAAGGGGATTTTTCTCTACCTGGGTTCCAAAGGTGTTATCCAGAGTATTTTAAGTGTAAATCACGTTTTAAGTATTTTCATCAGAAGCAGCCCGGAAAGAGCTTTCCAACGATATATCATACTCCCAAAATTGACTTCTGGATTGGAAGATATGCCTAAGTGAATAAAAGCCCCTAAAGGCCTAACCTCGCCCTTATTTTTCATTTGGTCGCTTTAAGCCCTATAACCTTTACTTTTTTTATAATTTTTGGCCTTTAGCGAAACATTTCTTGTTCCTTTGTAAATTTCCGCATCCTACAAACTTCCGATGCGATTGGCCGATCCGATCGCATCGCATCACAAGTCCGATCGCATCACATCGCAAGTTTTCAAGACACCACATAAGTTCATGGCCGATTGACCCTTCTCCGATTAAATAAATCCGATGCAATCGCACTATCTCTAATCCAATCACACCATCGCATCACGATGTCACAATACTAAACCCTCCCTCCATTCGTTTCGCTGATGCGATAGTCCTTATCGCATCGCGCGATCGCAACTTTGCAGTCTCCATAGTGCATTACCTTGCCAAGTCCATTTCTCCAATCCGATGCCATCGCATCGAAATGTTTCATTTCCCAACACTTAACTATGTGCCATCCCTACCGCCAATGCAATTGTCCCGCCATTGCTTTGAGTCCCGCCGATGGGATAATTTTCCATCACACTATCGCATTGCGCATTTGCATCCCACAATGTTTAACTTAACCTGCTCCCCTTCTGCTACAATTTGCGATTGTGATTCTCCTTGGGTCCCACATAAAAGCCCTTCCGCCTTTTCAAAAGAGAAGATTTTTTTTCCATGTAAAAGTAGAAATTTCATCTCATATTTGTTTAAAAATAATTTCCTCCGCGCTCCACTATAGCCCCCTCATCCTTTGATCCATCTCTCCATCGCCATTGCATATCGCAATTTCCTTTGCTACGTGTCACGCCCTCTCCCCTTCCAATTTGTGATTGTGATTTCCCCAGTCCCACCATAAAGCCCACATCCCATTGCACTTCTTTCCATAGTATTTCATTCCATCGCACGACCTTCTATCGCATTGCTCCATGACGTCGTGTGCCCTCACCCCTTCCACTGTGATTTGGGATTGCGATTTGGGCCCACCATCCTTTTCTTTCGCTCTTTTTCACTGAAAAATGGTTTTTTCTTCATTAAAAAGGAAGATGTGCTTTTCTTTGGTTGTAAAGGCATTTTATTCAGCAAAGGGTTTTTCCTCAAGCAAGTAAAGACAGAGATATTTGTTAAGGTCGTGAGCTAATTACAAACGTAGAATTATTTTGGCCTCCTCAGCAATGATTAAAAAGGGATCAGCTCTTCAAGTTTCTTCTTCTCATTTGTTGGATTTAACAGCACAATATTCCAGATGGTCAAATATATTGTTTCCCCTCTTTTCGAGGGCATATTGTTGGTTTATTTTATATGTTTAGATTTCTGTTCGAAAGTTAGTGAAACAGCTCCTCCTTCTATGGATCCACCCCCTTTAAAATCATCTATTTACTATAGTTTTCCATCATTTGTAAGGAAGAAAAAAGGTGGAATAAGTTGGAAATTATTGAGGATGCTCTGCACTCGATTTTTCTAACAGTTTGGCAGGGAATTAATAAAGAAATGCAGCACTGATTTATGAGATCCCTGTGGTATGTATTTTAGCACTATTCTTTCCTTTGAGTTCATATTTTAATTGCTATGTTTGTCATCCATTCATTCATATTTCTGTTTGGATGTTTTTTTAAGATAGATAGGTAGAATTCACTGTATAGTTCTCTGCCTTGGGAAAATCATTCAATACTTTATGTTTTATGTTGTTTGAAGAGGATCCATCTCCTGTTCCCTTTTCAGCTTCTCACCAGTCTTAAACATTCCATCATCATTTAAAAAAAAGTTGTTAAAATCCCTGCCTACCTTGCCCCATAGAATACCCTGTATCTCTGATTTAATTCCCCAGATTCAAACTGCCCAGCTCCAGCTGATCCATACAACCCAGAACATTGATAAAAAAATTTGTGCTACTATACCTAGCCCAAATCAATTTTCAGTTAAATTTCATTGAATATCTTTCATGGAGAGAGCCCTCTCCTGACCTTATATGGCTAGCTACAAGGCTGAGTGTGGTTTGAGGTTACCCTGATTTGACTTCCTTCAGCCTGAGGTCCAAATTAGGTGCTAACATTCCTGGCGACTCCACTGGGGAATATTTAAACTAAAGACTGATCGCCCCAGTAATATCTTCTGTAGAAATTCTTGGACTCTCGATGATGGGGTTCAGAGTTTGCTACGATGAAATAAAACACTGTAAAGTAGAGGACTGACCACACTGGCTTCAAGAAAACACACTAGGTCTAATCCCGATCCAAATCCTCCTTCTATATTTGAAAATCCTAATCTCATTCCATGAATAATCAGAAGACAAGAAGGTTCAGTAAGCCCTAGACCTATTCTTCGATCCCATACCTAGCCTAATGAATGGTTGTTTGTAGAATACCTCTCTTTTGATGAGTGTTTTGAGCTTTCTTTGTTCATAAACAAATCTGAAACGACACTTGACAACACAATTTTAGACCCTCAGTTTCTTGTGGATCTTGAAGTTCAAAGGGCAAATAGATCAATTGATGACTACATTTTAAATTACCCTCAGACATATATCACTGTAACCAATATCCCTGAGACTTCAGAGTTATCGAAAAAAACATTTTCTACCCTTAATCCATCAGCATTCCCATCAGTTTCAGTATTCAATTCTCAGCTTTCGACTCCTCCATCAATAGCGCCCTTGAATCCTAGTAGCACAAACGCTGTTGTAAATCCACCTCGAGTCATGGCTTCCCGGTATGCACCCCTGGTTTTACCTCAGAATCTGAATGATATGCCTGCTGATTACCAAAGTAAAATACCATTATTTGATGCCACTCAAAGCATCACAACCCAACAACATGTTCATAAGATGAATGACTTCTTTGACCTTCATGAGGTAGAGGCAGAAAATGTGACCACGAGATTGCTTTTCCAAAGCTTTGGAGGTGAAGTTTGAAAATGGTTCAGAGCCTTACCAGTAGCCTCTATCCACACTTTGCCAGAGCTACATAGAAAATTCCTAGACCGGTGGGAGGTAAAGAAAAACCCACTCCAAATATTGTTTGAATATGAAAATATTAAAATGAATGTGGGTGAAAGTGTACAAGATTATTGTGTGATATTTAATGTTGTGTATAATTCTATTCCAACCAATCTAAAACCCCCCATGGGGTTAGCTTTTCTCAAATTTTCAGACGGTTTCGATGCTGATATGGCATATCAGCTACGAGAACGAGATCCTACCACACTTGAAGATATGCAGAAAATAGCTGTGAGCATAGAAGAAAATTTGTTGGCCAGGAGAGCACGGACAAGAGCCAGAAAGAGGGTAACTATAAAAGAAGAAGCATCTCCTTCATATACGAAGATGGATACTTTGATCCGAATAGTGGAGAAGATGGTTGATGGGTTGATTATTTCAGATAGACCTGAACCACAAATCAGGAATCCAAATTTCAAAGGACAGCAGCAGCCCTAATTTCAAATTAAGAAAAGGGAACACAAAACACAAGGCCAAATGGCACAACAACAGCAGCTCAGAACTCCTTTGCAGCAAAATTATGTTTAGGCAATGGAAAGAGATGATGATGATGATCTGGTAGTTGAAGCTAATCATTTTTTCAATGCTGATAGTTCACCCATTTTTCTGACAAAAGATGAAGAATATGCAGTGATTCCAGACACTCGAAGAGATGATGATTTCATATTGGCCAATGATGTAGCGCTAGAGGAAGAATCCAATGATTACGAACAAGGATATATGAACGCTTTTTCAGTACAACAGAAGAAGTATTCTTTCAGGAGTAGTGATGTGCCAATCAATCCCATTCAGAAAAGGAAAGAGATGCAAACAAAAGATGACTCTTAAAATACTCAAAGGAAATGGAAAGAGCCTGCTAATCCCTCTCCCAGCAGGGCATTCTCAGCGATTAACATTGAAAATGAAAAGAATCAGCTTAGCACGACAAAGGAGAAAGTGGAGAAGAAATATTCTCTAGTCAAAGAGGTAGAAAAATTTCCATCTTTTAATTTAGAAAATGAAATTTCTAAGATGAAGTTGTCCATGCCCTTAACTGATTTGGTAAAAAACAACACTTATAAACATCAGGTGTCTATAATTTTTCAAATAGACTCTGTATCAGATATGGTAAATGTTGATGATGACTATCCTGAACTCATTTTTGGTCTAGCCATAGAAGGTCAGTCAGAAGAAAGTGAAGTCCCTCCCTTCTACCTGAGTCTTAGATTGCATGAGTTCATTTTACATAATGCTATGTTGGACTCCAGAGCCTCGCACAACTTGATGCCCAAAGCCATAATGGAGAATTTGGGTCTTGATATTACCCACAAGTACCATGATTTGTACTCCTTTGACTCCGGTAGGGTCCATTGTATTGGTCTTATCAAAGAATTGGTAGTATCTTTGGATCAAATCCCAGCCAAGAATGTTTTTATGGATGTGGTTGTTGCTGATTTTCCACCTTGGTTTGGAATGCTTTTTTCCAGGTCATGGGGTGCAAAACTAAAACGAACCATAGAGCTTGATTTCTCTTATGCCACCATTCCCATGTTCAGTCAGCTGAGAAATCGATACAGGGAGAAGAAAATGAAATACATGATCACTAGAAAAGAGAAGCCAGTTAACCATCCAATTAATGTAGTCCACACAGATTTAGAATCATTTGTATTATATTCAGATGGTGGTTTGAATGATGAAAATTTTTAGTTGGTAGAAGTAGATGAGGTACCTAAAATTTCAGAAAATTTTAGGGAAGCTCTTAGACAAGAAAGAAATAAAGCAATAACCATCTCTGAGCTTTCTGTCGGCCAACAGTAAAATGACAATGAATAGCAGAAAAATGAAAAAATCAGTCAAGATAAAGTAGAGAAAGAAGAAAAATTTCAGCATCCAGAAGAAGAAGAAGAAGGCCTTTGGAGCATGGAATTTAACGGAGCTGTTGGTAAGGACAGTGCTGGTATAGGAATATGGATCTGGAGCACTGTTTTCTAGCCTGAAAAATTTCCTAGTAATGTTAGAGTATGTGCTTATAAATTGGCTTTTGACTGCTCTAACAATGAAGCAGAGTATGAAGCTTTGTCACAGGTCTGAAAATTTTGAAGAAGCTAAAGGCAAAGAGGATTTCTTTCTATGGAGATTCAGATTTGATTATCAAACAGGTAAAGGGAGAGTATCAAGCAAAGCATCCGTGATTAAGGGCCTACAGAAATGCAGTCCTAGACATCTTAAGGATGTTTTATGAATACACGTTGATAGCAGTACCCCGAATGTAGAATCTTATTATAGATTCTCTTGCCACTACTGGAGCCAATTTGAAGATTCCAATGAATTCCAGCAACAAATTTGAAATTTATGTCAAATATCGACCTGTTGTTCCTGATAATTTAGGGTATTGGCAAGTGTTTTGGGATGACAATGAAATCAATGCTTTTTTGCAGAGTGAAGGAAAATTCAAGGATACTTCCATAGAGGGTGATTATGATGTCGATGACCAAGAAATTGAAGAAAATCAGATGGATGTATTGCAGCTGAAAGACAATGTAATTACTAGAGGTCCCGTACCTTTAGAGGAGATTTTTGATCAAGATGATGTTGCAAAGAAACCGAACTTGGTGCCTACTGATAAAAGAGTTGAAGATGTTAATATTGGAACAACTAACAAACCTAATATTGTGAAGTTATCAAAATTATTGTTCCCTGAGTTAAAGGAACAATATGTTAAATTACTTTCTAAATTTTCTGATGTGTTCGCGTGGGATTATTCATATTTGAAGGTGTATGACAAAAAATAATTTAGCATATCATTCACATAGAAGCCATTTAGACAGAATATGAGAAGGATCAACCCAAAGCTGCTTCCATCCATTGAAAAAGAGGTAAACATATTGTATAAAGCTAGTATCATTGTCCCAATTAGATTTTCTGATTGGATTTCGAATTTGGTCCCGGTAGGCAAAAAGATAGGAGAAATAAGGTTGTGTATAGGTTTCCGGAATCTGAATAAAGCATCATTAAGAGATAACTATCCACTTCCGAATATGGATCATATTCTACAAAGAGTAGTTGGAGCATCAAGGATGTCACTACTCGATGGTTACTCATGCTATAATCAGATCTTGGTGCATGAAAAATACCAAGACAAAACTGCTTTCACAACACCTTGGGGAACTTTCGAGTATGCCAAAATTCCATTTGGACTGAAGAACGCTGGAGAAATTTTCTAGTGAGCAATGGATATTGATTTTTCTAATGAAAAGGATGTTTTTTTGGTTGTTTATTTGGATGATCTGACCATGTTTTCTAGTTCTAATGATGAACATTTTCACCACTTAAGGGTTGTATTTCAGTGATGCAAATTTTTTTGGATTTCTCTCAATCCGAAGAAAATTATGTTTGGTATGGACGAAGGCAAGCTGTTGGGGCATATCATCTCTAAAGACAATATCTGCATTGATCCTTCAAGAGTGGAGGCAATTCAACACATAGGCTTCCCATGTAACAAAAAGGATATTCAGGCATTTAATGGTAATATGAACTTCTTGCGCAGATTTCTACCAAATCTGGCTGAACGTTTATGAGAAATGACTAATATGTTGAAAAAGGATAGCACTATAAAATGGACCGAGGATGCTATCAAGTCATTTAATCTGGTGAAGTTTTCTATGTCCAATGCCCCACTCTTGATTAGTCCTGATTACACTCAAGATTTCATTATATTTTCATTTGCATCGGAGCATACCATGATTGCGGTATTGATGTGAAAGAGAGATCAGATTGAATAGCCCATTGCCTTTTTTAGTAGGACCATTCGAGATGTTGCTTTGCGGTATAATATCATTGAGAAACAAGCATTGGCTCTTATAAAAGCATTGAAGGATTTTAGAGTATACATTCTACATTCACATACCATAGCATACATTCCTAATGCAGCAGTGAAAGATGTGTTGATGCAAACTGATCCAGAATAAAGAAGAGGTAAGTGGATAGCAGCAATGTTGGAATATGATTTGGAGATTAAACCCACAAAGTTAATCAAAGGAAAAGGTTTAGAAAAACTAATGGCACAATAAAGCCTGCCCACTCTCGACATAAGCTTCATAGCAGCAATGTCAGAGGATGAGGATGATGGTTTTCTTGTTGCAGTTTCAAAAATATTTCTACAATTACCCTGGTAATTTGACATAGTTTATGTTCTTCAGCATCTTTCACCACCTCCAGGGATGTCTAGAAGCAAAGGTAGATCACTAAAACTCAAGTCTGCTAATTTTGTATTTTAAATAGTGCTCTTTATTGGAAAGATCCAGGAGGTATTCTACTTAATTGTTTGGTTGAAGATGAGGCTCAGCAGGTGATGCATGAATTTCACAAAGGTGATTGTGGTGGTTATTTATTTTGGAAAACAACAGCTAAAAAAGTGTTGAGAGCAGGATATTATTGGCCCACTTTATTTTCAGATTTGTATAAAACAGTGATGAGCTGCCATGAGTGTCAAGTTTTCCAAGGAAAAAGGAAACTACTTCCTCTTCCTTTGAAACTAGTTCAAGTAAATGCTCATTTTTAGCAGTGGGGACTTCATTTCATCAGGGAAATCCATCCCACATCATCAGCATAGCATCATTGGATCTTGACAGGTACCGATTATTTCACTAAACGGATTGAGTCCATTCTAGCAAGGCAGGCCACAGATATGGTAATCATTCAATTCTTAGAATCGAATATCTTGTCTCGTTTTGGTTTCCCTCAAAAAATCATAACAAATAACGTAGCATCATTTAGATCCAAGAAGATGGTGGAATTATACGACAAATACAATATTGTGTTGAGCCATTTGACAACATACTACGCACAAGGAAATTTCCTGGCAAAATCATCAAATAAATCTCTGATAAACATAATCAAGAAAATGATGGAAACAAATAAGAGGAATTGGCATCGAAATCTCATCAACGCATCATGGGCAGATAGAGTCAGCTGCAAGAAATCCATAGGTATGTCAGCATTTGAATTATTTTATGGCACTAATATTGTGTTTCCTACATCGCTTACAGTTTTGGTCATGAGACTATTGCAAGAGGCTGACAGAAAAGAGGATGATAATCAATGAAGGATCAATCAAATGATCCACCTTCAGCAAACAAGGGAGGAAGTCTCTTAGAAAAATCTTCAGTTGTAGGAAAAGAACAAGAAAATCTATGACCGGAAAACGAAAGCATAAAAATTTCAGTTGGAAGATGTGGTGTTGAGATGGGATGCAAGAAATGAGGACAAAGGGAAGCATGGTGAGTTCGATAACATGTCGAAAGGACCATACAAGATTTCAGCATAGAGGGGACATAATGCTTTCTTGCTCACAGAGATGGACGGCCAAGATTTCCGTGGAGGGCCAATGAATGGTAGGCTTCTGAAGCACTACCACTTTTGAGATAATGGGTCCAAAATTATGTCACAGTCATTGTATATACCATGCCATTGCTGGTCAGATTTCAAGTACACAGTCATTAAAATTTGGGGCCGAGGTGAAGGCTATAAAACTTGAATGATATGTGTAAGGTTTGCTGCTTTTAATTTAGTGTTCAGTCGTATTTTGAGTTAGATTCAGTCTGCACTATGTCAGTTTTCATTATTTTGACAGTATTTGCCCAATGGATAAGGCTACTTGGTCTACGGTGTTCTTGGCACCTCCAAGGAGCTACCATCCCCATTGGAGCCAATGTTAGTGTTAGTTTTGTCATACTGTCATCAGTGATCAAAATTTACTCTTTTTTATTTGCATAGTAGGAGTACCATACTATAAAATTTTCAATCATTCCATTAGGTCATGGATTCATTGATGGTAGTGGTCCTTCCTTTGTTTTCCCTCATGTGAAAACTTGTTGATCCTCTTCTCTATGGTATTCAGTCATGATTCACTTTCGCTCCGCAATTTATGTTATTAGGTCATAGGGTTGGTCTCATTAGGTTCTAGGGTCTCATCATGATCAAATTAATGAGGAAAGTGTCAATAAAAGCAGTGAGCGCATGAGGATGCCTAATAAACTCAAAGCATGGTATCTACAAATATGAAAGATTTGTTCTTTCAGATGGATGTAATTTTCACCTCAAAACATGTTTTGAGGTGAAAATAGGATACTTTGTTTTGATTATCATCTTTTATTTAATTTTATGTCTCCATATGTAATAAGTTGAACTTTAGAAGCCACTATCTCCATACAGCCAAAGGTGATTTTTCTCTGCCTAGTTTCCAAAGGTGTTCTCCACAGGATTTTCAATGTAAATCACATTTTAAGTATGTTCATCAAAAGGAGCTCTGAAAGAGATTTCCAACGATATACCATACTCCCAAAACTGACTTCTGGATTGGAAGATATGCCTAAGTGAATAAAAGCCCCCAAAGGCCTAACCCCGCCCTTCTTTTTCATTTGGTCCCTTTAAACCGTATAACCTTTACCTTTTTTATAATTTTTGGCCTTCACCAAAAAATTCCTTGTTCCTTTGTAAATTTCCACATCCTGCAAACTTCCGATGTGATTGGCTGATTCAATCGCATCGCATCACAATTCTGATTGCATCGCATCGCAAGTTTTCAACACACCACATAAGTTCATGGCCGATTGACCCTTCTCCGATTAAACAACTCTGATTCGATCACACTATCTCTTATCCGAATGCACCATTGCATTGCGATGTCACAGTACTAAACCCGCCCTCCATTCATTTCGCTGACGAGAGAGTCCTTATCGCATCGCGCGATCGCAACTTCACAGTCTCAGTAGTGCATTACCCTGCCTGCTCCATTTCTCTGATCTGATGCCATCACATCGCAATATTTCATTTCCCAGCACTTAACTTCACACCATCCCTACCATCGATGCGATTGTCCTGCCAGTGCTTTGACTCCCACCGATGCGATAATTTTCCATCACACTATCGCATCGCGCGTTTTCATCCCACAATGTTTAACTTAACCTGCTCCCCTTCCCCTGTGATTTGCAATTGCGATTCTCCCTTGGTCCCACCTAAAATCCCTTCCGCCTTTTCAAAAGAGAAGGGATTTTCTCCTTGTAAAAGTGGAAATTTCATTTGATATTTGTTTAAAAATAATTTCCTCCACCCTCCTCTATAGCCCCTTTATCCTTTTCTCCATCGCTCCATCGCCATTGCATATCGCAACTTCCTTCGCTATGTGTTACACCTACTCCCCTTCCGATTTGCGATTGCGATTTCCCCAGTCCCACCATAAAGCCCACATCCCATCGCACTTCATTCCATATTATTGCATTTCATCACACAGCCTTCCACCACATCACTCCATGATGTAATGCGTCCCCCCCCCCCCTTCCGATGTGATTTTCGATTGCGATTTGGGCCCACCATCCTTTCCTTTCACTTTTTTTCACTAAAAAGGGGTTTTTTATTCATTAAAACGAGAGATGTGATTTTCTTTGGTTGCAAAGGCATTTTCTTCGGCAAAGGGATTTTCTTCAAGCAAGTAAAGATAGAGATATTTGTTAAGGTTGTGAGATAATTACAAACGCAGAATTATTTTGGGCTCTTCAACATCAATTAAAATGGGATCGTCTATTCAAATTTCTTCTTCTCATTTGTTGGATTTAACAGCACAATCTTCCAGATGGTCAAATATATTGTTTCCCCTCTTTTCAGGGGCATATTGTTGGTTTATTTTATATGTTTAGATTTCTATTCCAAAGTTAGTGAAATAGCTCCTCCTTTTGTGGATCCGCCCCCTTTAAACTGATCTATTTAATACAGTTTTCCATCATTTGTAAGGAAGAAAAAAGGTGGAATAAGTTGGAATTTGGCAGGGAATTAATAAAGAAATAGTTTGGCAGGGAATTAATAAAGAAATGCAACACTAATTTTTAGTATCCCTGTGGTATGAATTTTACCACTGTTCTTTCCTTTGTGATCATTTGTTAATTATTATGTTTTTCATCCATTCATTCATATTCCTGTTTGGATGTTTTTCAAGATACATAGGTAAAATCCATTGTATAATGCTCTGCCTTGGGAAAATCTTTCAATAATTTATGTTTTCTTCTGTTTGAAGAGGATCCATCTCCTATGCCTTTTTCAACTTCTCACTAGTATTAAACATTTCATCATCATTTAAAACAAAATTGTTAAAATCCCTGCCTACCTTTCCCCATAGAATACCCTGTATCTCTGATTTAATTCCCCAGATTCTAAATACCCAGCTCCATCTAATCCATACCACCTAGAACGTTGATAAAACATTTCGAGCTATTATACCTAGCCTAAAATCAATTTGCAGTTACGTTTCATTGAATATCTTTCACGAAGAGAGCCCTCTCCTAACCTTGTAGGGCTAGCTACAAGGCTGAGCGTGGTTTAAGGTTACCCCGATTTTCCTTCCTTCAACCTGAGGTTCAAATTAGGTGCTAATAGGACCATAAATATGCCCAAAAGGCACACACCCTTTAACATATTAATATTTGTGGGTTCTCCCCTATAGTTTGGGCCTCCAACTAATGCCAATTTTCAAATGGTCAGAACTTCTCATCTAAGAGGATTTTTTTAGAGAAATATATATCATTGGAAAGGCCTTGAAGATGCCAATGCAGTTATGTTATTTATACCATCGATAGGGAACCTTAATTGCATCAAAATATCAAATAAAATCAAGATATTTTAACTTGACTTGATGAGATTTAACTATCATACTGCTTCATGCAGGGTATCGTTACTTGATTAGGTATCATGAATGATGATGTTTTTGTCTCAATTTTTTTTTGACACTAATAACATATTTTTTTCATTAATGACAATAGTATGTGCAGTCGACTATGCTATTTCCCTTTATTCTTGTTGCTGCATTGTTAGCAATGGTAACATTTCCACTTCTACCTTCATTGAAGGATACAAATATACTTCTATCATATCTTAGGGGTCTTTAAAATCCACTATCAATGTGTCACTGGTTTACTTTATTTTTGACATGCAAAACCAATCCACAGTCTTCTAGATGTACAATCCTCTTCATTTTCCATAACTTAGGAAATTCTTCCCTTTTATATTGTTTAGAGAGGAAAAAAATTTTCTTCCACATTCATTGCCCTCATGCCAAACTTTGAGCAAATAGAATAGTCATATTTATTTGAATATTGGCAATTTATGAGATCCTAGTGCTATTTTCATGGATTATGGTGTGCTATTAGAAATAATTTAATTCGATTTTATTGGAATTTTCATCTCATATAAATTTATAATTCTCGTTTAGTATCTATAGTTACCCTTGTCAAATGATTATTGTATAATTCAATTAAAGTTTTATAATTTATAACTTATAAAGTTTCAAATTCTAATTCTTTGAAGAGTCTTAGCTCAATGGAAGAGCACATTCTTTACAACTAGGTGGTTGTTGATTTGATTCCATAATTCCCTAATATTCATGGGAAATTGCGATGATCACTATACATCAAATGGTGGAATTTAATGAACGTCACCATATATATATGCACCAATAGTGAGGGTCATGAAAGGTCCATCATCATAACTTGTTGTTGTAAATTTGGGATGAAAACTTTGAAAAATGTTACCGATGAAACAGGAACTATTACCTCAAAGCGAGAACTCTAGCCCAAAAAGACTCAAAAAACATGAAAAAACACCCCAAAAACGAAAACTGTGTATTCCAGAATGCATTTGTTTTTTTCTCAAGGTCAAATTTCACATTTTTATAAAATTATGCTAAAAACGAAATTGTTTCTTGAAAAAAAATTGAAAAAACACCCTCAAAACAAAATGCGTCGATACTAGAATAACCAAAAGAAACGTTGTGTCACACTTTTGACACATTGTAACAATGGAATTAAAGACAACATATTAGGACATTGAAAAATCGTAAAATTCTAAATTTTTGGATAGATGATGTTAAATATAAACAAAATCATGTTTGAAGGGCTTATCATTTCGAACAATTTTTATCTATGTTGTTAAACACAAAATATCTTGACTCTAAATATCCCTAAAATTGTAATTATTTTCAACCATAACATTAAAGATAAAATTTCATGGTGCATAAAAACCTTAATGACAAGCTGTAAATCTCAAGTTTTACATCTTAAGTTTTCAAAATACTTGAACCATGAAATTATGGAGAAATTATATGACTTAAACAATTTTTAAAAATGAACAAGTAAATGAAAAATTTATTATTCATATATTTGTTTGTTTATATATCAAAACATATTTTTTATTTTATTTTTATTGTTTTTCTATATTTTAAATTATAATTGTTTTAGTTTTAAGAAAATAAAAAATAAAAATAAAAATCTTCTTATATATGTTTGTTTATATTTTAAAACATATCTTAATTTTTTTTTAAACTGTTTTTTTAATATTTTAAATAATAATTGTTTTGATTTAAAAAAAATTAAAATTAAAAATATATATATATTTTATATTTGTTTGTTTATTTTTTAAAACATATTTTTTAATTTGTTTTTATTGTTTTTTTTTTTATATTTTAAAATTTTAATTGAATAGTTTTTTAGATTTTTTTTTTATTTTTTTTATTTTTTTATTTTTTATTAAACAATACATTTTTTTATTTATTATTATAATAGTTTTTCTTAAAAAAAAAAAAAAAATTTCAAATAGTTTGTGTTTGAAAAATAAAAAATAAAAATAAAAATTAATTTGTCACCCGTCGGGGGTCGGACGCAGGCTGGGCAGCCCTCGACGGCATCGCCGGACCGGCCTCTGGGCCCTGGCTGGGCGGAGGGCGATTCCGAGAATCACCCCAGGATTGGCGAAGGGTGATTCTCGGAATAACCCTCCACCTAGCCGAGGGTGACTCTCGGAATCGCCCTCCGCCCAGTCGGGGGTGATTCTCGGAATCGCACTCTACCCAGCTGGTGGTGATTCTTG
This sequence comes from Pinus albicaulis, assembly GCA_034641835.2. Classification (NCBI taxonomy): domain Eukaryota; kingdom Viridiplantae; phylum Streptophyta; class Pinopsida; order Pinales; family Pinaceae; genus Pinus; species Pinus albicaulis. The sequence goes on from CM076581.1 coordinate 1,390,612,645, forward strand.
GAATCTTCCTCCGCCCAACTAGGGGTGATTCTTGGAATTTCCCTACACCCAACCAAGGGTGATTCCCGGAATCACCACCCGCCTATCCAAGGGTGATTCTCAGAATCACCTTCCACCCAGCCAGGGGCTAGAGGTAGGCTAGGCGGCGCCATCGAGGGCTGTCCAGCCTGCGTCTAGCACCCGGCTAGGCAGAAGAAGTTTGGGCAGCCCCCGATGGTGCCACCCGGCCTCTGACTGGGTGAAGGGAGATTCTCGGAATCACCCTCCGCCTTACCGAGGGCCGAAGGCCAGCCAGGCAGCACTGTCAAGGGCTGCCCAACCTACCTCTGGCGCTCGACCGGGTGGATGGAAATTTCAAGAATCACCCTCCACCCAGTCGTGGGTCATAGGTAGGCTGGGAAGCCCTTGACGGTGCTGCTTGGCCTGCCTCCAGCTTCCTGATGCGGGGAGGGCGATTATGATAATCACCCCCGGCTAGGCGGAGGAAAATTCCGAGAATCACCCCCAACTGGGCATAGGGAAATTCCAAGAATCACCCCTTGCTAGGCGGAGGACGATTCCAATAATCACCCCCAGCTGGGCGGAGGGAGATTCCAAGAATCACCCTCAGCTGGGTGGGGGGAAATTCCGAGAATCACCCCTAGCTCGGGGGAGGGTGATTCTGAGACTCACCCCCGATTGGGCGGAGGGCGATTTCGAGAATCACCACTGGCTGGGTTGAGGGCGATTTCGAGAATCGCCCCCTGGCTAGGCGGAGGGTGATTCCGAAATCACCCCCGGCTTGGCAGAGGATGATTCTCGAAATATCCCTACATATAGACGGGGGTGATTCTCGTAATTGCCCTCCGCCCAGCTAGGAGTGATTCTCATAATCGACCTGTGCCCAGTCGGGGGCACTTCTTAGAATCACCCTCAGCCCAGCCAGGGGTGATTCTCGGAATCGCCCTTCGCCCAATTGGGGGTGATTCTCGAAATCTACCTCCGCCCAGCCAAAGGTGATTCTTGGAATCACCCTCTGCCTAACCGGGGGTGATCCTTAGAATCACCCTCTGCCCAATCAGTGGTGATTCTCAAAATCTCCCTCCGCCCAGCCGATGGTGATTCTCGGAATCGCCCTCCATCCAGCCGAGGGTGATTCTCGAAATCGACCTGCGCCCAGCCAGGGGTGATTCTCAGAATCTCCCTTTTCCCAGATGGGGGTGATTCTCAGAATTTCCCTCTGCCGATCTGGTAGTGATTATCAGAATTTCCCTGCACTGCCCGGCCTGCCTCCAGCCCCCGGTTGGCTGGAGGGCGATTCCAAGAATCGCCCCAGGGTGGACAGAGGGAGGTTCTCAAAATTTCCCTTCGCATAGTTAGGGGTGATTCTCGGAATCGACATCCACCTAGCTGTGGGTGATTCTCAGAATTGACTTTCGCTAAGCCTGGGGTGGTCCTCAGAATTTCCCTCTACCTAGCCGGGGGTGATTCTCGGAATCTCCCTCCGCCGAATAGGGGTTGATTCTCGAAATTTCTCTTCGCACACCCAGGGGTGATTCTCGGAATTGACCCCCTCCTAGTTGGGGGCTGGAGGCAGGATGGGCGGTGTGATCGAGGGCTGCACAGCTTACCTCCAACCCGCAGTTGGGTGAAGAGAGGTTCTAGGAATCACCCTTCGCCTAGCCGGGGGCCAGAGGTAGGCTAGACTGACCTCTACTGTGCCGCTCGGCTGGCCTCCAGCCTTCAGTTGGGACGAGGGTGATTCTAAGAATCTCCCTCCACCCAGCTAGGGGCCTAAGGCCAATCAAGTGGTGCCATCGAGGGCTTTCCATCCTACCTCCGCCCAACCGAGGGCCCGCGACCGAAGGGAGGCTGGGCAACCCTCGACAGTGCTGCTTGACTTGCCTCCAGCCCTTGGTAAGGCGTAGGGTGATTCCGAGAATCAACCCTGGCTGGGCAGAGGGTGATTCCAAGAATCGCTCCTGGCTGGGTAGAGGGAAATTTTGAGAATCACCCTCGGTTAGGCAGAGGGTGATTCCAAGAATCGCCCCCGGCTGGGTGGAGGCCAGCTGGGTGGCACTGTCGAGGGATGCCTAGCCTGCCTCCTACCCCGGTCTGTGTGGAGGGCAATTCTTGGAATTTCCTTCCACCTAGCTAAGGGCTGAAGGCAGGCCGGGCGATGCCATCAAATGAGGGAGATTGGGTTCTAGATCTGTTTTTAGGTTTAGGTAAGTTTTATTATACAAATTTAAATTTAAGTATTTTAATTTTTACTTTTTATGTCTTTATACTAATTTTCTTACTTATTTCTTTTGTACGTGACGATTAGGTACAACATTAGGATGTTGCCTACCGAAAGGAAGAAATTGCATTGACACTGAGAAAGACCTAGTGCAATGAAAATTTATTCAACAAAGAATTAACGCTCTTGAATTCCTTCCAAATGCAAAGCAAGAAGTTGGTTTGAGGAAAGGGGATTTTAATGAATCACATGTGGCAAAAAAATCAAAGGAACCTCAACCACCATTATATGAATGAGTGGAAAGGGACACTTTGGAAGATTTGCAGACATGAAAGATCCATTAGAAGATGACAATGAACAAAATGAAGTATAAAATGTTGCGGAAAAACCCACCAATGATGTTCTAGATGATGTTGAACATGTATTAGTTGATATTGTTGAATATCTTTAAGTTATGCTTGCAAACAAAGCTCATTTTTGAGATCTATTAATCTGTTTTACTTGTAATATTTAGCCTTTGATATTTTATGAGAATAATCCTTATTTTTTGCAAAAAACATGTGATAATATTATTTTTTGACATAAAATTCAATAAAAATGCTATTTTCTTAAGTTTTTTTGTTAATATTTTCGCAAAATTATTTTATTTAACATGTTTTTTTTAACAAAAAGTCTCTAAAAGTTTATTTTTTGCATTCTATTTGTATTGAAAAATTATATTTTTTTGTCATATCATTCAAAATATTGGTTTTTTAGCGACAATTATTTGATTTGCATTGAAAAATTAGTTACAAATACATAAACTTGTAGAAAATATAAAATTTATAATATTGACCTTTTTTCCATTTTTTATCTATGTGAAAAAGTGTAGATATCATTACAAATTTTTATTTAAAAAAAAATGTTTTTTTATTTTTAAAACAGGAGTACATAAATGCACTTAAAAATAAACATGTTACGGAAGAAGAATACATTAGAAAATGTATAGTGTCAAAATCAATCCTCTAAAAAAATGTTGGTGATGATACGCCACCACTATTCAAAATCGACATAAAAAGCATCACAGAAAAAAAAAAAAAAGTGCCAGAAACATGCTTAAAAAAAAAATTTGATTCTGCATCACCACTTTTCGAAATCGGGTGTTTTTCTTGCTACGTCAAAAAGTAGGTACCAGTGCCATTACCTATTTTATTGGTAATAGTGTTTTTGGCACAACAAAAGAAAAAAAAAATGTGGATACAAAAATACACAATGGGGATACAAACTACACAATAAAACAAGATACAAGATAGAAGACATAAAACAAGATACACAATGGGGATACAAAAATGGTGGAAATAAATACACCATATTGGAGGCCACAAATAATGCATAATCATGTGCAAATTCAGACTCAAACTTAGATACAAAATGAGGCAGTAAAATTATACAAGTTTGGAATAGGAAAAAGATGTAAAATTAGACACCAAAAAGGATGCAAAATTGGAGGAAAAAGTGGATGAAAACAACGGTGCAATATTGGACACATAAGTAGACACAAAAAATGGTGAAAAAATAGGCATAAAACAAGCTCAAAATTACATGCAAATTGAGATGCAATGTTTCATGCAAAAAGTCATGCAAAACTTAGTGCAAAAGAAAATGAAAAAGGGGACTTCAAAAATGGCTGAGAGTTGAATGTAATAGTATGCAAAAAATGGAATGCAAAGCTGGTAGGGTGGAAATATAGAAGAAAACTTACATACTAAAAATGATATAAAATTGGACAAGAAATGTTGTTCAAAATGATGCAAAATTGGATGCAAAATGGGATGTGAAAAAGGGAGACAAATAAAATGTAATAGTCGATGTAAAAAATGGTCCACAAAAATATGAAAAAATTGGCACAAAAATGGATGTAAAATTTTGTACTAAATCGAATTCAACACATGGTGCAAAACTAGGTACAAAGTTAGAAGCAAAAACTAGTGTAAGACTAGATACGAAACTTAGCAAAACAAGTGTTATCATTGGACAATCGTACAAGCAATGGTGACATTATTTAATGTTAGGTAGAAGGATTTCCAAGGCTGAGAGACATTAGAGAATATGAATGTATTTAGAAATCTCTAAGGTCCAAGGAAAAGTCAAATTGTGTACAAGAAGGACTAGTCAAGTGTGTTTTTGCATGCAAAATCCTTCAATAAATGCGCCCTTGCATGCTTTTGAACCAAAAAGTGCGCAATTCTAGGAGTGGTGGAAGTCACTTTCTGGAATCACAATGCACACTACAGGACATTGATTCCACTCTTGAAGCCGCCTAAGCCAACCACCCAAGCCTCCTTAGGACATCAAGGAAGCACACAAAGGAATAAATGGGGCACACAATGGAATCACCCACCTCTCTTGAGTCACTATCCACAATGTACCAAAAGATGAAGAAAGGGAGAGCACATTGTTATGCTAGCTAGAATTTCCACAAGCAATAGCAATAGTGTGCGATCTAGAGCAGAGATAGAGGGGACTCAGTTGTTGGTCATCCAACAACTCTAGTCCACCATAATAGAGAGAGGGAGACTTTGCACCAAGGCAGCTCAAAAGTAAAGACATACTTTCATCGAGACTTAGAACCCCAAGTTCCAAGGTCCCCTTGGCATGTGGGTTAAAGTTTCATCCTTGTTCCTACCAGCACTCAATAAGAGAAGACGTAAGCGCCATAGTTTGGATTATTGAAGTTGTTTAACTATATTTAGATATTTTGTGCTATTTTTTTTAGTTTTAGTGTACCTTTTATGTTTGAATATGCATGCTATTTCTCTATCTAGTATGTTTATGTTCTAGCATGTTCCACTAACTTGCTTGACTCCATATATTTTCTCCCTGTGACCAATAACTTAAGAGGGAATACCACACCGCTAAATTTGGTGTGATTTCATACATACATGCACCAAACACACTAACACAAAATTGGTGAATCCACTAATGTTTATTTATAGGTTTATATGGTAGTTCCTTTTTGCATATACCTTCATCTTTGTTGTGGAGTTGGGTTGGAATTGCCCCCTTTCTCTCCTTCATTGCCTAGTTCACCCTTAGTAATAGATTGAAGAAGAAAAGCTCCAAAAAAATACATTGCAGGAATTTTCACACTTTTATTACAGACATGTGTTCCCAAAGGTGCGCATTCGGAGCTAACCTGCATGCAGAAATCATGCATGTTTTAGCCTTTTGCCCGCAAAAAATAGAATGAGAATTTTCTCCAATATTTCCATCTTTTCCTACTTGTAAAAGTCCCTTGCAGCCCATAATACATTTGCCAGCATTGGTTGAGGTACTCAAAATCCTGATAAAGATCACTCTTATCTTCTTTTGGTGGGCTTGGTGTTAGTTTTCTTTCAAGTTGATTTTTTCAAAGGTAACACATAGTTTAAGTAGGATGAAAGTTAACTTTCTTTCTAAAATAATTTATGTTTTGCAAATTTAGGTACCAAAACACCTAGGTGATTAGCCAAAGTGCATGGCCCAAGTCCACGCATGCTTAGCTAGTTCCCTTTTCTAATATAAAATTCATTAGTTTAGTTCAATTTTTGCACTAGGATTTCGGGACCAGGATTGAATTGTCGATAAAAGATAAAGTAATCTATGCTGCCTTTGCACCCTCCGGTGATCCTAGGCAAGCATATGAACACTCTCTATTCACAACTCACCATCTCCCTATTGTTGATCACATAGATTAACTAGGAAAAATTGAAAGAGGTCCATATCCGCACATGTTTTTCTTTTGAGAAAGGAACAATAGAACATAGCTAATAGGGGACTTTGAAAAGGATCATCTCATATCCACACGTTCAAACTATGTGCTTGTTCACTTTTTTCTCACACACATCCACACATTAAACAAAGAAAAGACACATAAAAATAACTTAAGAAAACTCACTAAAATATCCCCACAGGGGTCACAAAAACATTTATAGTCTAAGTTAGGATCAAGTGGGTAGGCATCCCATAAGCCACCTAGATCATTCTTCATCTCGAGAAATAGAAGTTAACTATTTAGGGAGCTTTCAAATCCACCTATCATCCCACGGAAAAGAAAACCCAAGCGCAACAGAGATCCAATTTAGAGGGGGTTAGTCTTAGACGCATTGCGAGTAGTATCAGTTGGGGCTACCTACCCTACTAATACTCGTTATTGTTAGCTAAACTACCAAGAATACCAGGACTCAAATTCTCACATGGGACAATGGTAATTAGTGGCCAAAAAGGAATCCTTTCTCTATAGGTGACGGTGTAGGAAAGCACTAGATCCACTACCCTTACCTTGGTGGATTTCTTCATCTGACTAAAGGCATCTCCAACTCTTACGGGACATTGTGCCAGCACTCACAAGATATCTTCTCAAGGCCAAATTAAATTTGAGTGTGTGAGGATGATTAGGTATTTTAGAATTTGAGTATCATACATAAACAAATAAAAAACATATTTGACTGATCACATAGGACTAATCTAAAGGGAAAATTTATATTATTTTCACTTTTTTTAATGTATGCGATTGAATTTTTCTTTGATTATAATCCTCTCAAATATTTCCAAATACATACCGAGTCGACGTTAGAATGGACCCAATGGGACCTTTTCAATCTAGATGTCTTTTGGACCTCCCCCCATTACTGGGAGGGGTTCTAGGTCTTCCACCATTTAGGCGTCAAAGACAGAACACTGCTACCATTATTGGTTCATCCTTTATTTGGGCATATTTGTTGGGAACCCTGGTCAGTGTCCCAATGCCACACCACACAGCACTCCTCCCACAACCCCTAGATGACACAGGAGTGGTACCCATTCGAGAAGCCAGTTGAACGCACACCATGGTATGTCATAGGAAAACCCTAATCCTAACTAGAACATTGTGTTTTCACAAGTGGCAATGGCTACAACCTCGTAGTCACCCTTTCTAGCTTCGTTGAATATACCATATTTAACCAAGTTGACGAACGACCCCATTACACACAACCTCATATGGCCTCCCATGCCCATGAAGATCCCATCATGCATTCCAAAATTTGAAGGGAGGCAAGCGGAAGACCCCAGAAATCATGTTGTGACTTTCCACCTATGGTGTTCATCAAAGACCATCGTTCATGATACTATTCGACTAAGACTATTTCAACGCACTCTTATTGGAGTAGAAGCAAAATGGTATGTGGAGAAACCCTCTCTTACACATGGAACCTTTAGCGCCCTCACCATTGCGTTCCTAACCTATTTTTAGTTACCCATCCATGATGATTCTGGAATGGAATTACTGACCCAATTTTGGAAAACCCCTACCATCCATATCTAGTACCATCTCCACGAATGGCAGCGACGTCGTACTTTGCACAAAACCAAACCCGACAATCGAGTTCTATTAGACCCGTTCCTGAAAACTCTCACTACAGAAATTTCAAAGGATGTGGTGCAACAAAATCCCATATCCGAAGAGGACACCACTAGTAAGGCCCAATAGCTCTTGCAGTCAGGGTATGTTTACAATATCCTACCAAATGTCCCACACCTGGAAACTTACAAAGAATTGATAGGTGCATCAAAATTTGCATACGATTTAATTGGTTCAGTGACCCAAAATTACCCAGGTAGCAGTGTTCAAAACTCTGGTTACATGTATGATTCTACCCAGAACGTACCACAACCCGGCTATCAAAGTTATCACATTCCTCGACAAAATTTTACCAATAGGCCGTCATCGTATCACCATTAGCATGGAGGACCCTATCCTCTAGCTCAGGGGACCCAATACGTAGATAGACATGCTGACGGAAAATCTTTCCCCCTAGAAACCATTCACAAACTAGGGACCACATTATGCTCAGTACTGAGCACAAGACCGACCCATTTAGAATAATGCACAGGTGAGCTTTGTGAAACCTTCCCAAATCCAATTGTGCCAACTATATAAGAAGAAAGGAAAAAACAAGCCTAAAGGAAATCCTGTAGAGGGGGAAAGCAATAAAAAACACCCACCATGATCTTAGGTTGGAGGAAACTCCAACCGAAATCAAAGCCAGGAGCCAAGAAATTCCCAACGGTAGAACAAAAGGCCACCTCTTTGAACAAACCACTCTTGTTCAATCTGTGGTGAGTACGACCATTACACTCACCAGTGTCCTGACCTCCATGAGCTGAAGAAGTTGTTGAGTAATCATGGAGAAGAGGGATCCGCCTAGTAGCCAGCAATCCTACAGGAGCCCTTCCCCAATCAAGGGATAGTTAGCACGCAGCAACAAAATCCCGATGAATCTGGAAAAACCTCTCATGAAATCTACATGACTGGTGAGGAAGTTTTTTTTCAAACAAGGAATCTAAACTATGAGACCCCACTAGAAACCGACGTGTAAGGGGCTAGTAACAGTATGCCAAAAACACCTTTGACCATATCAAAGATGCATATTGAACCTTTTCCAAATATGGGTAAGGGACAAACTAGGCAAGCAAGAAACTATTCCAAAGCAGCCCATAACTATAACATTTTGGATGATATAGTTCAATCTCCCACTAATATGTTAGCTTTGGAATTATTACAGTCATACCCAAAGCAATGGAAAGCCTTTCTGTCATCATTAGTCGCTATCGACCCTGCTGATACATGCTTAATGGATTTTGATTTAAACAAAGCCACCCTTAGGCCTCCTTCAATAGTCGCCTTTCAGATACCAGTATCGGTCCAAAACATTACCATTCACTAATGTGTCATTGATGAGGGTGCATCCATATGCATCATGTCAAAGAATGTTTGGAAGAATTTAGGGTCTCCCGAAATAAAGCCATCAGACATCACATTAGAGAATACGGTGGTTCTCCTTCAACCCCCGTCGGTCTCTGCCAAAACGTCCCAGTCTACTTAGCTAGAAAGACGGTCCCTATAGACATTTAAGTCTTGGACACCCACATGGACTATAATATACTCCTTGGTCAGATTTATATGTACTCCATGTCAGTCATAGCCTCCTCCTTCTTTCAAACTATGATGTTCCCCTATGAGTACCACATCATTATTGTCGAACAATTGACACATGGTGAAAAGCGGCCCCTTACAAACATTGATGTCATTCTACCCTATTTAGATACATTCGTGGACGCACTTTCACAATAACAAGAATATGGACCCATCTAGTTCAAACCGTCATCCATCCTAGGATCATTCCTAGGAGATCCCCCTATTATACCTGAGTAATCACCTGATGTCATAGGGGCTCTGGTGTGCATGATGTCCACATCAAGTGCTGAAGCTAGTCAGGACACCGACACAAGTAGTAATTACATCGATTCCTTGGCTACAATAGCCTCTCTAGCCTACACTGCTTCCCAAACCCCTTTCCTCTACCCCCTTGTTGATTTCGTATCCCAGCAGGTTTTGGAAACTGTATTGTTATGAAACATATCTTTCAGAATACTAGTTTAATACCTTGTCCCCCTTACTTTGATAGGAGCCATGCATATCACTGCTACATGGTTAAAACCCCTCAGTCTCGAGGAGGCCCCACCCCATGAAGGAAATGGTCAAAAACACCCCTGCAAAGCAAACTCCCATTGCAAAACCAATGATTTTAGCTAAGAAAATTGTTATGTGGATTAATCCCTCTTACGAACAAGAATGATATCCCTAGTATCCTATGGATAGCTGCAAACAAACATCCATTTGTAAATAATTTTGTCTAGGTTATTTTAAATTTAGAATTATTATAAAAAAAGAAGGTGTACATTCGCCTACCTTGAAATCTGTCGTTCGGTGCAATCTTTTATCCAATCGCTCCAAAGAGGATTTTTTATTAAGTAGAACCTAAAATCAAAGACATATAAAAGAATTAAAAGCACCTGTAACATATAATAATTTATAAGAACTAATATAACTCAGTGATCAAGGAATCTAATTATTGAATTATTTAAATAAACACAAGAACAACTCAATGAGAAAAGGAAATCCATATGTATTATCTTCAATGAAAAGAGTAACTTTACAACCTGATGCCTTGATGTTGTACAAGTTCCTCCCGAGGTCCTAAACAATCACTCCTCCTTCACATTGACAAGCCTTCCTCTCTCTAAACTATCATGAAGTTATGGACATGGGTGTGTAATCATTCTCATATCAATAATAACTACTATAGAGAGTATGATCTCTTGAGAATTTCTTCAGCATCTAATATGTATGTCTACCAACAATCTCTATACAATCTACCCTTGATAATGAAACATGTGATCAATTTATAGGGAAATGGAGGTAGTTTCAGTTCCAAGAAGAGGGGGATGGATTCCTCTCATGAAGGGATTTGAGCTCCACGGACCAAGTGATAAGCTCCATGAATGGAGGGATAAAGCTCGAACAGATCACACCTCTAGAAGCTTCCAGTTGGGAGAATATTTGCTTAGTTGGGCTTCTAGAATTTACTTTTTCATTTATTCAAATTTTTACAGGGGTCTGCAGGTTTTAATAGCAGAACGTTCGAGCACTGTCGTAGGCTATAGAAAAAGTATCTACGAACTCATGGGAAAGGGCTAGAAAAAGTGTAGAGGTAGACTTTTAATGGTTTTAATGAGATTTTCTCCAATTCCAAGATTCGGTTTAGGAACATTAATGTATTTTACCTCTAAGGGAGCATAATATAGTTATTGAAAAAACTATATTGACAGTCAAATTTCATGGTGAAAAAATAACGTATAACAAATAGCGAGAGAGGAAAAAGGTTGGAGACTCCTGCCGTAAAACGAGAATCACCTAGTTGCGCCATATGTGATGTAGAAGGTCAGCATACCCATGTCTTCCTAGAGCTGGATGAACTAAAACTGTTGCTTGGTTCTGATGTAGCCATCGTGACAACACGTTCCCAAAAAAATGAACTTGCCACCAAAAGTAAAGGAAAATCATTGTGCACCAACCGCGCATTCATTATCTGCAGCATGTATTGTTACTATCCCATTACTGCCCATAAATTTTGTAATATAGGGACGCATTACATGCCATCGAGTGATCCTATCAAGAGGATCCCTCCATGCAGTCATCTGGAGACAAACCTCACACTATCCTATACCTGCAGGAGGAACAACAGTCACGAGAAAGACGCCCATTCATATTCCCGCATCCTGTCATATGATGCATGATGTGCGATGAACGTGGTCACTTCATTGAAGAATGCACAACCCTAGAATGCATCCAGAGATGGTATCCTATAAAATGGGTTTATTATCGTCTATTTCTGGTAGTGGAATTCACATGTCCTTTATGTGTTGATAACCATATTTTGGAAATTTTCCATTATATCCCCTGATTACGATTAGCACTGGCTATTTTATGCTTAGCCATAGTCCATATCTCCCAAGAAGATGGAGCAAACTTTGAATCTACAAACAACTCGAAAACCCAAGAAGATGTGACGATCATTTCCATATTCTTCTTGTCAACTGAAAAGCTACCAATCAAGGAACACTTAGTTTTCCCAACTAGTATTTAGAGAGAAGAGAAACATGTGCATTATGTAAAATTCTGAATCATGCGATCACCACTTCCCCTGATTTAGCAACGTTACGACACTGGCACCCCGCCAAACCACAAATTGAGCACTACGGGACCCCCATATCTAGGCTATTTTTCTCAGTATGTCAATTCAATCACTGTGGGAAACGTTGTACCTATATCCTTCAAGTTCACCCTCTCATTCATATGATTCATACAATAGAGAATAAATGAGATGACCTCCTCAAATGGTATAGAAAGTACATCACCCCTAGGCCAGCAACCCCATACCCACATCAGGAAAACTGGGATAATGCACCAACTAAGCATGACCCAAGCCAATCCTTGGATAACAAGCAGACTATGTGACCGGATTAACCACCGGGTCGATTAGTGAAAACAATTGAAGCCCCTCGCAAGAAGCCTTTGCATATCTCTTTTCTGCCACAGAGACTTCTTTCTAACCAAGAGAATATCACACTTACTTACTTCCATATCTATTTTCACTTTAATCATAAAATTAAATGTGATCATCTCCCCAAGATAAGAGCAGCAAGAGTATATTTAATTCTACACTTCCCCAGAGTTAGACACACCCAAGCCAACAACACGGAAATGAAAGAAGAAAACCTCATCTTCTACCACGAATCCTTTCCAAGCATCCACATATGGGATGATGAGTAGTGTTGATTCCCATACAATCTACTCAATTCGCAGAGTGGTACCATGGACCATATGCACTGGCCAAAACCATGAACCAGAGGCAGGCTCGCTAATGGAAACATTCTGGCATCTATGTACCATGCACAATTTCCACCACCAAGAAATTTACCATCCTAACAAGGGACCCAACTTTGTGCTTTCTCCCATCACGCATATTCTTCAGCCATAAAAATGCGATGGCATGATGCACCAAATACGATTCATATCATCATGTATCGAAACTATGACTCGAGTTGTCTTCTCATCTGCCATAGGTGTCAAGTAAGTTGCAACTACGAGAGTAGTTGTACCTACAGCAGTGCAGACCCAATCTGTCTACACTCTGTCGACTACATCTGGTTCCACCACATCGACGATGGAATCCTTCTAATTTTTTTGACATATTTCCTTCCTCAAATGCATCGAGTGCCGGGATGGGATTTTTGAACCAGTCGAATTTTCATGCTGGGAGGAAATATTTTAATTCAATCGCATAGATCTATTGTTATTTTGTCTTCTCAGGACTGAATGTGTGCTTGGGGAGAAAAAGCGAACGGTGATGCATTGATTCGCATGTCTAATACGGATCTGTCATTACCTCTAGGATGTCCTCATCCGAATTAAATAGGGATCATAAGGGGGATTGATCCTGTGAAAGATTATGTTGAACAGGTTCAATCCTCATGAAGCTGGTCGAGAACATGTCACCTACCGCCAAGGTGAACATATCCCAAAATCCCTCAAAAGTAGAAGCATGCTCTCCATAAGAAATAGCCTCTTATACCCAATTGCTACAAGAGTATCGAGATATCTTTGTGTGGGACTACTTATAAATTCCTCGGCTTAGTCCCACTATCGTATATTGACACTTGGCCTAACGGACCTCCAGGGCCCAAGAAATAGCATCAAATACACCCATCAAAGGTAGAAGTAATAAAACGAGAAATCGATAAACTTAAAAAAGTCGGGTTTCACTACCCCATTTCTTACACATCTTGGGTTTCCAATATTGTTCCCATCATGAAAAAATGGGGCACCATACGCGTTTGCACCGATTTTAGGGATGTGAACAAAGCTTTTCCTAAGGACAATTACACCACCCCATTCATCAACCAAGTCATTGATACTTGTTCAGTGCATGAGGCTCTATCCTTTACGGATGGATTCTCTCGGTACAACCAAATTCAAATCAACCATAAAGACCGGTACAAAACCACATTCACCACCCCCTAGGGCAAATTCACATACAAGGTAATTCCATTTGGCTTAAAAAAAGATGGAGCCACTTTCCAAAGGGTGATGAAATATATATTTCATCACTTGACACACCTTATCCACACCTACATAGATGATTTGAATGTCCGCTTCAAGAAGCGCTCAGACCATCTTGAGGATCTATGATTTGTATTCCAAGGATGTCGTCAGTACAACCTATGCCTGAACCCCCTCAAGTGTGTATTTTGCTTTAGAGTAGGAAGACTCTTAGGTTTTATCATGTCCCAGCAAGGGATTCGCATGGACCCCCTCAAGGTCCAAGCTATCAAAAGGGTACCTCTACCTCGAACCCTCAGGCAACTGTCAGGCAACTGCAAAGCCTGTAGGGGAAGGCCAATTTTCTGAGATGCTTCGTCCTAGATTATGCCACTTGTGCTTGAGGGTTCCTACATATCCTTTTCTAGGACATCCCACTCAAATGGGTTGATCATGCCCAACAAGAGTTCGATGAGCTGAAAGAAATATTATCTTCGGCACCACTCATCAGTCCCCCAGACTATGACAGATTACATCCTGTATCTATCAGATTTCGAGTCCACCTTGGCCGGAGTTTTGAATTTATTATGTCAATAAAACCTTATCAGGCACAAGATTAATATATGAGATTTAAGAAAATAATGTCCTAGAATTAATACATGCAGTCCGTAAGCTTCACGAATACATCATCTTAAAAACCACATTGGTTATCATAGATATTAATCCCATGAAATACCTGCTCACACGCCTCCTAATGAACCATAATTATGCCCATTAGATACTCATTCTCCAAGAATATGACTTACGGTTTCGCTCCCCTAAACGCAAAAAGGTGATTACTTTAGTAGAGATCATTACAGACCCCCCAAGAGATACCAAAGGATCACCAGTAAACGATTCGCTACCAAACGAGCATATCTTCTTCATAGCAACTGACGACCCTTCGTATGGAGACATTATTCTCTTCCTACAAACTCAAAATTTCAGACCTCATTTCACTCGAGATGACCATCAGCGCATATGCCATCAGGGACCCCGATATCTCCTCATGAGTAATGTTTTGTACCGACGGGGCATTGCCATCATTTTATGTCGATGCCTCACTCACAACCAAGTGGAACAAGCCCTCAATGATTGCCATAGAGGTGCTTGTGGCAACGACCTATCTGGAATGGCCACGAGCGAAGAATTCCCATGGGCAAGATGTTTTTGGCCCTTCCTATTTTTCGATTGCATTACAATAGTCAAGTGATGCGAGAGATACCAACACTTCACTTGGAAGGAAAGAGCCCCTCCCATTCGTCTGCACCGTGTCTTCATCACTGAACCCTTTTGTAAATGGGGAATCAACTTCATGACTTGCAACCATGCATCGTATCGCAATCATAAATACGTCATAGTGGCACTCAATTATTTCACTAAGTGGGCAGAGGTCATGCCCACATCTGACAACACTGCAAAAATTGTCGCTTAACTTTTGTTTAACAACATGACTTCCTTGTTCGTCATCCCCAAAGAGTTAGTCTCCAACCATGGGAAACACTTTGAGAATGAATTTTTTGACGAGCCATCTCACTACCATGGATTCACCCACGAATTCACTTCACCATACTACCCCCAATCCAAGGGATAGGTATAAGTTGTTAACAAAGTCCTGAAAATGATGTTACAATGCATGGTGAATAACCATAAGACTAAATGGCACCATATGCTCCTCTCTACGCCATGGGAATACCGCACGACTGTCAAGACGTCCATTGGTTTCACTCCCTTCCACCTAGTATACAGGGTCGAAGCCATGATTCCCATAGAATGCGAGCTCCTGAATTTCCATGTCGCCATCAAACTCCTTGATGATACATAGCCTCTACAACAATGCCTAGTACAACTAGAGCTCTTTGAGAAACTTTTATGACTGTCACTTGAACATAATGAGGTCCACAAGAAACAGGTAAAAGCATCCTTTGACCGCCACATTAGCCCTCTCTCATTCAACGAGGGAGAACTAGTCCTTTGCTATGATGTCACAAATGAAGCCCTAGGTCCAGGGAATTTCGAAACCTTGTGGAAAGGACCCTACATCATCAAACACTTCCTCCTCAAGGGGGCATACATCTTGACAGAACTGAACGGGACATGCCTCAGCCACCCCGTCAACTGCCTTTACCTCAATAAGTTAGATCCAAAAGGGCCAAGAAGGCCCTACTCTAGAGTCAACATACACAAACCCAACCACTTTAAATTTTTTACCAAAATACTTGTTGCAAAATGCGCTCAATTGTCATAATGGATTACCCATCTGATCCTTAATTTGGATTTCCTGTAGGAGCATCAAGATGGTATCAAAGTTTAGTAGCAACTGCTTGGGTTATCTATCACCTTGACCGATCAACACTCTACATAAACGATGTGTGTATCAGTTCAAAAAAAAAACAATTAGGCAGAATATGACACCGTCATAAGACTTATGTGCGACGCACTCCATCAGGGCATACACCATATGCATATCTACCTCGATTCCCAGTTAGTAGTGTCACTATTAAACCAAAAAATTTAGATTTGACCCACATCTATTTACAAAATATTTTCGTGAAAAAATATTAAGCAGACAATTCGACTACAGTACATTCACATATGTACCAAGGATTCAAAACCAAAGAGTTGATTGCATAGATAACAATATTCTAAACTGGAATGCATCTCGAATAAACCATCATACATAAAAACAAAAAACATATATATCCATCAACATAACATAATCCATAAGCAGAAACAAGGGTCACACCATGTAGAGCCGCAAAAAATACCTCTCACATATATATCAAGATATATGTGTCGGAGTACAAAACATAGTATCCCTGACCCATCGGTTAGCCCAAAGAGATAGACATATAATTCATCAAAAATAGCAGAGGTATCCTCATAGTAGGTGCTTTCCCCATGTAGAAAAAATACTTTAGGGAAGTGATCCCCCAAGCGGAGCACCTAGACCCACTGTCGTTCCTCGTACCACTACTAGAGCCGGCGACAATACTGAGACCGCCACCCGATGTAAAAATGGTTGATATTCCCTCTCTCGGGCCATCAAGGTCTCTAGCCATACCTCTACAAGGTCATATAAAAAGCCTCGAGATGGCATCCCCTAGATCAAGTAGTCCACTTGATCCTAGGCATCGTCCATAACTGACACCTGTGTGGTCAAATCAACAACACGAGCCTCTGCCACATCAGCACAAGCCTTCGCTGCATCGGCACGAGCTCGCTCAACTACAACCTCGGTAGCAACCGATTTGTTTATGTCTTCTGAAAGGATGGCCTCACCACTGAGTCCCCCACTCTGACATTGTGCAAGATCTCCTCCCAGCCCCCAATGAGCTCCCTGAGGTCTCCTAAGAAAACCATGGCCAACCAATTGATCCATAGGGTAACCAACCTCGCTAAAATCTGGAAGAGTAACCAAAATTATGTGAGTGTCACCATAGAAACACACATAAACATAAATGCTAAAATAAATGTAGAAAACAAAAAAAATATACGTACTCACCCCAAAACGTAGCCATGAGGGAGACCCATCTTGGGATCCCCATGAAACTCCATCCTTAAATAAAGGAAGGGTAGAAACATCCAGGTGTTGGCCTCAAAAAAGGCCTCTGTCGTGGTGTTCCAGTAACACCCCACCATACCACCACCTCCTCAAGGCATCGTGGGAGCTCACCTCCTCATACAAGGCTCGCATGGCCCCCTAGCAAGCACTGCCACCACCAGTCTCAACAGTACCACCTGCTCACACAATATGCTACATAAAAATCTAGCATAGGAAAACAAATTCGATCTATCCTGGATCTTATAAAGTTCTGCCAACATCGCGTCATAGAAGAAACGAGAAAAGTCGAAAAAATGCTCGGCCCTCAGTCGGCGCAAGACTCCAACCTGCGGGCTTGATGTCCAATGTGGATTCAACGACCCTGTGAGTTGCATAATCGCCTCCAAAGCACACTATTCGGCCAAATTTGTCATCGAGGAAATGGATATGCACCCTTCCATAAGGGTCACCCCTCCATAGTGACGCATCTAGAACTGCTCAAAATCCACCCTCCCAAAAGGGAGTGGAAACTGTAGTTCCTAACCTTGAGGTAGAAACCCAGTCACAAAGTATATATCCATCTCAGGACAGATAGCAAGGTCACACCCATGCAGCAAAAACACCTTGTGCCGCCTATTCCAATGCTCAATCAGGTAACGTAGGAGTCAGTCCTATGACCGAAGCAGGTTGTTCTCCAAACATTTTAGGAGACCCAAATGCACCAATTGTTGGCGCTCCTGACCATTTGTGGCTAAATAATTATAGAGCTTGGGCCAATCCCTCTCCGTCCACACCATCCTTTCATCTAAACAGGAGCACATCAGCAGAATGAAAACATCAAAAAATACGAAAAATGTTCAAAACTTTGGACAAAAAACTTCCTCGGCCTTTTGCGCGCTTTTCCCTCAGACAAGCGCATGGAAGGCATGCCCTTATTTCTCACAGTCACGCATAAGGTGCATCCAAGGCCAAGAAAATCGCACATAACACATGATATTATACTGATTTTGCATGCAGAAGGCGTGCTCTTACCTTGATCACCCGCGCAACACAGGGTAAAATAGGCTCAAAATCCATAAAAAACAATATTGTATGGACCCTGGCACCCTTAGACTGAAAAATTTAAAATGAAGTAGGTCATGGAGTTTACCTGAGAATAATATTGCTAATCCTTGGTACTCATAATCATTACAACAACAAGAACTACTCCATAGAACCCTCTCACCTCTCAATACTTAACAGACACAAATGAATTGAATTTGGGCCATATTCGCCTATATATCGCCCTTTTCAAAATATTTTGAGGAACATAACAAGATCTCAAAAAGCTCGATTACCGAACCAAAATCAGCATTGTGATAAACAACCAATAATGCAAAAAGGCAATGCCACACATTTGCACCCCTGAAAAATAATTTTTCAACACCAGCAAGTATGTCCTCTCTCATATTCTTTTTTAAAGCACATGTCTTTCAATAATATTTTATAAAGAAGATGCTTTCACTTGGGGTAGTTGGTTTTGTAGGTAGAATGTAAACCATCAATGAACCCTTCCACTAAAATATCCAGAGTAGTTATCATTCTAACCTGAGCATGGTAGAGTCCTAGACAAAACTCTACATATTTTGACATCATTTCTCCACATGAAAATCACCCATAATTTCCACACATCCAACCGTATGTATCATCACCTTGCCTCACAGATGATAAGCATCCTCATTGGTCGGTAACTCCTCCCCTCCATGGCGCTCATCACCCAAATTAGACCATATATCACAAACAATAGTGATGCCATGGCCATACCACCATAGTCCAGGAAGCACCTCATTCCCATTCACTTAACATGTATAAGGTCAAGTTTTACCATATGAAATAAAACCCATTTCCCAGACAACCAAGTTGTATAATCAAATCAAAAGTGCACTCCTACGCCTTTAATTTTTCCCACCATACCTCCATCATCATAATCCCATCCATGATACGTTTTCATCTGCTTCATTAACCTCACACATGAGACCAGCCAATGGGGCCCTCGCCCCTAGAAAAACAACTTCCTCACATCAATAGGGAGCGAACACTTTCATGTTTTGGGGCACCCGTCTCTATGTTTTGTACAAACCAAACCCTATTATTTTATTCTTTTGGTAAGTGTACAAAGACCGAAAATGGTGCACTATGTCCCCCACCCACTCATTCATTTTTTCTCCCATGGAAATAATACTTGAACACCCTTGGTCAGAGTATACCACCCTAACTCAAAATCCACTATGACATTCATAACCGGTTTATGCCCACACTGGAAGTCCTATTGACTCTAGGGATGTCCTCATCGGAAATAGTTATGACTACCTCCAAGTTTCTTTTCATACTCCGACCTTGGGCCACTGAATCCCCATCAATAGTTTTCAATCACCCTTTCCCACCATGCCTATGTTAAACCCGTCACATCTAGGATCATGATCCTTCGTGTTAGTGACCCCCTGTTCAGTTGAGGCTTCCTTTTTGTCTACTTCGACACCTCTTTAGCAAAAAGGAATTGGCACCTTGGATCGCCCCTCTCCATAAAAGGGGCATCCTTGAGTGGCATTTTGGGAGACATCATTTCCCACAGATGTCATAGATCCTCCTGACATTTGACTACAACACAAGTTTTCATGTCAATATGGTATCATACCATATAACCATTTTACTTTGATCAAATTCGTCCAAGGCCCATGCCTTCATAAGCATCTCTGTCAGCAATGATTACATGGGAGGTCCCAGCCAGTGCCTATGCATACAATGCACACTTATATGCCATACCAATTTTATGCCTATGGGTACTACATTCCACCTATTTTCAAAGAAAAAATGCCCTTGAGGTTGTCAAAAATTTTCATGATCAACCAACATATCACTACCATATCAATGACACAGATAGAATATATATCTGTCAAATATATTTGTTTAACTAGAGAAAGCATTAGGAGCATGGGACACGCCCACCTAGTAGAATTTTTTTATATATTATATTATACAATTTCTGACAGGAGTCCCATAGGACATGTTCATTCTTCAACCTGTTGCATGGTGTCTCCAATTCCAAGCTACATGCAGGTCTCTCTCTCTCTACATACAGTATACATAAAATAAAATATAATGTATTTTGACTATACGGTTCTTCCTAGACCTCACAGATTAGGGGGCAACTATTATCACTGGAAAATCATAGAAGAAAAGGTGACATTATTTAATGTGAGGCAGAAGGATTCAAAAAGCTGAGAGACATTAGAGAATCTAAAAGTATTTAAAAATATCTAAGGTTCGAGGAAAAATAAAATTACGTAAATGAAGGACTAGTCAAATTTACTTTTGCGTGCAAAATCCTTCGATAAATGCGCACTTGCACACCTTTTGACCTAAAAGGCGTGCAATAATGGGTGTGGCAGAAGTCACTTTCTGGGACCACAAGGCGCACTTGAGGAAATTTATTCCAC
The DNA here is from genome assembly GCA_034641835.2 of Pinus albicaulis. Lineage (NCBI taxonomy): Eukaryota > Viridiplantae > Streptophyta > Pinopsida > Pinales > Pinaceae > Pinus > Pinus albicaulis. The sequence goes on from CM076581.1 coordinate 1,390,633,368, forward strand.
ACTTGAAGCTACCTAAGGACAGCCACCCAAGCCCCCTTAGGACATCAAGGGAGAACACAAAGGAATAAATGTGGCACACAATGGAATCACACTCCTCTCTTGAGTCAATATCCATAATGTACCAAGAGAGGGAAGAAGTATTTGAATTGTCCTATAAAAATACACCAGGAGATGAACAAAGGGAGAGAACATTGTCATGTTGGCCAAAATTTCCTCAAGAAATTCCAACATTGTGTGATCTAGATCAGAGATAGAGGGAACTCAATTGTTGGCCATCCAATAACTCCAGTCCACTGTAATAGAGAGAGGGAGACTTTGTGCTAAGGCAGCTCAAAAGTAAAGAAATCCCTGTGTCAGGACTTAGAACCCCTATTTCTAAGGGCCCCTTCGCAAGTGGGTTAAAGTTTCATCCTTATTCCTACCAGCACTCAATAAGAGGGGATGTAAGTGCCACCATTCAAATTATTGAATTTTTTTTACTCTATTTAGAGATTTTGTGTTATTTTTTTTAGTTTAGTTATTTTTTATGTTTTAATATGCATGCTATTTCTCTATATAGTATGTTTATTTTCTAGCATGTTCCACTAACTTTCTTGACTCCATATATTTTCTGCTTATGACCAAATTTTTTGAGGGAATACCACAATCCTTAAGTTAGTGTGATTTTGTACATATGTGCAACAAACACTTAAGAAAATAAGAATACCAAAAAATATGTTAAACTAGATGCAAAATATGGTGCAAAAATTAAAGAAAAAAATAACACAAAATAGGAAAAAAATGATAAAAAATAGATGAAACAAAAATAAACCCATGAAAAGGAAAAAAAACCCATGAAATGATCAAACTGAAACAAACCCATGAAAAGGAAAAATGAATTCGTTGCAAGGCAATGAGAACAACATGAAGGGATGACGAGAAGATCTCGAGAAAAAAATGCCATATTTTATATATAATTGAAAAGGAGTCGAAGATGGAAGCATCTATATTTTATATAGGACATTCTATTAAATATTTGGTATATCACAAAAAATAAGCTAGAGATGAAAGACTCTATTAAATATTTTCTGATTTTTTTCGAGGAGAAAAAACCCTATCTCTGTCTTTTATATATAACTGAAAAGGAGCCAGGAGTTGAAAACTGCTCTGCACCAGGCTGACTGCCATGACCTATGGTTTGGAGGTTTCCGTGCAGGCTACTGCAGGAAGACCTCCCTCCCAGACCGTTAGGCTGCGATCACACTCCCAGTTAGCCTTGAGGATCACCTATGACAGAAACCAGTGAGGTGAGCATTACTCACCCTATCATAGGCTAGCCTCCCACAGGGGTGGTGACAGGGTCTGACATCAGCAGTTAGCAAAAATATGGCCCGCTCATGACACTATAGGGCGACTCCCATAGCACAAAAAAAATCTACGCAAGCAACAGAAGAGTATAATATCACTTTAGCCACACGCATTCCAAAGAACCATAAAAGAACCATGATTCGAGCTCCCTTCACGCTACATCAATGAAATAATACATCTCATGAAGGACCATGTGTTGATAGGAAATTTCATAGGCTTTTGGCCGACTGAAAAATCCCTTCAAGGATGGATAGATTCCAAATGGAAACCCAAGGGTCATACTGAACTTCAGTTGTGAGCTAAAGGCTTCTTCAATGTGATATTAACCTATATTGAAGAAAAAAATAGGATCATGGACGGAGGAACCTATTTCTTCAACTCTGCAGGCCTTTTCCTCTACCATTGGACTGAGCGATTCAACCTAGACAAACAAGATCTTACATTGGCCCTGGTCTCGATTCGGGTCTATTCCTTCCCCCAATATTACTGGGATGAGCTGACCCTAAGGGACATAGGCTACGCCCTAGGGAAATTCATCAAGGTAGTGGAGGAAACGAAGGTCAACGTTACATAACATATGCATTAATTTGAATCTACATAAACAGATCGAAATCACTACGAGGTGAGGTAAGTATGTTGGATGAAGATTTTGAATGGATACAAACTTTAGATCATGAGCATGTTCCTATTATATGTTGGAGGTGTCACTCACTTGGGCACATATTCAGAGATTTCCCTCTAAATAAAAAGGAGGTTGTTGAAAATGAATCAAATGACCAAGAAACAGAAGGGTTCATGAAAGTAGCAAGCAAGTAAAGGCATAACAAGAGAACTAATACTCACGAGAACAAAAAAATCATTGCAACTATCAATAGCTTCGCAGGCCCTAAAAAGTTTGAGTGAAAATGAGAATGAACCAGCCAAAGAAGCAGGGCGAACCTCACATGAGCAGCCCCAGACCTCCAGGAAACAATAGGAGAAGATCCGATTGAAGGTGTTTCTGAAACCCTAAACCCCTATTCTAACAAGGGACAAATATTCATTGAAGGGTAAATAATAGGTTTTGGATTCAATCCCAAAAGCCATGGAGGAATAACAAGAGAGCATTTATCTTGAGGGCGTGGACCTCGTAAGGTCAGAGGATGCATGGAATAAGAAGGAATCCACTCAATATCTGAGCAACAGATCCAGAAGCTAGATAAATTCTCACTCTTGTAAAAAATATAACCTCTTTGGGAATTCAAGGGGATATGCTCATAAATACAAAATACTTCACGAAATAATCTTGGAAGATAGGATGAAAAACAACGCTACAAAGAATAGTAGAAATGGGCAAAGAAATGGTGGATTCTGGGAGATTCCCCAAGTTAACCTGATTATATGCGTACTCTACCAACCACCCTCAATGAAGATCATGTCATGGAACATAAGAGGGCTCAACAGCCCTAGCAAGCACAGGATCATCAAGAAAAGAATCACTAAGGAACACCACGCAATTTTCTACATGCAAGAAACCAAATGCTCCAGCTCCACTCTCGAAAAAACTTTCAAAAAGATATGGAAACGATGTAGACAAATAGTGGTCGATGCTAATGGAGCTTAAGGAGGACTATAAATCATTTGGAACCCCCAAATCATCTCCCTAGAGAACTACCATGCCAATAGGCATTTGACTCGGGCTAATTTTCACCTGAATGGAATGACCATCCATGGCTTGCTAATGAATGTCTACCTTCCCCAGAATATTCACCAGAAAAAAAGCTTTTGGACAACATGGATGAGATCAATAAACAGATATCTCTATCATTATAGCTGCTTGGAGGAGACTTCAACGTGATAACGAATCTATAGGAAAAAAATGGAGGAAGGAAGCATCTAGACATGGTCAACAATGGATTCAACAATTTCATCCAAGACAACCACCTCATAGATCTACAAACTTCCAATGGAATCTTCACCTAGAACAATAGAAGAGGAGGTATCCATCAAATTTCTTCCACACTAGATAGATTTCTCATCACGACTGACTTTATATGTATGTCAAGTGATCTAGTAGCCACCATTATCTAAGTCACCAGCTCTGATCACTGGCCAATAAAAATTCAATGGTTAATACCAAGTATGCGTATGCCCAGACCATTCCGCTTTGAACATTGCTGGCTCGGACAACCAGGGTTGAAGGAAATGGTCTCTGATTTGTGGTCCTCCCTTTTACCACCGTAAGGAAAAAAATGCAACAGTTCTAGACAAAGTTGAAAATGGTCAAAGGGAAATTGAAGGTGTGGAAAAAGTCCACCTTCGACAATATATTCAAATATCAAAGAGATTTGGAAGAGAAAATGAAGAAGATTCAACAAACTATCATCACATAGGGTTGCTTTGCCTCTTCAGAGAACCAAGAGAAAATATTAACAACTTAGATGGAAGAGAGAAGAAGCCAGGTAATGATCCTATGGAAACAAAAACATAGGATCTACTGGCTCAGAGAGGGAGAAGGAAACACAAGGTTTTTCCATCGCTCCATCATTTAGCATAGGATGCATAATAGAATCACAATTCTCAAAAATCAAAATGGAGAGCATCTGGAAAATTAAGAAGACACCATGGAGGAGTTGTGAAACCACATCAAGGAAATTATTCAAGAGCCTAATCATCAGAGGCATGAGGTAATAGGAAAAATCATCCAGAAAATACCTAAGTTGGTTACAGAAGAACACAGTCACACACTGGTTAAAGCCACTACTCTTCCTGAGGTGGAACAAGTAGTCTTCCAACTGAAGGAAAGGAATTCTCTGTGTCCTGATGGATTTACCACTAACTTCTTCCACTTGTTTTGGTAAACCATCAAAGACGAGGTATGGGGCATCATTGAGGAATCTTACACCACTCACTGGCTTCTTCTAGCTCTCAATGCCACCTTCCTCACGCTCATAGAAAAAGAAGAAAATAATTCTACGCCAAGTAAGTACAAGCCCATAACACTCTTCCCTATCATTTATAAGATAATTTCCAAATTTATTGTTAACATGTTGAAGCAGCTCCTCCCCCTAGTCATCTCCCGTGAGAAAAGGGGCTATGTAGAAGGACGATAAATCGTTGATGGAATCATTTACCCATGAGATCATCCATTCTCTCAAAAAAATCAAGAAACCTGGTATGCTCCTCAAAATTTATTTAGCTAAGGCTTTTGACAAACTCATTTTGGACTACATTAAACATGTCCTTCTTGCCTCTGGCTTCAGCCACACCTGGGTAAGTGTAATATCCCCAAATTGGGATTGCTAACAAGGCATTCCTACAAAGTGCATTTTTCAGGAATGCATGCTTTAGAAAACAAGATTAGCCCTTGGATCTCTTAGATCTGATATCCAAATCCAAGAGGAAATCATAATCCAAGAAAACTAGGTGAGATAAACAAGCCTCTCACACCTAGAATGGTTGGAAAATGCCCAATAATGAGACTGCAGCAATATGTAAAAAAAATGTTGGAGCTACAGCAAGCTATTCATCTATGGAATGTGTCTAGAAACACATTATCATTGGTTGATGTTACATCAACAACTTATTCTTCATAGTAAGATCCAAAATAGTGGGGAAAAGCAACAATTTAAGCCCTAAAAGGGTAATTTCAGAGATCTTCATAAAAATAAGAGAAAAGGATGGTGGGGTCCCTTATCTTAGGTCATAACAGACTTACATATCAAATTTTAGACAAAAAAAGTCATTCTAGCTATGTTAAACAAGTCTCCTACTCCCTGATATGGCTAGAAAAGGCCCAATCCCCAAGACTTGACTCACATAAATTAACTGAAGCTCATGCAGTGTGATTTTATGAAGGGTTTAGAAAACATATGTCATGAAAATCATATCAGGAATTTTTTACATGAAAATATAGAGAAAAAGAGAGATCCGGCTCCTTTACACTTCAAAGAGAACAACTTGGCAAAGGTTTCATGAGACACAATACATAGGAGTGCAGATCTGCAGAACTAGATCTGAAAAACACAGTTTACTATAGAATTATATTAAAACTTAGATATAGAATGGATATTTACATGAAAATATAGATCCAATTTAGATCTATGTATAGGAAAGGCTCATCAATACATTCCCCTTGGGGATCTCAGGAAATCATCAAAGTACAAGAGTAGATCTGAGATCTAGGTTATAGATCTGCAGTAATCTTCAGAAAATTATGAAGCATATAATGTACACCAGATCATATATTAAACAAACATGGATTGGATGGCCAATCCATGGATCACCACAGTGAAAGGAAGGATCCAATCACTAGAGATCTCTCCTCCAAGCTCATTCCAAAACACCCTGCAAATCTACTACTGAAAATAACGCACATCTAAGAAAGGGATTACGTTGTAGAATTTTAGCACACTTTGGCCTCATGCCAAGATCTGGATCTGAAGCTTAACAACTAGTACTCCCTTCCAAGATGTTAAGATACATACTAAGTGAGAAGAGGCATTAGTACAATCTAGATCTGAGCATATCTAGTCTCCAGTTGCTGCAGCTCACTAAAACAAGTAAAACCCAATAGGATTTACATTGTCTAAGGGAGATGGAGCTCGGCCATATGCCTGATAGTTGGAAAGAAGCACAATGCCCTCAAAGAGCTACTCAATGGAAGGAGAGAGAATCCCTAAACGGGAAATCCTCACAATTCTCTGCTAAACAGTCAAGAGAATGAGACATGTCTAAGCGGAAAATATACTCTGAAATTTTAATATCATCAACAAACTTCTCTTGAGCCTTCCCATTCCTTTTATAAGATGAGAGCTTTGTCAAACCCTAAACCACCTTGATGAATTATCTCCTTTCACATGAGGGCCTCCTTCTAGAACTGCGTTGTCCCTCCATGAGGTACATTATATCTAGACTGCATTGTATATTTGGTCAAGGTTGACCCAGTCTCATAGCTCAAACCCATTCACACCTGCAAGTGTTTATTTTAAATGGCCGATATTTGTCCATGTTCACATAGGCATGGATTTATTCATTATTTTTCAAGATTTTTACATATCCTCCTTGGTTCATTTATTCAATTAACAAAAAATGACACAAAATTGAATATTCCTCTTAGCTTGGGCTAAGTAGGAACATTACAGTCCTCCCCTCCCAAATGTTTCTTGTCCTCAAGCAACTGCAAGGACAGAACTGAAATGTATTGGGAAAGCATCTCTCCCCAAGAAATCACCCATAAAAAATGAGTCACCTCCCACCATGGCAACTCCAGAAAATTTTCCTCCACCTTGAGCTCCTACAAAGAAGGTGGGTTGAAAAACTGAACATGGTAGACATAGGTGCCTACCCCATGTTGTCCTCCTCTCCACTTAAGATAAGTGTGGAGTGTTTGTTGATCCTGGGATGCAATGATGTTGCCTACAAGAGGCAAGATGAACACTAGATCTCTAAAGATCTCATCCCCAACATTGTGAATCAAGCTGGCCCAAACCATTCCATATGTGATTGATGGGAATCATCACCATATGGTATCTCATCAAACTCATGGCCCAACCCATAAAGAAACAAGTGTTTGGCTGTGGTGGCCATATCTCCTTTCATGTTCCCATTAGAACATGCAATGCAAAACATGTGGGAATCCTCCTCCCCAAAGAACACATCTAGCAAATGTGTTTCCTCTCCAATCATGCTCCTCACAAAAGAAAGAGAAACATCAGAAATTGGGACCATGATTAGCATGAAGGAAAAGAACATACTGAAGGCTTCATATGCTGCAAGAAGTTACCAACAATCTCCCATGAAATTACAGCACAATTTTTCCAAGTGCAACTTCAGAAAATTACAAGGCAAGTGGTTGTTGGATACATGGTGTTCTATGTATGTTATTTCATTTACTACTGAATAGGAGATGGCTGCATACAACTAATGAACATACATGAATCAATACAATGATTTCCCATGGCCATGTAAGAGATGTATATCTCCATCATACAATTTGGCCCAATGTTGACCATGGAGCTCAATGCAAAGCTTGCCCTCCTGTGGAGTAATGCACTACATAAAAATGGTAAGATTATGCAGATTACTAAATGCAACAACAAGATCCTCAACATGTGTTAAGAGCAAGATTATGATAGGGTCCATAAACAAATACTCCATAAGGATATGACATACTTTCATGAAGAGAAATCAATCATGTGCTGCATGAGGATCCTCCCCCCCGTACTTGGAAATCCAAGACAAGAACAACATAACACAAAAGTAGATGTCTCCATCCATTACTCCATCCTCCTCACCTCCTCCTTGTCCATCAAGTGCACCAAGAGTGGAATGATCCTAGGAACACTCCATCTAGAAGTTCATGCTCCAAAGTGGCAGCGCTATTGGCCCATGAAAAAAGGCTCCTACCAATACATATCTCATTTCTTAGACATTTCCATCATCAAATACATTTTCCATAATGTTGCTACAAACAAGAAGCTCCTTCCGAAGTGGAAGTACTTCCAGATCATCCAAGGCTAAGGAGAGAATGTCATCTCCTCCTCCTACAACATCATGCAATGTGTGAGATCAACTTTTCTCTTGCTTTCCCAAGAACATCCAAAGCAACAAAATATTTTGTTGCTTCCCCATACCTCCATCATATAAATCATGTAGTGAAAACATGGTGATCGATATGAATAAAGTCATATCAACACAATGTTCCGATACTCTTGCTGCTCAATGATGCAAGTATCCTACCACACATCATTCCTCCACATACCCTTAGAAAGAGGATGATGGCCAAACTCTTTCAGAATTAACCATCGCAACCAAGCCTCCTGATGCCCGGTATCATGTATTTTCGAGTAGCTCACCAGCCTCTTGCTCTCCGTCCACATCCACTAAACAAATTGTGGATGTCTCCTTTCATCCTTAATCTTGGTACTCCTCCCATGATGGCTACCATCTTCCCAATTCAAATTTATGTCTTTGCATTTCATGGGATATTGAAATGAAATTTTCCCAAGGATCAATGTGATCCCATAAGGATCCAAATAGATGGCAGGAAAAAACCTCCCATCATGATGTGGAATGCTCAAGAGGTGTCCAACACACACATGAGAGATTTTATCCACCCGAAGAAGTCCTCCATCATCTATTTGTTCCTCCTTGAATCCATGAAGATCCATGTGTGAGAAGGAAAGAGTCTCCTCAGAGTATTGAAGAACTTTGGACTCCATGAAATGTTGAAGTGCACCTTTTAGGGGATCTCTTGATGAGACCTCCTCCTCGTTCATGATATTCCAAAACTAGTGAGGCCTTAGAACTGTTGTAGGTAGAAGTTTCTCTTCAAGCTGAGGAGTGCTCATTGAGAAAGTGTCATCTAGAAAAGAGAAAGGGTTTCTCACTTCAAGATGTTTACTATATACCATCTCTTCCTCCTTTTCTTCATGAATGAAGCTATCATTTGAATCTTCCCATAATTTATGGGTCCTCTTTTCTTCATCACTACCTTTGCATAGTGCAGTGCAACACTGTTGCTCTAGATCAACAACATGCAAAGATGTAGATCCCTCTTCCTCTAGCTGAATGAACTGAGGTAAAGCTAGAGTATCCTTGGAGGCTCTAGACTTAGCTTGGTATTCACCTAGAATCTCATATTCAAAGTTTCCTCTATGCCTCTTGTCTTCTCCTCTTTGAGAATAGGAAGTGCACGACTCTTCCTCTTCCTGAAACCCTCTAGGAGTTTCACTGCAACTCTTCATCTGTTCAACCTCCTAGGGGAGCTCCTTTCTAGATCTAAAAAATAATGAGAGAAATATCATATTCTTCATCATTATGATATTATTTTATCTCCTCGAGCTTAGACTCACAAGCTGAGCCAAGAAAGATGCTTTGATACCATTGTAATATCCCTAAATTGGGATTGTTAGCAAGGCATGCCTGAAAATGAATTTTCTAGGAATTTATACTTTAGAAAATAATATTAGCCCTTTTATCTCTTAGATATGATAATCTAAGATCTAAATCCATGAGGAAATCAGAAACCAAGCAAACTAGGTGAGATACACAAGCCTCTCACACCTAGAATCCCTGGAAAATGCCCAATAATGGGACTGTAGCAATATATAAACACAATTTTGGACCTGAAACAAGCTATTCATCCATCAAATGTGTCAATAAAAACATTATCATTAGTTGATGTTACAGCGACACCTTCTTCTTCATTGTAAGATCCAAAAAATTGGGGAAAAGCAACAATTTAAGCCCTAAAAAGGTTAGTTTCAGAGATCTGTGTAAAAATAAGGGAGAAATATGGTGGGATCCCTTAGCGTAGGTCATAATAGACTTAAATATAAAATTTTAGCCAAAAAAAGTCATTCTAGCTATGTTAAACAGGTCTCCCACTCCCTGATATGGATAGAAAAGGCCCATTCCCCAAGACTTGACTAACAAAAATTAACTGAAGCTCATGAAACGTGATTCTATGAATATTTTAGACAAAATATTTCATTAAAATAATATCATGAGTTTTTTACATGAAATTATAAATAAAAAGGGAGATCCAGCTCCTTTACACTTCAAAGAGAACAACCCGGCAAGGTTTTCATGAGACACAATACATAGGAGTCAAGATCTGCAAAACTAGATCTGAAAAACATATTTTATTGCAAAATTTTATTAAAGCTTAGATCTGGATTGTATTTATACATGAAAATATAGATCTAATTCATATCTATGTACAAGAAAGGCTGATCAATACATTCCCCTTGGGGATCTCAGCAAATCATGAAAGTACAAGAGTAGATCTAAGATCTAAGTTATAGATCTGTAGTAATATTATGAAAATTATGAAGCATATAATGTACATAATATCATATCTGAAACAAACATGGACTGGAAGGCCAATCCATGGATCAGCAAAGTGAAAGGAAGGATCCAATCACTAAAGATCTCTCCTCCAAGCTGATGCCAAAACACCCTGCAACTATGCTACTAAAAATAATGCAGATCTTCAAAAGAGAATGTGCTATACACTCTGAGCACGCTTTTTCCTGATGCCAAGATATAGATCTGAAGCTTAACAACCAGTACTCTCTTCTAGGAGGTTAAAATACACACTCACTGAGAAGAGGCACTAGTACAATCTAGATCTCAGCAAATCTAGTCTCCAGTTGTTATAGCTCACTAAAAAAATTAAACCCCAATAGGATTTACACTGTCTAAGGGAGATAGAGCTTGGCCATATGCCTGATAGTGGGAAAGAAGCACAATTCCCTCCAAGAGCTACTCAATGGAAGGAGAGAGAATCCCTAAACAGGAAATCCTCACAATTCTCTGCTAAACAACCACGAGAATGAGATATGTCTAAGTAGACAATATACTCTGAAATTATAGTATCATCAAAAACCTTATCTTGAGCCTTCCTCTTCCTTTTATAAGATGAGAGCTTTGGAAAAGCCTAAACCATCTTGATGAATGATCTCCTTTCACATGAGGGCCTCCTTCTAGAACTACGTTGTCCCTCCATGAGGTACATTGTCTCTAGATTGCGTTGTAGATTTGGTCAAGGTTGACCCAGTCTCATAGCTCAAACCCATTCACACCTGCAAGTGCTTATTTTAAATGGCCCAAATTTTTCCCTATTCACATAGGCATGGATTTATTCATTATTTTTTCAGGACTTTTACATGTCCTTCTTGGTTCAATTATTCAATTAACAGAAAATGACACAAAATTGAATATTCCTCCTAGCTTGGGCTAAGTAGGAATATTATAGTAACATGGATCATGAGCCTCATAACCTCCCTATTTCTTTCCATCTTGGTCAATTGTATACCTTCAGTAACCTTCAATCCCTCAAGAGATATTACACAAGGAGATCCCCTTTTTCCCTTAATTTTGATCATTATGGCTAAAGGGTTGGGTCGCTTTCTCAAAATATTTTTCCATTCAAGTACTCTGCAGGGTATACCCCTCAAAATTATTCCACCCAATTCCCACAAACAATTTTTGGATGACAACATGATCATGACTCGGTCTAGGAAGCATGCTCCCTCAAATCTCTGCTAGACTCCTTCTCTAAAGCTTCTAGCATAGAGGTCAACCATGACAAATCTCAAATATTCTTCTTCCACACTCCCCCTATCACTGAGTGAAAAATTGCCAACATTATGGGTTTCGCCATAGCCTCCTTGTCCTCAAACTAACTTGGTGCCCCTCTCACAGCCACTGTCATTAATAATTCCTCATGGTGAGTGCTACTGGAAAAAATGGAAACTAGGCTATCCAACTAGACCCCATCGCACTCTTAATATAGCAGGCCATATGGTTCTCATCAAAGCAATTCTTCAGTCTCTCCCCATCTACCTCTTCTCTATATTCGTAGCACCCAAATGGGTCGTCAAGGCCATGCACAAACTAAAAAGGAATTTCTTGTGGGGTGGTACCAAAGAGAAAAATAATTGTGCTTTAGTCAACTCAAAATAAGTATGCACACCTAAAGGTCATGGGTGGCTAGGGCTGCGTGACTCAGAACAAAAGAACAGTATCATAGGAGCTAGTATCTAGTGGAAATGGGTTTCCAACCCCCACACACCTTAGGCTAACTTGTTGTGCCGAGAGGCGCATTCTATAGCCCAGTATGACCCCGATGTGTAAGTATGTCGGAAGCCAAAAAAAATTTCAACCTGAACAATAACTTACATAAACATATAAATGAACAATTAAAAATTTATTAAAAAAAAATTTAAACGATATAAACTGAAAATATGAAGAGTTTACTAACACTCAAAAAAGAGATATGGTAAATAAATAATATATGGTAAATACGTAAAAATATAAATAAACCATAGGTATGGTAAATAAATAAAACCTCTTTTTATATTACTCAAGAGGTATGGTAAATAAATAAAAAATTAAATAAGCTAGAGGTATGGTAAATAAAGAAAACTGATTTTTATATTTACTCAATAAAACACTTTATATTTACAAAAACTCAAAAACAAGTTTTATTTATGTGAAGCCTATGGGACAAATTATTATTAATACCATGGGACAAATTATTAATAATACCATGGGAAAATTCCATGGGCCAAATAATATATTTATAAAATAGGTATGGTAAATACGTAAATATAAAAGAGGTATAAAGAGATAAGGTAAATAAATAAAAATATATCAAATATGATTAGAAATCAAGATCTAATTATATATGAAGTATAAGGGTTGAATACCATGCCACAAAAACATTATTAACCCTAACATTAATATTAAAATATTAATATTATTAAATTTAATATGTTTAGATTAATACAATATTAAATTTATTATATTGTAATATATATTAATATATCATGATATATGGTAGAGGTGGAGAAATAGGGGGGAGTGACAAGGGAGATATGGAGATAAATTGAAGGATAAGGGAGAAGAGGAATGAAGAGAGAGAGAGTGAGAAGAGAGAGAGTTAGAGAAGGGTAAGAGAGGGAGGGGGAGACATAAATATGGAGGTGGGAGAGAGATAAGGAGAGAGGGAGGGAGAAGGAGAGAGGATTGGAGGGTAAAGAGTGAGAGAGAGAAATAAGGGGGAAGGGAGAGGGAGGTAGGAGAGAAAGGGAGAGAGAGAAAGGATGAGAGGAGGAGGATAGAAGGAGGGATAGAGAGATGGAGTTGGAGGCGGAGCAAGGAAAAGAAGAAGAAATACATAGAGAGGGAGTGACAAGGGAGAGATGGAGAGAGAGTGTGTATGCTTATGGGTGGGATAAAGATACATAGGAGTGATGGAGACAAGGGGGGAGAGAAGGATAAAGGGATAGAAATATTAAGATAGTTGGAGAGTGAGATAGAGTGATGGGGGAAGAGAGAGGATTGGAGGATAGAGAGAGAGAGAGAGAGAAAGAAAGAGAGATGGGGGGTCAAATAGAAGGAGGCGAGAGAGGAAGAGAGTGATGGGGGAAGAGAGGATTGTAGGAGGGAGAGAGAGACAGAGACAGAGATGGGGGAAGATAAAGGGAGGTAGGAGATAAAGGGAGAGAGAGGAAGGAAAAGAGAGGGGACTTTAAAGAGAGAATGAGACAGGGGAGGAGAGAGGGAGGGATAGAAATATGGATTTGGAGGGCGAGAGAGGGAGGGATTGAGAGATGGAGAGAGAGAGAGATGGGGGAAGAGAAAGGGAGGTAGGAGAGAAACGGAGAGAGAGGAAGGAAAGGAGAGGGGAGTTGAAAGAGAGGGGAGAGAGGGGAGGAGAGAGGGAGGGATAGAAATATGGATTTGTAGGGGAAGAGAGGGAGGGATTGAGAGATTGAGCTGGATGAGGAGAGAGGGAGGGAAGAATAAATACATAGAGAGTGAGTAGTGGAGAGAGAGGGGGAGTGACAAGGGAGAAATGAAGAGGGAGTGTGTATGTTTTGGGGTGAGATAAAGAGACAAATAAGGAGATATGGAGAGAAGGGGGGAGAGAAGGAGAGAGAGAGGCATATGGTAACAAAGTTGGAAGGTGAATATAGAGAGAGAGAGAAAGGAAGAGAGAGTGTCAAGAGAGGTAGGGAAAGAGATATGAAGATGGAGAGGGAGACAGGGGGAGGTAAGAATAAAGACACAAGAGGGTGAAAGGTGGAGAGAGAGAGAGAGGGAGTGATAAATAATATGTAGAGAGAGGGAGAAAGGGTAGCAGGAAGGAGGAGAGATAGAAGAGAGAGAGAGAGAGAGAGAGGGAGATATATAGAGAGAGAGGAGGAGGAGGAGGAGGAGGGAGTGATAGATAAATAGATAGATTGGAGAAAGAGAGTTTATGTGTTGGAGTTGATATAGAGAGATAGAGTGAGATATAGATATAGATGTAAGGTGAAGAGAAAAAAAGATAGATGGAGAGAAGGAGGGAGGGACAAGGAAATTGATAGATATGGAGTGAGAGAGAGTGTGTGTATGGTGGGGTGAGATAAAGAGAAAAAGAAGGATATGTGAATGGATATATAGATATATATGGGGGAGATAGGGAAGGAGGTTTCTTGCATTAGATGCATTGATTTAAGTGTAAATGGTGATTTCTAATACTATTTGATTTCTTGCACTAGATGAATTGATTTTGGTGTAGATGTTGATTTCTAATGATATTTGATTACTTACACTAGATGGATTGATTTTAATGTAGATGAATTCTAATCCTATTTGATTTCTTGCACTAAATGCATTAATTTCAGTGTAGATGATGATTTCTAATCCTATTTGATTGATTTCACTAGATGCATTAATTTTAATGTAGATTTTGACTTTTGGTTATATTTGATTTCTTTCACTAGATGAATTGATTTCAATGTAGATTATTTTTAATCCTATCTAATTGCTTGCACTGAATGGATTGATTTCAATGTAGATGGTTATTTCTAATCCTATTTGATTGCTTTCACTAAATGCCTTGATTTCAGTGTAGATGGTGATTTATAATCTTATTTGAATGCTTGCACTAGATGCATTAATTTCAATGTAGATGTTGATTTATAATTATATTTGATTGCTTGCACTGAATGCATTGATTTAAATTTAGATGATTTAACTAAATGCATTGATTTAAATGTAGATGATTTATAATCCTATTTGATTCCTTGCACTAAATGCATTTATTTCAGTGTAGATGGTGATTTCTAACCCTATTTGGTTGCATGTACTAGATGCATTGATTTCAGTGTAGATGTTGGCTTTAAATCCTATTTTCCTACATTCACTAGACTCATTTATTTGAGTGTAGATGTTGATTTCTAATCATATTTCATTACTTGCATTATATGCATTGATTTTAGTGTAGATGTTGTTTTCTATTATTATTTGATTTCTTGCATTAGTTGCATTGATTTCAGTGTATATGTTGATTTCTAATTTGATGTATGATGGTACATTAATTCTAAAGTCATTGGATTAACAGTGTGTGTGCAATGATTTCAGTGTAAGCACAAAAAATTATTGATGATGTACATTTATTTTTGTGTTATAGTAATTCAACCTATTAATATTGGAGAGCAAGAGAGACAAGGTATGATGTTTGCTACAACAGCTCGAGCTGAATATTTAAATGGTTTACGATTCTAGTTGTCCTTTTCAAATAATCAATATGAAAATATGACAAAAATAACATGGGTGAAAATAAGAAAAGTAGAAGAAAATAGTTTGAAATCAATCACAATGAAGACTTCGTAATTGACTACATTCTTATTATTCACAGTTTCTATCATTCAATATTATTACATTGTCACTTTGCGTTCAAAATTTTATTTCATCATTAAAGTTATCTTACAATATTTATCATCTCAAAAAATTGAGGTAACTAATCAAATTTAAAATTAAAATGACTCAATGAATCTCGGACATATTTAACATATTTAAAATGGTTATGTTAATATTATATGTATTTACATATTATTGATAAAATTAAGCATATGTTCCTCATATTATTGATAGATTTTCCTTGGTCGCACACGACTGAAACCAGCCTAGATCCATCTTAACTCCGGATCTATCAAGCACCGAAAGGGATCAAATCTCTCGAGGTGAAAACCTTTCCTCACGTTTTTCACTCAAAAAAGAGGTTTTCACCTCGAGATATTTGATCCCTCTCGGCACTTGATAGATCCAGAGTTAAGCTGGATCTAGGCTGGTGGGTAGCCAAATATGCTAGCAAATGGCCCAAGGAGGACATTATCAGATTCATCATAGAGCTAGGAGGATCTCAAATATGGAAAGTAGCTAGCGACCAAAAATAGTTAATGCAAACTCGCAACTTTTGGGAGTTGCGTAGTTGTACTCAAGCCATATTCAGGGAGGACTCCTGGAAGCAACTGCCTAGAATCTCTTCCATCTTTCCTAGACCACTATGGATCACAACATTACGGGCAAGGAAAATGAATTTCATACAATATTTCTGGACTGATGACACAACTCAGGGATACAGGAACTCGATACACATGGAAAGATAGCCAGAAGACTAGAATAATGAAAATAAGACAAACATTTTGGAGGAACTAATCACTAAAATAAAATTTGAGCCCAAATAGGAAATGATATCGTTATATTAGGTCACACGCCAAGTGGAAACTACTCTACCAAGGAAGCCTACAAACTCGTACATCAGCAGAACCGAAACCCTTCCAATCTCATTTGGAAGACGATATGTTTGGGAAAGCTCTTGCCCAAGTAACCACCTTTTTATGGCTACTCAGTAAACGACGCATCCTCACATGGTAGAATCTATTGAACAGAGGATTTTTAGGACCCTCAAGATGCCCTCTATGCCAGTAGAACATTGAAACCATCAAAAAGTTGTTGGACCTAATGCCCTGTGGGACAGAATATCAATCCTTTATAGATGCACTAACAGAGAAAGGGGCAACATCATCAACACCATCAGCAGGTGGATGAAAAATCATTACTCCAGCAACATTTTGAATAGACTCTAACAGATAATTCCATGCGTCTTGATCTGGAACATATGGAATTAAAGGAACAGTCATATCTTCAAAGACAAAGTATCCACCCAAGAGAAAATACGGGCAAGGATATACAACCAGCTAACCAAAACTTTAGCCATTACTTCCTAGAGCCAGGAGGATCTCCCCACCCCCATTACGGAGCATAACATATGGAGGAAATGGCATATGAGAATAGATACCCCCCTAGACATCACCCCAATGAACGCGGGAAGAACCACCACTCCTGAAAAGTGGAATCCTCCCCCAAATGGCTTATTCAAATGTAACTTCGATGGCGCCTCCAAAGGCAACCCCGCAAATGCAGGATTTAGAGGGATCTTTGAGAACTCCTAGAACGAGCCACTTTTTATCTACTATGGAAACATGGGATGGGACAACAACAAATTTTTTGAGCTTGAGAGACTCATCCAGGGCATCTACAGAGCAATTGAATTTAACTATTTTCCCCTGGAAATGGAAGGAGATTAAAAAATTATTACTCTGGCGGCCACAAGAATTCTCCATGGAACTCCTTCTACAAAGGTATCCACCAGCTAGAGGCTTTCCCACAAGCTCAAAATTCTGGAACAACTGATACATTTTTATGGGGATGTTACGTTTCAACATGTGCATAGGAAAGAAAAATGAGTTTGGGACCACCTCTTGAACACGGGTGTGGAAAGTCATAGAGATATACATCATTCTAATATCACCCAGGTTGAGGATGGTTCATTAAAAAGAGAATTCCATACTCTCATTCAAAAATATATTCTATCCATGGATACAGGTGATAGCAGAAGTATGCATGATACCTACCTCTCTCACTCTCAAGAGGATGAAGATTTGTAGCGCAGGTCTTCACTCGACATATAACCACACTCTTACAATCATCCACATGAGATAACAAAGATAGGGAATAATGAAGACATGCTTGGACAACATCATCCCCTCTGGGGTACCTCTCTACAAAAATCATTTTGAACGATCTCCTGGATTGACATGTAACTTGGCTATAACTCTTCGCACATGCCTACTCATGAAAACCCTTACAACACACAGTTGAGTGTGAGGCACAATAATTCTCAGCAACTTCACATGTGTCACAAGCCTAGTAAAGGGAATGACCTTCAACAAAAAGTGACTCAGAGTCTTTTCCTTCAGGTTTATCTGTTGTTTCAGTTCCTGTTGTCCTGCGTGCCTACTCTAGCGTAGAATTCCTCGGGATACACTGCCCCCTGATTGTGTGACTCACCCCAACTCCATCTGTTTTACTAGTTCCATAATCCTGGGTGCTCCCATAATCACGAACCCCTTGCCATGCATTCCCCTTCAGTGCACCTCCTTGTCAACTAGCACCTTTGTTCACACCTCCCTCCTGAGGTCAGATCTGCTCCTCCCTTCCTCTCAAACCCCCATCAATCCTCCACTTTGGCTGACCATGGCACCTAGAGTGTGACAAAGAACCATCAGAGGAGGTGAGAGAGGTACACTTCCCAGTCACTACCCCTTGGGCAGTCACGCTAGAGAGGCTCCCAAAATCCCTGAACTCGACCATGAGGAGGAGGCCCCCATGCACGTTTTGCAGAGAGCCAATAGTGTTCCAAGTAATTCCACCATTGTGCACTAGGAGCACCCCTTTCCCTGCAAGACTGAGCCTCTTCTAACATAGGAAGATGATGGGGTCCACACATATGTTTGGATAATGGACTCAGAAGGTACTTGGACACAAGTCTAGGATGCGCAGTACTTAGTGGCTCTTATCCTCTGCACATCGGTCTCCAAGCCTTCGCGTCTACCTGTCGCTAAAGAGGAAGCTGCCGCGCAGGTGTATGCCTGTCCCATAGTGAAGGAAGATCTAGACAGTGATGATGATGGTGAATACTAATGTGTGCACTTTAGCTCAGCTCTTCCTATTTTTTTGTTCTCTTTTCCATTATCACAGAATGTCTGTTACCATTGGTGCTACAACAAATTTTCTAATATTCCTGTTGGGAAAAATACTGAGAGGGGGGGGGGGTGAATCAGTATTTACTGCATAATCAAATCCTTTTATTTTTCATTCCTTAAAACCCATACGCTACTTTACTTCAGTAAACCAGCGTATATACGCGGATCCCCTTTATGAAACTAGCGTATACACAGAGATTTAGATATGTCATTAAATCTTCACTTAAATCATTCCATCATGTATTCTTCAGATATTCAATAAGCAGTAAACAGGTGCAGTAAGAACAGAATAAACCATCACATAAAGCATCACACATGAACACCAGGATTTTTAGGTGGAAACCCAAATCGGGAGAAAACCACCGCTGCAGTTGCTCAGCCTTCAATATTTTATTATAGAAAAAACATCTTACAACATATGTGCTGGCGCAGACTTGACCAGCACGCAGGCACCCACCTGCGCTCGTTTACCAGCCTCTCCTGGAAGGGAGCTCCAACCCCCTGACTCGTTTACCAGCCTCTTCTGGAAGGGAGCTACGACCCCCTGACTCGTTTACCAGCCTCTCCTGGAAGGGAGCTACGACCCCCTGACTGAAGGCTACAACCCTCAGCACCACCTTGGACCACGTTTCATCAATTTTCACACTGGATCCAACAACTTCAATAGAACACAACATGCAGGCCACGTTTCATCATATTTTTAGACTGGACCCTTTCCATACTTTTATGCTCAAACATACAACCAAACTGATACAGACAACTCAGCACTGTAGAATACAGATAGCAGTAACACAACAGAATAGATCAGACATTTCTTACCACAATCTTCAGCAAACCCTAGTTTGCATACGCGCTTTTACTTCACTGATGTCGCGTATATACGCGCTTTTGTCCACACTAACTAGCGTATACCTCAGTACATATTTCATTGCGCATACGTGCTTTCTCTTCAGCGAAGCCGCGTATATACGCGCTTCTTCTGCGGCGAAGTAGCGTATAGATCTTCAATCATTATAGAGCAGCATACTTCTTTAGATCATATATTCAGTTCAGATTTACCCTTTCACTTCAGACAGATGTTCGCCTAGATGTTCACCTCATCACAGATCTAAGCCTTCCATAAACAGATCTAGCAAATACAAATGCATTTCAGATCTAGATCCCCTTCTTCATCATTGGTGCATCATACATTCAGATTTATCTTCAAGTATAACCCTTTCCACTCAGATCTACTTCAAAGAGAAGTATTCATTCAAGCTCAGACATCTTGGACCCACACTCATTATTTGCACAATGAAATTCTTCTCCTTATATAGGTTTTCCCTTTTTCAATACCATGAGCCTCTTTTTAAATACCATGAGCCAAACCAATACCATGAGCCCAAAACTACATTAGACGGGGTCAATTAGGCGGATCATTACCCAATACAATGGGTCAATACCATGGTGATTACCCCTGGTTTTGCACTTTTAGAGCGCTTTAGCCCATACGCTACTTGGAACGTTCTTTTCCGCGTGCATACGCGACTTCCCTTAGATAGATCCGCGTATACATAGAAACATACTCTTTTCATCATACTTTGAGCACATTCTGAATTCCTTTCTTCATTTCCTTCTATATATACTATAGATACATCATATTTTCTTCATCAAGAACATATTATAGCAAGCACAACTTCATCCAGTAAGTTGCCATTATCTTCATCAAGAGGGTTGCCTTTCAGGGACAACACTCAACATCATAATATCAACAAGCATCATATCACATCAGATTTACATCGTTTACCAAGTCCATCAAGTCAAGAATAACTTCATCAGGTGTATTGCCATCAAGGACAACACATGTCAACTGTCACATGTCTTCATCTTCATTTAGTGGGTTGCCATCAAGGACAACACTCTACATCATATTTCCAACAATTCCATTTCATGTACTTTCTGGGCTACCTTCCTCCATGGAGGTAGCCCCTTACTTGCACAATAAATGTTGGTATTGATTAAGCGTAGCTTACGTACTCAACCTATAGCATATGTACTATTCTATTTTCGAATTAATATAGATTAGCCTCATTTACCAAAAAAAACAAAACTTAAAAGGAACCAGAATTAAAAGCCTCTATATTACACATCCCCATAATGCTAGAGTATATAGATGGAGCATCAGTGTGCATGTTTTTCTTAATTTACAAGATCAAGCGAAAACTACACTATGTAGCATGATTACCTCGCAAAAATGGGAAATCATTTGTGCCTCAAGATTTTATTGATTAAATAGACTTTTAAGATTTTATTGATTAAATAGACTTTTAGGATTTTATCGTATTAAGCATTGTTTTAAAAAAAAAGATGTGATTTTAGTCTTAAAGTTAAATTAAATGTTGAAATTATTTTATATAATTTTTTAATTTAATAAGCATATCATAATAATATATTTTTTTAAATAGTTATAATTTTGAAGCAAGTTTCAACCATTAATGAGGCATTAATAACAATTTTGTGGTGCATTGATGGTAATAATGCAATAGGTAAACCTTAGGTATTAATTAAAATTATGGGCATAATATAAAGCTTAATCATTAATGGTAATTTAGTGGGATATAGAAACCGTAGGTATTAAATGGTAATTTTGTTGAATATACAAAACTTTTGATATTAATGGTTATTTTTTGCAACACATTAAATGAAATTTTGTGTGATATAAAAACATTGATTGACATTCTAACAAATTTTATCTAATAGGAATGTGGGGTGAATTAATCTATGAATTAAATATATAAAATGTACATATATGATTTATCATGACCCAATACCATGGGTCACTAGTATCAAATGCCCAAAAAACTATTTCATAAATCCCATATAGTAATGGTGCAAGTGGTGTGACCTAATGTATGAATTATCTATATATATATATATATATATATATATATATATATATATATATATATATATATATATCTGTGTGCGTGTGTATGTGTAATTTGTGATGGGGCAATACCATGGCTCCGTAAGTCCAAATTGTCAAAAATAGAAATAAAAATTATTTAATGAGTAAAATACAACTATTTCGTAAAGTCTTGATAGGAATTGAATCTTGCCCAATAGTGAAAATATCCTCTCCTTCCACTATTGGATCGACACCTTTGGACCATAAATTATATTTATATAGCACATGTTAATATGACATGTTTTTAATAAATTTATTTAATTGAAAGGGTGAAAATAGCCTAACTATTTTTAAGATAAATCTCATTTTTTTTCTTTCTAACTAATACTAATTCTGTTAATTTATCAACTAGAGGTTACATTACTCATCCTCAGAAATGGAAAGATCCATGACAGAGGGAATAGAAAAAATACTGTTGTTCAAAACTAGACTGCTCCTAGAGGGGAAACTAGCCTTAATTATCTAAATAGAACGAGCTGCCCATAGAGGGAAAGCAACCTTTAAAACAGTGCAAAAAGAGACTAAAAGAGCTATCATAGGAAACAACCATAACCAGAAAACTAAGAAACCCGAAGAGAGAGTGCTATGGAGAACCTTCAGGCTTGTCACTGGAGGGAGGCTCCTCTTCGAGGATGTGGCAGATGTAGCCGTAGTCCAATGAATCAAGCCTGGGGTGAGAGTCTTCAAGATGCTCGCGTGGGGATTTAGGAAGCCCGAGGTGCTCCACCAGAGTGTCCTGAGTGGAGTTATCTTGCATAGATGCTGTAATATCCATGGCTTCAGTCGAATTGAGGCCTTATTTCCTCTTGGAGGAGCCCGAGAGGCACAGACCTGGTAGATTCTTCTCTTCGGTTGTCTCGGAGTCGCTATCATCGGCATTGGAGCTAGAGGCTGTTGCATAGGGAGCACTTTGAGTTTACAGGGGATGAAGGTAGGCTTCGCAAGGATGGTGGACTTACGGATTCTCTTCTTACCGTGGGAGGAGGAGTGGGGAGTGGAGGGTCCAGGAGCTACGTGGGAGGAACGAAGGAGTTATATGGCTTTGCAGGTGTGAAGGAGGACCGCGACAAGTCCACCATGTCCCAAGAGACCGGAAGATTTAAGACCTGGGTGATGGCAAGGGGCATAGGGGAATGGGAAGGGAGGCTATTTCCCCCACCTCGTCTACACCATTTGAAGTGTCGTCGCAGCATCACGACAGGCTTGGATAGGGCGCGATACTGCAGAGGGTTTGTTGCAGAGGCCTCAGCCCAGAAGCTTCTCACTTGAGCAGGGGAGGGCTGAAGCAAGAAGAATAGAGGGAGAGAGATCAGAGTGGGCTGAAGATCCAGAGAAGGAGTAGGAGAATTGAACAGCATGGTACCTGGAGGATTTAATACCAAACACACTGAATACGTCGAAAATAAGGTGGCGCATGGGACTTTAAAGCCCATCCCGCACGAGAATTGAAGGCACTATGCATCCCAAGGCTAGGGCACATGGGCACGCCATGTGGTGATCCACATGGCCGCCCCATGTATTCTTGCAAGGCTATGTACCTCCTACATGCAGGGGATGGTTTTCATTGTGCACCAGTTGTGTGCAACCCTAAACAAGAGTTTCATCATTTACTAACGAAAGAGGGCCAACCCAAACGGAATAGGAGTGGTTGACCCCTTTGTTCACTAGGAGATCTACTACTTTTTTGGCAGAGCATCTAACATGGTGGAAATCTATATTCATGTCAATGTGAATCCGTTGCTTGAGCATGTTGATCCTAGTGGCCAGGCGCCAGCTCTTGATGAGATTGGTGGCTGAGGAACCTGCCTGGAGTCACTTTTCCATTTTGATGAGGATCTAACGATATCCTTCAATGATTAGGGGAAAAAGATGATTACCCCTTGCAAGGATGAGCCCCTGAAGCATGCCTTCTAGCTCTACCGAGTTGTAGTATCCCATCCAAGGGATCCAAAGAAGACTAGATGCACATGGCCTAGGGAAGTTCCAAAAATAACTCCATATCCATCTTGGTCGAGGTTTCCCTTAGAGGCACCATTGAAGTTAAGCTTATAGAGGCCCGGAGGCAGAGGCGACCAAAGTCCAGGAGAAGGCAGCCTTTGGTTTGAGGGGGGCTCGGGGATGGTTTGTTCCCCCTCGAGGGTGGGGAGGTCCGCATCCTGTCATCGAGGTAGAGCAAGAGTCTCATAAAGGTTTCCATAGACCATATTCCATAGAGTCTCAGTGGAGGTGCGTTCATCTTTGAAGATTCCGCAGTTGCACTCCTTTCATATCATCCAGAGAATATGCCCTGGTAGAATTTTCCAAAGAGCATTAAGAATGGTGCAATGAAAGGGAGTAGAAGGCCAGCTTCGAATGGTGTTGATGATGTTCCCAGGAATTCTGTTCGATCTTCTACAGGGAAGAACCACTTTTTACCACAGAGCCATGGTGACTTCGCACTTATCGAAGCGGTGATCATTATTTTCCTCCTTGGTTCCATAGTTGGGACATTGGGATGGGTCGATGAATCCTTTCCTGCAGAGGTTTTCCCAAGTGAGTAGGCAACGCTTGCTGAGGAGCGAGAGAAAGGTGGAGATTTTGGGCCAATTTTTCAAGTCCTAGACTTTTTTCGAGATTCCATCAGGCTCGTTGGGCAGAAGAATCAGGTTGTAGGCCTCCTTGGTGGAGAAAGTTCCACTGGTGGTGTAGCCCCAACAGATATTGTACAAATCTTCAGAGATCTAGACTTGTGGCTTGCTTAGTTCTTCTGCAATGTCATTGGTGAGGTTGAGTTCGAAGTGAGACTGAATATGGTTAGCCGAGAGCCACTGATAAAAATGACCTGTGGGGTTGGCTAAATGATTCCATAAAGTGTTGACACATGGATATGGTAGTTGTTCCAGGATTCCTTTCCAATTTGAGTCAGGGAAAATAGCAGCCAGCCTCGGCATTTTTTGCCAAGAATCATGCCAAAAGTTTGCTGAGTGACCTGACTTGACTTCCAAAAATATGTGGTCACGAATTAGAGCTCGATGCTAGCTAGCCACCCTCTAGATGAGGGATCCTGTGAGATCATTGTCAAAGTGAATGAGGTTACCCAGTGACTAGTTGCGGGCATATTTGGCTGCCCACATCTATGACCATAGGATATTAGAATTAGAGACCCATTGCCACCAAATTTTTTCTCCCATGACTTTGTTACTAACGCGAGGGTCACGAAGCCCCCGTCCATCTACCTTCTTAGGGATGCATAATTCTTGCCAATTAACAAGGGACCATTGCCTTCTCACTTTGGTTCCTCCCCAGAGAAAGTTGCGTTGAAGGTTTAAGATTGCCTTGAGGACCCATTTTGGAACAGTAAACATAGAGAAGAGATACATGGGCATAGATTGAAGGACATATTTTACAAGGATGAGTCGACTAGCGAGATTTAGAGCTCGATGAGTCCAAAGAGAGAGCCCAGATTCCCAATTGTCCAACAATTCTTTCCAAGATGAGTGCTTGAGGATGGAATCAGTGAGAGGCGCACCAAGATATTTGGAGGGCCGAAAGGAGATAGGAAAGCCCAGTATTCGAGTAATATTACAGTGGGTGATTATTGGTGTGTTGAAGAATAATATATATGATTCAGAGTTGTTGACCGAGGGGCCAGCTTCCACGGAGAAGCGGTGCAGGATGGATTTGAGGGTGGATGCTTCTTGAACGGAGGGGTGGACAAAGAGCATGTTGTCATCAACAAACTGTTGGTGCGAGATGGGAGGGCGCTAGTGGAGACTGAGTCCTAGAAGAGAGTGATCTTGAAAGTGGGCTTTGAGAATCTTGCCTAAGCCTTCAGCCATGAGCACAAAGAGAAAAGGGGAGAGAGGGTCCCCTTGTCGTATGCCTCGGGAGGGATAGAAAGGGGGAGAGGGAGTGCCATTAAGGAGAATGGAGTAGAGGGGGGAGGAGATGAGGCTAAGAATTCATCTCATCCAAGTTTTACTGAAACCTAAGGCTGTAAGCATTTTCTGGATATAGCTACAGCTGAGCTTATAGAAGGCTTCTGAGATATCTATATTAAGAAGCATTCCTGGAATCTTATATGTTCGTAAAGACTGTGCCACCTCATGCATGAGAATTATTCCATGAAGAATATGTCTACCTTATACATAAACAGTTTGTTCAGGGGAGATGAGGATAAGTAGAATGGTCTTAAGGTGGTTTTCAATGACTTTGGATACCAGTTTATAGAGGATGTTGTTGAGGGTAGTGGGGCAGAATTTTTTGGGGGAGGAGGCTTGATCCTCTTTGGGAATGAGGGTAATCAAGGTGGCATTTAGAGAAGGAAGATTCCAATGCATAGATTGAGATTCTTGAACCATTTCCCAGATCTCCTTCCATAGATCCTACCAAAAGAAGTGAAAGAATTTAGTCGTGAACCCATATGGGCCAGGAGCTTTGCCCGCTTTAAGCTATGCCATGGCCTGGTCCACCTCCTGAAGTTGGATAGGTTTGAGCAGCATCTGGTTGTGATCTTCTGTAATCAAAGCAGGGATGTGTCTAGTGATGCACTCAGTGGCTTCCTGGAAATCCAAGCATGGCTCCGTAAGCATATCCTTGAAATGATTCAGAAGCTCATGTTCTATTTCTTCATGGATTTCCAAATTTACTGCATGGGCATTGCGGAGGATGGAGATGCGGTTGGCCATTCTTCTTTGTATGGTAGATCAATGGAAGAAGGATGTGTTCTTCTATCCTTCTTTAAGCCATCAGATTCTGGATTTTTGTTTATAGATCATCTCTCCCTGAAGTTCCTTTTCCTCGATCCGCAATTTGAGATCCTTCTCCTATGTGTCTAGTGCCTCAGTTCACCCAGAGATGATGAGATCTTGCTGAAGTTTTCCATTTGAACCACCAGGTCTCGATGTCCTTGGAAGATATTGTCAAAGGTTATTTGATTCCAGTGCTTCAGCCTAGTTCTGATGATTTTTAGCTTTTGTTGAATATTGTACATGATGGATCCATTGTGAGGGGGGATAGTGTTCCACCAGTGCATCACCATTTCACGGAATCTCGTATGAGGGATTCAAAATTTCTCAAAGTGAAAGGGTTTACACCTTCCCATATTCGGTCTCTCCTAATATAATTGGATGGGTCAATGGTCGGATCCTACTGCCGGAAGAATGGAGGAGATGTATCCTCTTGCTTGAATGATGGGATCTGAGACAAGAAAGTGATGTAGGCGAGAAGCAATGAAGTTGGTCCGAATTCTCCAATTATTCCAAGTATGAAGGCCGTTAGTAGTTGGAATGTGGATGAGACAATTTTGGTTGATAAAGTTCTTGAAGTGCACAGTATCAGCTTCGAGAATCAGGCGTCCTCCATGCTTTTCTCGTACACTAGTAATTATGTTAAAATCTCCGCCAAGGATCCAATGGGGTTGGGGGTTCTGAGTTTATAGGGCCGAGAGATCGTCTAGGATTTGAATTTTGTTGGGAGTGGATTTAGGGAAATATACATTGGTGAGGATGCCTTTGACATTAGTGCCAATGAGGTGAAAGGAGGCTTGAATGAAATGGCGGGAAGCATGAAAGTGAGAGAGTGTGAGGAGGGAGAGATTCCAAGAAATGGCAAGGCCCCCTAAGGCTCCATCTCAATCAATGGCTATGGTATCACAACCCGGCCAAAGACGGGATAGAATTGAATGAAAAGTGAAGCTGGTACATTTGGTTTCTTGCATGAAGAAGATGGCAGGTTTGTTGTGATTGAGACTATTTTTTATCATTAGACACTTTGAGGGACTATTGATCCCTCGAATATTCCAGGATGTGAGCTTCATCATAAACTCGGAGGTTTCACATCTTTAAAATTTTTTGTCAACTTGGGGTATCTACGAAATTCCGCTAGTTGATCCCTCAGCGTGATTAACCTTTGTAAGTCCGTTGGTCTTCCATGCTTCCTTGATTCTCTAATGATGTTGATTGTTTCACTAGGTATAAGCTCCCCTTGAATCCCAATATGGACACTTCGCTTTAGCATTTGCGCCTTTAGAAGCGCTTCCTCCAAGCTTTCAAATTGTCTTGGCAGAATGGTATGAAAATATTTTGAATCACAGGATTTTTCCAACCCAGTTAGATCTAGATCCCCAAAGTCAATGGATTCTGGTTCTTAAATCATGTAAGACATCGATTCTGAGTTGGGGATTTCCCTGGGATTCTTGAGTTGAGCTGGAGGGGATTAGAACTCAAGATCCATCTCAACATTTGGCTTTGGCATGCTGCTTTGAGTAGCTTCAGCAGGAGAACTTTTTGAGGCTTTCAGGGTTTCATTGGGCATCGCAGCTTTTACCATCGTAGTGTCCAAGCCATTAAGGAGGGGAATGGAGCCAAAGGAGGGAATCGAGGAGATAGAAAGGTCGGGGCAGGGCTCCTCATGAAGTTGATTCAAATCAAGATCGACTAATATTTGAAAGCTATTGCTGGAAGAGCGGTTTTGCGACGAAGGGGGGGGCTGGAGAGGGTCAGGAGGAGTGTGAGCCTTTTTAGAGTGTCTTTTTCTATGAGATAATTTGGTAAAAATGTCTAGATCTAAGGCATTGGGAGGGCCTAAAGGGGCTGGAGGGTGATTTTGAGGGCAGTCCCTGAACAAATGGCCATGCATCATGGAAAATTTTAGGGGCTAATATTTGCAGATGGGCTAATTTTCCATGGTTTTTCCAAAAAAAAGATTCGCCAATTTCCATTTTTTTATAAAAATGATTTGCCCAAATTTTACAATATAAAATTATTTTACCTTAAAAATCACCAACATTATATAGACAATATATACATTATCATTATAAATTTGAATAATTTTACAAATATATCAATAAACATTTTATAGTTTTCATATTAGAGACTAGTGAGATTCGCCAATTTTTTAAACTTCAAAATAATTTTCCATCCTTAAAATTTTCCCTGCCATGCATATGAAATTTTCTGTAACGAAAAGGAATGTGTTCATAGTTGATGTATTGGATCCACTCAAAGTATTTGTGCCAGAGACTTACTGAGTCAGGGAGCGCTTTTTCAAGATGCATATAGACACAGATCCGAGCGTATGCAGTATATTGGTTGTGTTTGGTTTCTTCAACAATTTTGATGAATGTTCTAAGGAAGTTTCTGATCTCCTTGAGGGTGATCTCTTCCCAGTACTCCTGTGGAAAGGAGTATAGTCAGATCTAGACTGGTGCCCAATTGAATTCCTCCTTATCTAGGTTGAAATTTTCCACCCAATCCCTAAGGTAGAGCCCTGCTGTGTTGAAGAAGTAAGGGCCTCCATCCATGACTCGGTTTTTGTCTTCGATGCAGGTGAAAATGATGCTGAAGAAACACTTGGGGCCCAAATGTAGATCCACCTACCCTTTTGGCTTCCATTTTTCTTTGATCCAGCCATAGAGGGCCTTCTCAATTTTCTATAACCAAATAAACTTGCCAATCAATGCATGATCATGTATATATTGTATGCAGCCATTGATGCATTCCGTAGGGAAGTGGATCTATGGTATTTTCGACTGAATTGGTATGCAGGTCAAGGATTTCACTGGTTGCGCGTCCTTAGTCCTGATCCCATCACTGGAATGATGCAGAGATTGAGCAGCTACTTGATCTGATGTTGGCATTGTGTGAGAGGGCAGATCAGAGTTGAGCGAAGTGATGGGGATGTCAGATCCACGAATATCCCTAGAGTTGGGGGGGCGGGGGGGGGGGTCACAGGCTGGCCCCCTTTGGAATCCATCATGCTTGAGTCAGGTGGTGATGGTTATGAGGTCGGCGATGTGGAGGAGCCAAAAGTGGTGGTGGTGCCTGCAAAGAGGCACAAGAGAACCCTAGGGCTTCGGCTTCAAGCAGAAGCATCCCATAAATCTCTGTTTTTTATTTGTGACTGCTACTAATAATATTTTAGAATTTTTAATTGAGGTTAAATCCTTACCATCCACCTCATAATTATTGATAATTAAATTAAAAATATGGAAGATAAACCTATCTCTCATAATTTTATATGCAATTATACTAAGATAGTTACAACCTACTAGTATTTCTAGATGTAGTTCATTAACAAATTAAAATTACTATTTATAAATCACCATTTTATAAATAGGTATATTCAAAAATAACTACAGTCAATCTATGTATTCTTTTGTTATAGTATGTGACAAAAAATTCTCCTTAGTCCATTATTGAGCTTATTGGTAATATTTTTATAGAGTTATACATATTGAAGAAGTATGCTCCTATTAGGCCGGAGGTTGTTTAGGCCTAGTTGGTTGAAGGTTCTCTCCAACTAAATAATTTCTTATTTTGGTGTTTAGTTTAGATATGTCATTAATATATGTGAATATATTAATATTTTTTGCAATTGAATTTCCATATCTATGAAGAATAATTTTAGTAAACACCAACATTATTGTTTCCAACATAGATTTTTTGGAAAGTTATGGTAAACATCAACATTATTGTTTCCCCTAAAAAAAATTTGGACATGTTGTTGTTCAAACATACATGTTCTACATTCTACAACCTAGTGCTAGGGTGATGTGGATTCCATCCTTCCTCAATCATGGGTTGACATGTGTCTCTTTTAAAATAAAAATATGTTATTTTCTAAATAAAATTAGAAAATCAATTATAATCAAAATTAATAATGAATATAAATATTTAGCTAGTTTAATTATCTGTTAGTTGATATTAATACCCAATATGAAGGGGATGTAAAAGTCACCCATTCTCACTTTTAGCCATGAATAAAATATTTTGATATCTATATGAAATAGAATAATTTATAAAATATTTAGAGAAATACAAAGTCATTAAAGTAAAAATAAATTCATATAATTTCTCTTTTGAATATAAAAAATGTATAATTCTGTTACTTTAAAAATATTTAAAGAAATAAAAAAAGAGAAATTATAATTGAAAAGAGAAAGATAATTGAAATTAAAATATATCAATTAATTTATTAGAAAAATAATAAAAAGATGTGTAATTCATTCCAATTTTTAATATAAAATAAATATGTTTCATTTAACATATTAATGATTTCAATTTAAATTATTAATATATTTTTAATATTAAAAAAAAAAACCTACGAACATATTATATAAAAAAATCGAAATTTTTATTTATTTATTGTTAAAGCATTTTAAATAATTGCACCATACAAAAATGATTTTGTTGGAATTGTGAGTTTAATCTTTGTATACTCAACAAACAACTTTCCAAAAGGGGTCTTCAAGGCATTAAATCCATTTATACATTAAAAAATGGAATTTCAACAATGTAAATTTTAATATGCATAAAACAAGACCATCGATATATCTCTTACAAAGGACGAAATCTCTTAGTATGAAATTATTTTTGTGCACTATAAAAATAGTTTACACCTAATGGATTTGATATCTCTCAACAATCCATAACTAAATATAGGATAATATATTTATAAAATACGATCTATTCTCTACAATAATTTTATCGACATACTCATTTATATAGATGCTGACTTACTATTTTTTTTACCTTTAAACTCACTTACAATCATTAAAATCATGAAATAACATTTATGGAATAAAACTCATTTATTATGTTTTCATTCACTTATCATATTTTATGTAACATCCCTATAAACCGTTAGAATAAGTTGTAATCAAGAATTCGTTAGGGCTTTAGTTTAGTTAGAAACCACCTCATGATATCTTTCTAGTAAACGTATTTCATTACAGATGCATACGATTGTTTTGGAGTACTCTCTCGGTAGAGAGGAGAAAAAGTTTGATTCTTGGAAAATGTTCGTTAAAGAGGCATAGTTGGGAGGAAAGAGGAACTTGGTTGGAGATGGAGAGAGGATTTGGGTGTTCACAATTTGATGTAGACATTTTGTGTCTATTTATTTTGTGGAGCAATATTCTTGAGGGTATTTTACATATCTGTTGTTTTTTTTATAGACATTTTCTCATATTATCCAATGGATCACTACGTCATCTTTTCCAATGGATGTGTATGGCCTGACTCCCATGGACAAAATATGAATATGGAAATGTTGTTGCATTCTTTCAAAGAATTGTTGACAAGGATGATGCTATGAAGCATATTACTGGCCTTACGGTGATCATATTTCCAGGCAAATGAGAATGTGTAGATGAATGAGATGGTGATGAAGCTGAGTAAAGCTCTGTGAGAGTTTTGTTGGCGAATAAAAATGGATGGTAGCCAACAAGAATACACCAATGCATTAGACAACATATGAGACAAGGGATGCGAGGTTCATGGCACTATATTTCTACGTGAGAGTTGTAAAAGAAATGGTTTGTGTATATAGGCTTCTAAAAGGTCTTCCAAAATTCTCATGAAAGAAGATAGCAACATTACATCAAGTGAAGAGAGTAATGCAAATTGAAGTGGCATAGCGAGATAAGTATATTTGTTTATTTTGCTAATCTTTTGAAAAATTCCTTGAAAAAGGATACATGGAAACCTTGCACATAAGAAGACAAAGAAACCATGAAAAGACTAGATATTGGTCAGATTTCTTGGAAAGTACATGCATTTTAATGGTTATTATGCTTATTTTTTCTTTTGGGAAACAAGAAAATGTATTTTCACGAATGAAAACAATAGTTAATAAGTCAGAGTTATTGAAAAATAAATGATAAGAAATCCAATTTATTTTATTGAAAATGAATGTAGAATAAAGAGGGTAATTAGTCATATATTCTCATGGGTGGTGAAAAAGAAAAGATAAAAGTTATTTAGATGAATTTCCTTGGAAGGGTTTCCATGAATTTCTGTGCAAATGTTACCTATGTTTTCATTTAAAGTTTTCATGAGTGCACAAAGATTGGATAGGAGTTTTGTACATGACTTAATGAAAAATAAAGATTATCTTTATAAAAGATTCTTATGAATATTATTCATACAAGAACAAGAATGCATAAAAATTTAAGTTAACCTTGTGAATGTTTCTTAGGTTTTATGTATAAAATATGGTCATCTATTGTCATTTCCTGAAAGGGAAGCATGTGAAACTACAAGTATAAAGGCAACACAACTAAGTTATATTAAGTTCATTTTGAGAAATAATTGTATATATCTTTAAATGAAAATAATAGCTAATGATGTGTAATTCCAAGAAGGGGATTTGTGTTACATACATTAAGAAGGGCTATTTTGATAAGCTAATGCTTGTGAAAATGTTAATCATTTTGTGATATGTTAGCCACCTGTAAAATTTGATTATCACAAAAGGTGGCTAAATCTATTTTTGAGCCTTCAAGGAACATTTTTTCTTACTAAAAACTGTTGGCTCTTGAAGACTTTTTGAAGGCCTCATGCCTCTGTCCAAACCTTCACTGTTGTTCCCATCTTGAAAAACTCTGAAATCAGATAAAAAAAGCACTACTGCAAGCTTCTTTTTACCTTTCCCTCTCTTCAAAAGCTAACCTCATTTTCTACCCCTTTATTTCCCATGAAAATCCCTCCTTTGCATGTTTCTACCCCTTCCACGTCATAAAAACCCGTAATAAGGTTCTAAGACCCCTTCTTAGCCTTATCACAACCCTGATTTCCTTTGAAAAATGTTGAAAAATCATAAAAATACATTGTTTAGTCTTAAGCCCCCTCGGGCTAAGTTTTAAACCCCTTTACCCATTAACCCTCGGGCACATCACTTCCCATGCGCCTGCGACCCTGCAGTTGGGCACCAAACCTTTTATTTTTCGCCCCACCCCTCTCAAAACCTTTGTTTAAATTTAAAACTTGGGATTTTATTTATTTTTCGTTTATTCTGCTAGTTTCATTTTTGAGCCATTTAGCACCATCGATCTGATCTACAGATTGGGCGGTGCAGAGTGCGTCTTTCCATGGTCCCCACTGCCCAAAAGCCGGTTGCCCAAAATCGGTGGTATCCATCGCACCGCCTTCGGGCAAAAGGTTGTTTTCCCCCGATGGCCAGCGATTCCATACGCTTGCCGCCACGCGTCCCGTGTACTATTTTCAAAACTTCCGTCCATCTGTCGACCATCACGCATTAACGTTCGGACTAGGATGCCCAGTGATATCGCTGTCCACTGTCTGATCTGGGGCGGGCCATCCAACGATGATCGCTCGCCGAAGATGCCCGACATTTAACGAAGGTGCCCACATGATAACTGGGCTATGGCACGGCGGAAAATCAATCTCCGTTGTCGATCTGATCTCCAGATTGATGGTCCAGATTCCATCGCCCTGTTTCATCCATTTGACTTTCAACCTCCGTTCCCGACCGTCGATCTCTGCGCGATCGACGGCTCAGATTTAATCTTCTTTCGCCCAATCCATGATCTCTCCCAATCAATCCGGACCGTTGGATGATGCCATCCAAAGCCCATGCTTCCTCCACTCATCCTTTGAATAATTCAACCTATTTATGCAGAATTTCATAATGTTTTTTGTATTTTGCAGGGTTTTAAGTGTTTTTCCGCTCTAAATCGAAGAAATTCGAAAGTAGAGGGTGACGACCCTCCCGCTTTAGATTCATCGAGGGAAAATCATTCACAGGTGCCTAATTTCACGTTTTCATCGATGTTTATCCAAGCACTGATGCCAGATGACCCTGCGCGACCCTGCACACCAACAAAAACCATGGATTTGGCACAGGCAAAGAGTATCAGAGATGAAGAAAAGGATTAACCAGAATAGAGGATTAAAGGACAGATTGGACGGGATTACGTCTAAAAAGCTTATCAAAAGCCTAATCCCCAAATAAAACACATTTTACAGAAAATCTTGAGTGTTTCATTAGACAGAAAGCCCCCACCACCGAATTTGAGGCAAATTGATTCCTCAACTACCATAGTGCCACCTATTCCTCAAATTACTCAATCAGAGGCCGAAGTTATTGATCAAATGAATATTTTCGCCTCAGAGCAGCCAGAAAATTACTTCTGCAATGAAACATAATGCAAAAGATATCTGTAGAGTAGCCCTAGCGTCACAAAGAGCCTCAAAGGTCAAAAAAGCTCCCACCGAGCTAAATTCATAGGTGTAAATCAATTAATACAGTGAAACACCTGTACAGTTTCTTCATTGAGCCCCCCAAGGGCCAAGAAGACATTAACTCTGTATTAATTGTAATTGAGATTTTTTTTCAGATCTCACCTCCTCGTTCTTCTATATATACTACAGCAGAAGATGAGTGAGGGGTTGTTTGTATAACTTTGATATACATTTGAGAAAAAACTTCTGATTGTACATAGTATTCATTGGCTCTTGGAGCTCTGCTGGTGATAGATAGGTTAGGCTGAGATGTGTAGATGGTTGCTAACCTAAAGCACTGGACTTAAAGTTGTAACTGGTTTGGAGCATCAATACAAGCTGATTTATGGGATCCTGGTCTATGTTGGCGGTGATGTTTTTCTTATTGTAACCTGTTATTTTTTTTCTGTTTCCATTTGTGTTTCATATTCTCTTATAAAGAAAAGCATCCATAGATTTAGGACCTATTGTATATCAGCAACCTTCTCTGAATGAAAATCTTTATCTGAATGTTTTCCTCCATCTGTGTTATTTAGGAATGATTTAATTCGGTTTAAGCATAGGAATGCTGGCGTTCCCTCATCTTATTGTGTTAGTTG
Source organism: Pinus albicaulis (assembly GCA_034641835.2). NCBI lineage: Eukaryota > Viridiplantae > Streptophyta > Pinopsida > Pinales > Pinaceae > Pinus > Pinus albicaulis. The sequence continues at coordinate 1,390,668,634 of CM076581.1, forward strand.
AATGATATTCTTAGATTTTATTTGCAGTATATGTTTAGTGAAGATGAACTGAGGAAGATATGGTGAGCCCTGGTCCTAGTATGATCCCACAGACTATCTGATTGTTTCCCTTTGAATGTGTCAAAAGATGGCTAGTTTCAAATTACTTACCGGCTCTTAGGCCATTCTGTGTTATCTTTGTGTTTGTCTTGAAAGTAACCAAGTAAATAAGAGCTAGGAGAGGATTTGTGGTGAGCCCAGCCTGCTAGTTTCTACTCCAAAAGTTGCCTTCAAGTTTCCCTTTGTTTTGAGATGTTTTCTATTGAAAGTGTATCAAAGGCTAGCTAGTTTCAAAGTACTTACCAGATCCTAGTTTACTTTTATGTTTTTCTTGAGTCCATGTCAAAGGCTAGCTAGTTTCAAAGTACTTACCAGATCCTGGGCTGCTCTTGTTTCTGCATATGTTTATTTCTCTTTCTTATTGTATCATTCCATTCCATAAATAAATCTTCAAAGAGATCCTTAGACATAGATGAATTGCCCCATGGACCACTCTTGCCTCTTGCTATTCCAATTAAACCCTATTATGACTCCATATCCCAATGGACTAAAACCTGCAATTTTCTACCTTTTTTACCGAAGCTTACTCTGATTGCTTGAAACTTCTCACCTTTGGAACTTTTTGCACTCATAACTTTCCACCTTGAACAGTAATCATACTTAACCATCCAAAAAATAAACAAACCCTTGGCCTTGATAATTAGCCTAATATCATAACCCCAAACTTCAAATACAAATCCATCTTTGTACATATTGGAGAGATCCCTCTCCAGATTCAGGAGGTCTAGATCCTAGAATCCCAAAGTTGGTTGAAACAATGTTTCTGTTGAACCCTTTGTTAAACTGAGAGGCGGGGTGAATCAGTTTAACACATTCATGATATTTTTATGTTTCTATTAAACCTTATTTACACCGTCATTTCATATCCAACTTAATATGTGAGTAATCTTAGAATGTGAGCAGCAAGTATCAATATAATATAATAGCAGACTTAATATGAGAGCAACAGGTATTAAGCAGATGATATAAATCAGTTCAACACATAAACATCATGCACAGAGACACCAGATATAAGTGGAAACCCAAAAAGAGAGAAAACCACATCTTATTATTGTTGTGATGCAAAGGCAAGCTCCAACTCCCTCTCACCACTGCTTTTCTGCAGGCACCGACCTACAGGAGGCTCCAACCTCAATTCTGCAAGCTACAACTTTCAAGGAAGCACCAAATCCCTTCAATTTTCTGCAGGCACTGACCTACAGGAGGCTCCAACCTCAGTCGGCTACCACTGACAGCTATCAAGATGCAACTTGATAGGGAAGCTCCAACTTCCTCAATTTTCCAAACTGAATGTTTGCTGATTTACCTCAGATATCAGCTCTGTTCTATATCTTCTCTTTCTTCTCTTATTCTAGTCTTCTCTGGCTTACACTTCTATACTCTGCCTTCTCTAGTTTTACTCTCTCTAACCTCTCCTTACATATCTAGATGATATTATTTATAAGAATTTTCTTGTGACTGTTAGCATTCCTCAAAGAATTTGGAATGGACATCCATACCTCTTCGCTTTCTTCCTTTTCATTTCTTTTCCATCTCACTCAAAAAAAAAGTAACTGTAGGTGTTTATTTTAATATTACAATGGAATCTTTGTTTTTCCTCCGGAGACTTACCAATGCATCACAATAATATAAATCAATTAAAAATATTTACATTTAATTACAATGAGAGCTCCAACTCACTCGTACAGCCTTTTGGATCGCTGTGCATTTGTCTTTTCTTTGACTGTGCTTTATCTCTTTTCAGCTCTATTTGCTTTTCTGTCCTCTACTGAGGTGTAACTACTGCCTTTTAAACCTGGGAATATTCCAATGCCTTTCATACAATAAGTGTCTTGTTGACGTTGAAGTTCTGCAAGCGGAATGAACATATATCACAATCGTTGTATATTAGTAATCGCCCTCCCGTTAAGGGGCCCACTCGCTGATCTTTCCGATGCAATGTATCACTCCTCAACTTCTTCCGATTGTGATTGCTGCAATTTCCATTTGAAAGTACCGATGTCTTAATGCTCCGATTCCGATTATTCACTGTTATGACGAAACTTCAAACATATATCAGTCGTGGCTTATAAACCCATCAGGTACGGTATTTCAATCACAATCGCAAATCTTTGTTAACATGTTCCAGAACTCAAACCTATGAAGTCACAGTTTATAAGTCCATCAGGTCCGAATCTCAATCGCAATTGCAACTTTCTGTTGTGATGTTTCGATGCTCCACTTTAACTCCAATGTGATTGACCAATTTTTACTACATTTTTCCAATGCAATTGGAACATGGAACTGAAACTATATATGAGTTGTAGTTTATATACCAATCAGGTCCGGACTTCCAATCGCGATCGCAACTCTTATATTCTTCGATGCGATTGACCAGTGCCGATGCGATTGACCAGTGCTGATGCGATTAGACCTGGAACTCAAGCTATATATGAGTTGTAGTTTATATACCAATTGGGTCCGGACTTCCAATCACAATCACAACTCTTATATTTTCCGATGTGAGTGACCATTGCTGATGCGATTGACCAGTGCCAATGCGATTAGACGTGGAACTCAAGCTATATATGAGTTGTATTTTATATACCAATCGGGTCCGGACTTCCAATCGCAATCACAACTCTTTGTTGCATGTTCTGATGCTCTCATAATCTCCGATGAAATTATGATGGACTTCAAATATGTATTAACCACCGTTTATACACCCATTGGGTCCAGGCTTCAATCGCAATCGCAAGTATTTGGTTGGATGTTCCGATTGGCCTATACTATGATGCTCCGATGTGATTAGGCCGGAATTCAAATATGTATTAACCACCGTTTATACACCCATCGGGTCCGGACTCACATCGCAATCACAACTTTTTGTTGGTTACATGTTCCGCTGCCCTTGATATCTCCGATTGCGATAGGGGAGGGGTCCCACCGTATAAAGCTTGGTTCTTATAATAAAGCACTCCACTTATATAACTGATATATATGTATACTTTGCCAATGGGTTATGCAATTCCTGGAATACATTTTCTATATATATATATATGTGTGTGTGTGTGTGTGTGTGTGTGTGTGTGTCTATATATATATATATATATACTTTGCCGCTGGAGTTAAGCGATTCTCGGAATAATATTTGTGTTATATTAAATGTATAACGCTGATTGGAGTGTGCGATTCCCGGAATAACAGCTGTGTCTCTGCCTCTGCCTCTACTTCTCGACCATTTCGCTGTGCCTCTGTATTCGACTGTTATAATTTTAGCCTGTCTCCTTTGCATGTTTCTACTTCAGCGATGCTCGACCTCTGCCTCTGCCTTCTGCTGTACATATTCCCTGCTGTTGTTCTTTGCCTTCTTTGCCATTAATGACAATATTTATAAGAGTCCCCCCCTTTGGCATTGATGGCAATACACTTCCTCTGTTTTCCTGTTACAATCCTTTATTTTGTTGCTTGCTCTTCCTCCCCCTTTCACATCAATGGAAAAGGACAACGCCTCATTTCTCCGTATAGGCCATGTCGTTGCATTTCCTTTCTTTGATTTGTGTTTAGACCACCATTTTCTGACTTTGTACCCTGCTGCTCCAGACTGATGTATAGGACTTGTTGAGAGAACACTTTAAGGATTATTGAACTTGAATATACGTTTTGTCTCTGTCTGATATAGTAAGCCAATAAATGTTTTATAGCTATGTTTCATCTGTAGTGCCTGTTGTTTGTAATCTGTGCTAGATTGCAGACAAGGATGATGCTCTTAATGACTGAAATGTCCTCGTTTCTGTTGTAAACAATAACTTTCCTTTTTGTATAATGTGTTTTCAAAACAAACCGTTCAATGTTTTGGTCAGTTTTACTTGTCAACCGTGCAGTTTTATTTAGATGGTAATCACAGTTATTCCTTTATTCTTCAGATATTTTGACTGTTCTATCAGAGTGAATTTCCTCAAAAGCCTAATCAAGATGTTTGATTGAAAACTCAGCAAGCAGCATTCGCACAGTTTTATAACTGATATTAAGAAAAAATGGCCTTGGAGATATACATGTACCGACTTCAGGAAGGCATGAAATCATATATATATAAGAAGATATTGCTTCAACACTCAATATACTACTTTAGGTGTAAACAAGTTAATGTTATTTCTGCTCTGCTACTGACCTTTTTCATGCTTAATGCTGATAATACTGAGAATATTGTTTTATAGCTCTTTGATCCTGTGGACCTGTTTTATGCTTCCCTTGCTTGGTTAATCTCCCCCTGGGAATGATATTTCCATTTCTGTTCTCCCCCTGAAACTATGCTTTCTCTTCATATTAGAGAGTAGTATCTACAGATACTACCCCTAGTCTATCTCTCAAATATTCGAATGGTTCTTTGGCAAGTGGTTTAGTAAATATATCAGCTGTCTGTTCTTTTGTTGGCACAGACTCCAGCTTTACTATCTTCTGAGCCCCTTGTTCTCAGAGAAAATGATACTTGATTGGGATGTACTTAGTTTTTGAGTGAAGCACAGGATTTTTTGATATACTTATAGCGCTTGTATTATCACATTTGATTGAGATAGGTTCATTAATGCTTACCTTCATGTCTTGAAGAGTCTCCTTCATCCACATGACTTGTGTACAACATGTTGTTGCTGCTATATATTCTGCTTCAGCTGTAGACAGGGAGATAGATGTTTGTTTCTTGCTTAACCATGCTACCAGACTTTCTCCTAGATAGAATGCACCTCCACTTGTACTCTTTCTGTCATCCACACAGCTGGCCCAATCTGCATCTGTGTATGCTGTCAAGGTGAAGCTTTTTCCTTTAGGATACCAAAGTCCATATTTTGTTGTTCCTTGTAGATATCTGAATATTCTTTTGAATACAAGAAGGTGAATTTGTTTAGGTGTTGCTTGATATCTAGCCAATAGTCCTACTGCTAGCATGATGTTTGGTCTTGATGCAGTCAGATACAATAGACTTCCAATCATGGATCTGTAGAGTTTTTGATCTATATCAGCAGACCCATCATCAGCACATAGCTTCCAACATGTGGTCATGGGAGTTGACATAGGTTTGCAGTCCTCCATTTTGAACTTTTTCAGCATTTCTTTTAATTATTTTTCCTGAGAGATGAATGTGCCTGTGTTATTTTACTGAATTTGCAGTCCCAAGTAGAAACTAAGCTCTCCAATCATATACATTTCAAACCCTGCTTTCATCTCATCAGCAAACCATTTTGCTAATTCATCTCTATTGCTTCAAAACATAATGTCATCAACATATACTACAACAATCAGGAGTTCATCTTCATGGGCTTTTATGTATAGATTGTTGTCTACTCCACCTCTCTTAAAACCTTGTTTTTGCAAATATTTATCCAGCCTTGAGTACCAAGCACGAGGAGCCTGTTTTAGTCCATATAGGGCCTTCTTCAGTCTGCACACATAGTTTTCTTTTTCTGTCAATGAGAAGCCTTCTAGTTGTTCCATGTAGACTTCTTCTTTGAAGTCTCCATTCAGAAATGCAGATTTTACATCCATTTGATATACTTTGAAGTTTTGGTAGCATGCAAATGCTAGGAACATTTTGATAGCTTCCATTCTGGCTACATGGGAAAATGTTTCATCGTAATCAAGTCCTTCAATTTGTGAGTATCCTTTGCAGACAAGTCTGACTTTATTCCTGATTACTTGTCCTTCCTCATTCATTTTATTTTTGAATACCCATTTTGAGCCAATGATATTTTTCTCAATTGGTCTAGGAACTAGTTCCCAGGTATTGTTCTTTTCAATTTGGTCCAATTCTTCATTCATTTCTTTTACCCAAGACTTGTCCTTGCTAGCTTCTTCAAATTTCTTTGGCTCTATTTGTGACAGCATGGCTATGTATACCTCTTCAGTTTGTTCTGTTAGTTGCCTTCTTGTTTGGACCCCTACTCTCTTGTCTCCAATGATATGATCTTCAGGATGGTTCTTCTGAGTATATCTTGAGGGAGCTTTAGAACTCAGCTCTGTATCTTCTGTTGTCTTTCTTTTTTCGTCATCATTTTGGATTTCTTCTTCATGGTTTTCTAATGGACTGCAGCAGTCTGTATTTCGTGTATTGTTTGGAAGTTCTTCATCAAATCTCACATCAATACTTTATACTATTTTCCGAAGAGTCTTGTTGTAGCACCTGTACCCTTTACTTTTGGAAGCAATCCTACAAAGATCCCTTCATCTGCTCTTACATCAAATTTTCCAAGATTTTCATCATTCTTCTTTATGTAACATTTGCTTCCAAAGATTTTGAAATGTTTGATTGAAGCTGGCTTTCCATGCCACAGTTCATAGGGAGTCTTGTCACTACTTGGCCTTAAGTGAGCTTTATTTAGGATATGTACTGCTGTGTGTATAGCTTCTGCCCAGAAGTTTTGAGCAATATTATTCTCTTGCATCATGGCACTGGAAATTTGTTGAACAAATCTGTTTTGTCTCTATGCTACTCCATTCTGCTGAGGTGTCCCTACAATAGTAAATTGGTGTTTCATGCCATGTTCATTGCATAGTTCTGCAAAGTCATAATCAGTGAACTCACCTCCTCTGTTTGATCTGATGCATTTCAGCTTGCATCCTGTCTGATTTTCTGCTAATGCTTTAAATATTTTGAATTTTTCCAGAGCTTCCGATTTATTCTTGAGAAAAGAAACCCATGTCATTCTGGAGAAATCATCTATTATCAACAAGAAGTAGGATTCTCCACTTGGTGTTTTAGTTCTTGCAGGTCCACACAAATCCATGTGCACAAGCTGGAGTGGTCTTCTTGTTGATAGCTCATCTTTAGATTTAAAGGATGTGCGAGTCTGTTTCCCCAATTGACAAGATTTGCATATGGTATTTGAAGGCCTTTTTATTTCAGGCATATCTTTGACAGCTTCCTTCTTACTCATTCTGATGATATGGTCGAAGCTGAGATGTCCCAATCTCCTATGCGATAACCATGACTCCTCAATTTTGCTAAGATGGCAGGCTTCATCCTCCTCTTTCACTATGTACACATTACTCTCTGTTCGGACACCTTTGAGCAGAGTCTTTCCAGTTGTACTTGATCTGACTTCACAGTCTTGTGCTCTGAAGAGAACTTCACAACCTTTATCACACATCTGACTGACACTCAGCAAATTTGCTTTCAACCCATCTACATATAGTACATCTTGGGCCTTTCCTTTGCCATTGTCTATGCTGACTGAGCCTTTTCCCTTGATCTTACATGTTTTATCATTGCCAAAAGTAACATTGCCAGATTTCTTTTCATCAAGAGTTATAAAATTGCTTCTGTCTCCAGTCATGTGTTTTGAGTAGCCACTATCTAGGTACCACTGGCTTTTCAGGTCTTGAGCAGTTAGAGCCAAGTCACATTTGTTCTCCTTCTTTATCCAATGGAGGCATCCTTTTGTTTGGTGTCTTTTGTGAGTTGATGAATCACATCCTTTCAGAGGACATTTGGAGGGCATATGTCCAACTTGATTGCATATACATCATTTGATCGTAGTTTTTGCAGAATTGTGAGTATGAAAAAAATTTCTTTGATTCATAAACCTCCTTGAGGTGTTCAACATTAATCTTTGTCCATACTTTCTACATTCAATAATTTTATGGCCAAATTCCTTACAATAAAAACAATAACCATAGAAATTATTTGCATACCTGATGTAAGGTTGTTTTCTCCATTTGTTTGTTTGAGACAGTCTCTTCACTGTTTGCATCTTTTGCAGGTTTGAATTACTCTTCCTTGCATAACAATATGCAGCAATGTGTCCTGGCTTGTGGCAGACATAACAGGTGGTATTCTTCATGGGAGGGAACAATATCCCTTGATGGATTCCAAATTTGACATACTCAGGGGCATGTGATTCTTTTTCTGTCATTTTAATATTTATTGCATTCTTTGTTACTAGAGATTCCTTCTGATCTCTGTCATCCTTATTACATGTTTCTTCTTTTGTATAAATTTACTGGGCTACTTCATCAGTCTTCTTTGCTTTTACAAAACTTATATTTTTGTTTTCCTTTTCTTTGCCTTTACTCAATTCTCCTTCATAGCCTATTCCTGTTTTTATCATTGGGAATCTTTGAGCAACCAGAATTTCATTCAACTTACTAGAGCTTGTTGTTTGAGAAGAGTTTATAACCACTTTCGTTTGAGCATTTTCTAGGTTCTTCCCGAGACATACTACTTATTCTTCCAGTTTCTCTTGTTCTAGGATTTTATCCTTGATTTGCTGAAGTAACATGTCTTCTATCTTCTTAGCTTCTTCAAGCTCTACCTTCAGCTGCATGAGGAATTCTTAGTTTTTTTCTTCTCTTAAATACTTGAGAAGAATATCCTTTTGTTTTCTTCACTTCAGTTTGAGTCTGTCAATCTCCTCCAGTGCACTTCTTAGCTCCCCCTCAAGGTCGACTTCCCCTTATTCTTCTTCATCTTCTAGTAGGAGTCCCTCAAGATATTCTATGTCCATCAATAAAAATTCTGAGGTTCCTTCTTCACTTGAGGGTTCATCTGAATCTTTAGATGTACTGCTGTCTTGTTGAGCATAGAAGGATTTTCTGCTGAACTTCTTTCGCTTCTGCCAGTTCTTTGATTTATTTTTCTCTGACTCTTGAGCCCGATTCCTAGCTTTCTTGTGAGGACACTTAGCAGCATAGTGTCCAACTCTTCCATATTTAAAGCACTTGAAAGGAATTTTACCTTTGTATTTACCTGAGACTCTATGCAGTTTCTTGACAAATTTTGCTTCTTCTTCATCTGAGCAAGAGCATATTTCTTCCTCTCCTTCTGTCTTCTTTTCTATTTTAAAGGATGCTTCCCTCGTACTTGGCTTCTTATGTGGAAGTCTCATTTCATAGGCTGTTAGATTTCCAAGTAGATGGTTCATGGTCAAGGTCTCCCAATCAGCTGTTTCCTCTATTGCAGAAACCTTTGGATTAAACCTGGATGGAAGAGATCTTAGAATCTTTTGCACAATTATACTTTCTGGCATTTTTTCTCCAAGAGCTTTCATATTGTTAATAATTTCTACAGCTTTTAGGAAGACTGGCAATGTCTTCATCATCATTCATTTTCAAGTTCTCAAACTGGGCTCTATAGACTTGAAGTTTGGCAATCTTTACTTTCTTGTCTTCCTCATGTATGTTATCAAGAGTATCCCATATTTCTTTGGCAGAGTATTTGTGCATTACTTTAATAAACTCTGCTTCACATAATCCATTCAAGATGGCATTCATGGCTTTTGCATTAGCCACAAAATCTTGTTTTGTTTCTTTCTCTGTGTCAGTTGCCTTTGGGGCATATCCTAATTCCACTGTAGCACAGACTTCTATTCCTAGAGACATTATGTATGTCCTCATTTTGATTTTCCAGAAAGCATAATTTTCACCAGTGAATAAAGGGGCTTTGTTGGTTGAGCATCCTTCTTTACTAGCCATCTTGGGAACCTAGGATCTCCTTTCAGCTGTTAGATTGGTACTAACGAACCTGATCTGATACCAATTGTTGAACCCTTAGTTAAACTGAGAGGGGGGGTGAATCAGTTTAACACATTCATGATATTTTTATCTTTCTATTAAACCTTATTTACACCTTAATTTCATATCCAACTTAATATGTGAGTAATCTTAGAATGTCAGTAGCAAGTAACAATATAATATAACAACAGACTTAATATGAGAGCAACATGTATTAAGAAGATGGTATAAATCAGTTCAACACATAAACATCATGCACAGAGACACCAGATATAAGTGGAAATCCAAAAAGGGAGAAAACCACATCTTATTATTGTTGTGATGCAAAGGCAAGCTCCAACTCCCTCTCACCACTGTTTTTCTACAGGCACCAACCTACAGGAGGCTCCAACCTAAATTCTGCAAGCTACAACTTGCAAGGAAGCACCAAATCCCTTCAATTTTCTGCAAGCACCAACCTACAGGAGGCTCCAACCTCAGTCATCTACAACTGACAACTATCAAGCTGCAACTTGATAGGGAAGCTCCAACTTCCTCAATTTTCCAAACTGAATGTTTGCTGATTTACCTAAGATATCAGCTCTGTTCTGTAGCTTCTCTTCTGCTCTTCTTCTAGTCTTCTCTGCCTTACACTTCTATACTCTGCCTTCTCTAGTTTTACTCTCTCTAACCTCTCCTTGCATATCTAGATGATATTATTTATAAGAATTTTCTTGTGACTGTTAGCATTCCTAACAGAATTTGGAATGGAAAGCCATACCTCTTCGCTTTCTTCCTTTTCATTTCTTTTCCGGCTCACTAAAAAAAAATGTAACTGTAGGTGCTTATTTTAATATTACAGTGGAATGTTTGTTTTTCCTCCGGAGACTTGCCAATGCATCACAATAATATAAATCAATTAAAAATATTTACATTTAATTACAATGAGAGCTCCAGCTCACTCATACAGCCTTTTGGATCGCTGCGCATTTGTCTTTTCTTTGACTGTGCTTTATCTCTTTTCAGCTTTGTTTGCTTTTATATCCTCTGCTGAGGTGTAACTGCTGCCTTTTAAACCTGGGCATATTCCAATGCCTTTCATACAATAAGTGTCTTGTTGATGTGGAAGTTCCGCAAGCGGAACGGACATATATCGCAATCATTGTATATTATTAATCGCCCTCCCATTTAGGGGCCCACTCGCTGATCTTTTCGATGCGATGTATCACTCCTCAAGTTCTTCTGATTGCGATTGCTACAATTTCCATTTGAAAGTACCGATGTCTTAATTCTCCGATTCTGATTATTCACTGTTATGATGAAACTTAAAACATATATCAGTCGTGGCTTATAAACCCATCAGGTCTGATCTTTCAATCGCAATCACAAATATTTGTTAACATGTTTCGGAACTCAAACCTATGTAGTCACAGTTTATAAGTCCATCGGGTCCGAATCTCAATCGCAATTGCAACTTTCTGTTGTGATGTTTTGATGCTCCACTTTAACTTCGATGCGATTGACCACTTTTTTCTGCATTTTGCCGATGGGATTGGAACATGGAACTGAAGCTATATATGAGTTGTAGTTTATATACCAATCAGGTCCGGACTTCCAATCGCAATCGCAACTCTTATATTATCCGATGTGATTGACCAGTGCCGATGCGATTAGACTTGGAACTCAAGCTATATATGAGTTGTAGTTTATATACCAATCGGGTCTGGACTTCCAATCGCAATCGCAACTCTTTGTTGCATGTTTCGATGCTTTCATAATCTCCGATGCGATTATGCTGGACTTCAAATATGTATTAACCACCGTTTATACACCCATAGGGTCCGGGCTTCAATCGCAATCGCAAGTATTTGGTTGGATGTTCTGATTGGCCTATACTGCGATGCTCTGATGCGATTAGGCCGGAATTCAAATATGTATTAACCACTGTTTATACACCCATCGTGTATGGACTCACATCGCAATCGTAACTTTCTGTTGGTTACATGTTCTGCTGCCCTTGGGATCTCCGATTGCGATTAGGGAGGGGTCCCACCGTATAAAGCTTGGTTCTTATAATAAAGTGCTCCACTTATATAACTGATATATATGTATACTTTTCCAATGGGTTATGCGATTCCTGGAATACGTTTTGTATATATATATATATATACTTTGCCGCCGGAGTTAAGCGATTCTCGAAATAATATTTGTGTTATATTAAATGTATAACGTCGGTTGGAGTGTGCGATTCCTTGAATAACAATTGTGTCTCTGCAATAACAACTGTGTCTCTGCCTCTGCCTCTACTGCTCGACCATTTCGATGTGCCTCTGTATTCGACTGTTATAATTTTAGCCTATCTCGTTTTCCTGTTTCTACTTCAGCGCTGCTCAACCTCTGCCTCTACCTTCTACTGTACATATTCCCTACTGTTTCTCTTCACCTTCTTTGCCATCAATGACAATATTTCTAATAGTTGCTTCTGCAGTTTTAGTCTTACCAATCTTCTAAAATTACAGATCGTTAACATTTCTGGCGACTCCGCTGGGGACTTAGTGTTATTGATACCTTTTAAGACCTCAGAGAACCCTCAATTGAAGAAAAATTTGAGAGTTAAAAACAACATTTTCAAGCACTACCAAGAAATGGTAATTATGATGAAACTTGTTTGAATCAGTGACAAACTAGGTAAACCCTAGGATTCTCTTAAGACTTTATCTAACCTTGAAAAATGATCTGGCTTAGCCATAAGAGTAGACTATCTTTGTCTCATAGCCATAGCTAAGTTTTGAAACAAAGTTAGGATATTCTTAAAAACCACACAACTCGTAAATAACTCAGAAAAAACCAAAAATATTTCAGATTGGTAGTAAAACACTTACTCCTACATTGACACTTCCCTTTTGTTTTGTTTTACCCCATACTTTAAGACAGGGTCTGGAAAGGTCCAGGTAGCTTCCAGATCTCATCCTCTTTCAGAGGTGAAATATCTGGTAAATTCCCTCCCATTCAATCTCTGGTTAGAGTTTGTTGTGTTCCAGGATATCCTTGAAAAGGGATATTTCACAAGCATGGTGGTGGACCATAAAACCTTTTACCTCTAAAAAGAGCTAAAAACTTCCACTTGGCGACTCCACAATCCTGAACAGACCTTAAGACTCCACTAGGAAGAACCCTGATCATCATAATATCATTCAAACTCAGTTAGAGGACTGTAGGATTGAGATTTAGGTAAACAGATTAGTTAACCATTCAAAGACTGTCATATCTGGTTGAACTTGTCTTGTTTACTTGGGTCTGAAAAACACAGCATAGCGGCTCCTAGAAATATTCACACTAGAGCCTATCCTGACCCTGATCCACCTGAAGTAGTTTATAACCCAGAAATTATCCTTAGGAAGTCTCCTAAGATTAAATTATCAACTATTTTCATACCACCCTTGAGAGCTAAATCAGTTCCTGAACATCTTTCATCTCTACAACAATCACAAGCTGACTTAGTAAATCCATTTAGAACTAGGTCATTTGATGATATAATCTAGCTAGATTCTGAGTCTTCACTTTCTTCTCTTGAAACTAGTGAACATCTTGGTAGTAGAGAAACAACACCTCCTTATTTACATTTCCTCCACAACTTAGGTGTCTCTCATTCAAGATCAGCTCAACAATCTACTGTTGTTCCATCCACATCCCTTCATCCAACATCCACTGTCCAAACCACTCCACTCCAACCCACTTTCCCTTTTTTTAATCCACCACTTGTAGATCCACCTCCACCACATATCATGGCGACATGGTATGCTCCCTTAGTCCTTCTTGCACCATTAGTCAACCTTCCACAGGACTATCAGTCCAAAATTCCATTATATGATGCTAACAATACTACAACTGCATCACAACATGTGGATAAGATGGATGACTATTTTGACAGAAATGAAATTGATGATGATTCTTTCAAACTTAGATTATTTTCTCAAAGCCTGGGGGGGAGAAGTAAGAAAATGGTTTAAAATCTTAGCCCCCCATAGTATCAATGGTCTCCAAGGCTTCCATCAAACATTCTTAAACAAATGGGAAGTTAAGAAGAACCCTCTCCAAGTTCTTTCTGATTACAAGAACCTCCATAGAAACCCAGGGGAAAGTGTGCAAGCTTATTGCACTAGATTCAACAGTGTGTATAATGCACTTTCCCCTGAGCTAAAACCTCCACAAGGCTCAGCTTTAAACAATTTTCCTGAAGGATTCGACTCTGACATGACCTATCAGCTGAGAGAGAGAGACTTTGCAACTCTTGAAGATATGAAAAGAGGTGTTCTTTCTGTGGAAGTCGACTTAATGGAGAAGAGAGCAAGGATGAAAAACGATAAGAGAGTCTCTTTTAGAGAGGAATATACACCATCTACTTCTAGCTCAAATATGGAAAGAATGATGGAAGAAATGATGAAAGAGATGAGAATAATTAAGAGAGCACAAGCGAGTCAAAACCAAAGTGCTCCTCAAAATAGAAACTAGAACCAGAATCAGAATTCTAGAAGGAACCAACCTCCAAACAGACCTGGGGAAGATGATCAACAGATCAATCCTCCCTTTCATCAAAACTATGTGAGCAAGGTTGAGGAAATAGATCAAATAATAGAGGAAGATGATATTAACCTATTTGGGGTAGATGACGAAGACTTTGAGGTTCATTATGATAAAAAACAAGGCCTTTACACACCTTATGATGACAAAAGAGATGATAATGAAAATTGTTGTCAAGACATGGAAAATTCCATCACCGAACCTCCAAGAGAATATGACCTCAGAAGTAAATCTAGTCAACAAACTCCCAACAAAAAAACCTCTGACAAATCCTCACAAAACAACACTGTAATCAATCCTAAAGTTGTCAAACAAAACATTAAAACAGTGGCTGAAAATTCTAATAAAGGTAAAGGAAAAATCACTCAAGACAATGAAAAACAGAGTGCAGACATTAGTAGTACTAACACTACAGCTAGTACTCCTGTGAATTTTTTTTTATCAAATGTAAATAAAACAAAATAGCAACCTGACATTGCTGATAAAATGGCAGTTAATAACTCTGAAACAAGTTTTTCAAAGAACCAAATTCCTTTCAGCCTGGAGCAGGAAATCTCAAAGATCAAAATTTTTGTTCCCCTCACCAAGTTAGCTACCCAACATGTATATAGGACCCAAATTTTGAAGGCTTCAAATTTAGAAGACAATAATGACACAGTCAATCTTAGCGATGACCAACCAGAGCTTATTTTTGGTCCAAATATTGATGGAATATATCAAGAGGGACCTGTTCCTCCCTTTTATGTAAGTTTTAATGTTCATGACAAAATTTTGCATAACGCTATGCATGACTCAAGGGCTTCTCATAATTTAATGCCTAAAGCAATAATGGAGAGCTTGGGTCTAGAAATCACCATACCTTATAAATACATTTACTCTTTTGATTCTAGCAGAGTAAAATGTTTAGGATTGATCAAGGACCTTTGTGTTAACTTAGCCCAAATTCCAGCCAAATGCTTAGTCATGGATATTGTTGTGGCTGATGTGCCCCCAAAGTATGGAATGTTACTCTCAAGGTATTGGGGGGCTAAGTTACAAGGGACTATGCAAATGGACATGACCTATGCGACTATCCCTGTTTTCAATCAAACTTGAAGACTATACAGGGAATCCCATATGAAATACACAGTCACAAGCCAAGACAAACCATAAAACTCTCCTATCTATTCTGTCAATACAGGCCTTCATTCTTTTATCATGTTTAATGATGAAACACTTAGTGAACAAGTCACTTTAACAGAATTAATGACCGATAGAGAGGAGGAGGTAAATACCAATGAACTATCAAAAAAGTTTGTTGAACCTTTAAACAACAGCAAACCAAATATGGGTTTTGAACTACAAGTCATGTGTCCATTGCTTCTAAACATTGAGAGTCAAGAATGTATCCCTCAAATAAATGAAAATCTGAGGGAATCAAAACAAATTCAACTGAGTGCTGAGATTCCACAACAACCCTTGAGCACGATAGTTGAAGAGGACTCTAACAAAGATAAAATAGAGAGAAGTCCTCTCTAGAGTATGTATTTTGATGGGTCATGCACTAGAACTAACGCTGGTGCAGGTGTATGGATTACTAACACTAGAAAAAACCACACAGAATGCATTTCATGCAAATCAAACTTTCAGTGTTCCAATAACATAGCAGAATATGAGTCCCTTCTCTTAGGCTTACATCTTTTGAAAAAGTTGGGAGCCAGAAGAATCAATGTATATGGGGATTCTGAATTTATCATTAGGCAAGTAAATGGGGAGTATAATGCAAATCATCCTAGACTTAGAGCCTACCATAATGATGTCATGGACCTTTTAAAAACATTCTAGGAGCCCAAAGTAATTTTTGTCGCAAGGAAAAGAAACATTGCAGCCCACAATTTGGCCTTTGCAGCTAGAACATGCTTAGCACCATTTGAAACCAAAGACTGTACAACTGAGATAAAGTTTAGACCAGAAGTGCCTGATAATAAGAAGTATTGGCAAGTGTTTGACAATGACAACCAAATAGAAGACTTCATGAAATTCAGAAATGAATTCGAACTAAACAGTTCGGACTTAGACTATGAAACAGACTGCAGTGAAGAAAACTTTCTTGGTGAAGAAGAACCGTCTCCTAAGCCTGTCAATATTAACCTATTGTCTAGAAAACTTATGAACAAAAAAGAGGAGTTGGAAACTCTCCATGCTAAAGATGAAAATTTGCCTAGAGGTCTGGCACCTTTAGAAGAGTTGTTTGATTTTGATGATGTGGCCCAAAAGCCAAAACTGGAACCTATAGAGACTGAAGTGGAGGAGTGCAATATAAGCAGTGAGGAAAAACCAAAAATGATTAAACTGTCTAAGACTTTACCAGCTCACATTAAACTCAAATACATTGAGCTGTTTAAAGAGTTTTCTAATGTTTTTGCATGGAGTTACGAAGATCTTAAATCCTATGACACTGAAATAATACAACAAAAAATTACCCTTAAAGAAAACCAAAAACCATTCAAACAAAAACTGCGCAGAATAAATCCTGTTCAGTTACCTTTGGTTGAGAAGGAGATTAAAAAGATGTATGAGGCTGGTATTATTGTCCCTATTAGATATTTTGAATGGGTATCTAATCCTGTGTCTGTTAGGAAGAAAACTGGAGAAATCAGGCTTTGTATAGACTTTAGAGACTTAAACAAAGCTTCATTAAAAGACAGCTGCCCTTTACCCAAGATGGATCATATTTTACAAAGGGTGGTAGGGTCTAAAAGAATTTCTTTGCTTGATGGCTATTCAGGGTACAATCAGATTTTAGTTCACCCTGTTGATCAATTAAAGACAACCTTTACTACACCATGGGGCACTTTCATTTATGTGAAAATGCCCTTTGGTCTAATGAATGATGGAGCAACCTTTCAAAGAGCCATGGACATAGCATTCTCGGAAGAACTGGGCTTCTTCATTATTATCTATCTTGATGATGTCACTATGTTTTCAAAAAACGATGAAGAACACTTAGAACATTTAAGAAAGGTTTTCAAAGAAATGCAGAAAGTTTGGAATATCTTTAAACCCTAAAAAGACACTATTTGGGCTCCAAGAAGGTAAACTTCTTGGACACATTATTTCAGAAGAGGGTATAAAGATAGATCCAAAGAGGATTGAGGCCATATTGCAAATCTCTCATCCTCGAAACATCAAGGAGTTGCAATCTTTCATTGGGAAGATCAACTTTTTGAGAAGGTTCATCCCTAATTTAGCTAAGCTCCTTAGGAATATCACAAACATGCTGAAAAAGGACCAAGGGGTAAAATGGACCTTGGAAACAAAGAAGTCCTTTGAATTGGTGAAACAAGCGTTGACCAAAACACCAATTCTGATAAGTCCCGATTTTTCAAAATATTTTTATATTTTCTCATTTGCATCTGAACATACCATAGCTACTGTCCTTTTACATAAAAACCCACAAGGGCAAGAGTAGCCCATCACATTCTTTAGCAAGGCATTGAGGGATGCCCCTTTAAATTATAACATTATGGAGAAGCAAGCTTTTGCGTTGGTTAAAGCATTGAAAGACTACATAGTATACATCCTTCATTCACATATTTTTGCCTTTGTCCCAAATTCAGTTGTTAAAGACATTCTAACACAGGACCCAAATGGTAAGAGAGGCAAGTGGATTGCTCTTATTCTTGAATATGATTTAGAGATAAAACCCACTAAGCTCATCAAAGGCCAAGGTATAGCTAGATTAATGGCTGAATCTAATTGTGAATTCTTGATATTCATATGATTAATGCTTTAGATGATCAAGAGGAAATTTCAACTCCCACTATTGAAAGTAATTTTATGAATTCCTCTTCGTATGCTGATATTATTTATGTTCTGCTTAATTTGAACACACCTCCTGGTTTGACAAAAAAAAGGCAAGGTTCCTAAAATTGAAAGCTGTAAACTATTGCATTATAGATAAATGTCTGTATTGAAAAAATGCAAGTGGTATATTGCTTAAATATTTGCCTGACTTTGAGGCAGAGAAGGTCAAGTACCAGTTCCATGAAGGAGAGTGTGGAGGTCATTTGTATTGGAAGACAACAACCAACAAAATTTTGAGGGCTGGTTTCTATTGGCCTACTCTTTTCCATGATGTACACAAGATGATCATAGCCTATCATAAGTGTCAAATTTTTGAAGGCAAAAGAAAACTGCTACCCCTACCTCTGCATCCAATCACTGTTGAAGCCCCTTTTCAACAATGGGGACTTGAATTTATAGGAGAAATCCATCCACCATCTTCTACCCAGCATAGATGGATTCTCACTGCCACACACTATTTCACTAAGTGGATAGAAGCCATTCCTTGTAGGCAGGCCAATGATTCAGTTATCATAAAATATATGGAGACTAATATTCTCTCCAGATTTGCTGTCCTACCAAGATCATCACTGATAATGCAGCAACATTTGGATCAAAGAAGATGGTTGAGTTCTGTCACAAATATCAGATAACATTGAGGCATTCCACGGCCTATTACCCTCAAGGCAATGGACTTGCAGAATCCTCAAACAAAATTTTAGTGAACATAATCAAGAAACTGTTGGAGGACAACAAGAAGTCTTGGCACACAAAGCTAATTCATGCACTTTGGGCTGCCAGATTGACTTTGAAGAAATCCATTGGTATGTCACCCTTTCAGCTTGTGTATGGTATTGATGCAATTTTTCCAAACAACCTTGGTGTACCAATGATAAATTTGATTCAAGAGTTGCAGACTAAAGATAATGACATGATCAGAAGGATAAATCAGACCATTCATCTTCAAAAAACCAGAGAGGAAGTGTATAACAAAGCATTGCAAAAGCAGGACAATATTAAAAAGATTTTTGACAGAAGAACAAAGGCCAGCAATTTCAATATTGGGGACAAAGTTTTAAAATGGGACTTAAGGAGGGAAGAGAAGGGCAAGCATGGAAAATTTGACAACCTATGGCTTGGCCCTTACTCTATTCATTCAGCTGCTAGTAGCCATGCCTTTTTCCTGCAGGAGTTGAATGGAGCATAATTTTTTGGGGGTCCTGTCAATGGCAGGATGCTCAAACATTACTTCTCTTGATCCATGTCATGATTAAAAAAAAAAAAAAAAAAAACTTTTTATATTTTTTCCATTATAAATATTTCATCCACCATTGCATTCAAAGTTGTAAAAAAAAAATAGAAAAACAATGAAAAGAAAGAAAAGAGGGCAGATTTTAAAAACAAGAAAGGTGTAGCCCCATACCAAAAAAAAAAAAAAAGAGAGATAAATCTGAAAGTGTGGAAGCTCAAATGTCAGTCATGAAATACACACTTCTAGTTAGTCAAACTATTTAATCTTGACTAATTAGATTTAAATTTTCTGCTGATAGGATAGTGAGTTTGATATGCCAAATTGTCTAATCTTGGCTTATCAGTAGATAGTTTAGGATAGAAATTAAAGGTTCAAACATGATCAAAATATGAACGTAAGGTTGCAAAGAGAAATGACTCAAATCTGTTCTATTTTTCCGAGTCAAAGAGATGTAAAAATCTGGTTATGATTAGCTCAAAATCTGAACCAGGAGAAAGGAAAGATAGCTCAATAAGAGTCAAAATCAGAGCTGTAGAAAAGAGGAAGGAAATGTTTTCAAATTTCAGATCTTGAGCCTTCCATTTTTTATTTATTTTTCTGCAAAATAAATGTCTATGTGCAGCCTGTCTTTATGCCATAGATCACAACAAGTCAAACAACTTAATCTTGACTTGACTGTTTTTAAATTTATGTTTTAGAAATTTAGAGAATGAAAATCTGTTGGACAGTTTAATCCCAACATATGGTAGATTAGGTAGAGAATCATCTGAACTCAACTGTTAAATCTGAGTTCAGGGATAAATAAGGAGTAGAATTAGATTAGATTTACTACTTTCAAAAGAATAAATTGTTGTAAAAGAGTTTGCCAATCCAAGTGCACTCTATTGAAGAAAAAATGTTAGATCTGTAAGATTGGGTAGGTAGAAATTTGTATTGATGAAGATCCATTGCTTTTATGACTGCTAATAAATTTTCAAAGAAAATCATCCCAGCACAGGAAGAGTAGCCCAATGGATTAAGCAACTGATCAGCCTCCCATAGAACATTAAAGGATCAGGCACATGGTCAGCCTCCAACAAAATGCAGGTCTGAAAGTTCTTGATGCCTTCAAGAAGGCACCATCCCCAAGTGGAGCCATTGTTAGCCACCTATAAAATTTGATTATCCCAAAAGGTGCCTAAATCTATTTTTGAGCCTTCAAGGAACAATTTTTCTTACTAAAAACTGTTGGCTCTTGAAGACTTTTTGAAGGCCTCATGCCTCTGTCCAAACCTTCAATACTGTTCCCATCTTGAAAAAATTTGAAATCAGATAAAAAAAGTACTACTGCAAGCTTCTTTTCCCTTTCCCTCTCTTCAAAAGCTAACCTCATTTTCTACCCCTTTATTTCCCATGAAAATCCCTCCTTTGCATGTCTCTACCCCTTCCACGTCATAAAAACCCGTAATAAGGTTCTAAGACCCCTTCTTAGCCTTATCGGAACCCTCATTTCCTTTGAAAAATGTTGAAAAAACATAAAAATACATTGCTTAGTATTAAGCCCCCTCAGGCAAATTTTTAAACCCCTTTACCCATTAAGCCTCAGGCACATCACTTCCCATGTGCTCGCGGCCCTGCAGTCGGGCGCCAAACCTTTTATTTTTCACCCCGCCCCTCTCAAAACCATTGTTTAAATTTAAAACTTGGGTTTTTATTTATTTTTCATTTATTTCGCCAGTTTTATTTTTGAACCATTCCGCACCGTCGATCTAATCTGCAGATCGAGTGGTGCAGAGTGTGTCTTTCTGTGGTCCCCACCGCCTGAAAGCCGGTTGCCAAAAACCGGTAGTATCCATCGTACCACCTTCGAGCAAAAGGTTGTTTTCCCCCGATGGCTAGCAATTCCATACGCTTGCTGCCACATGTCGCATGTACTATTTGTAAAACCGCCGTCCATCCGTCGTCCATCGCGCATTAACGTTCGGACCGGGATGCCCAGTGATATCGCTGTCCACCGTCCACTCTGGGGCGGGCCATCCAATGGTGATCGCTCACCGAGGATGCCCAACATTTAACTAAGGTTCCCACGCGATCACCGAGCTATGGAGTGGCGGAAAATCAATCTCCGTCATCGATCTGATCTGCAGATCGATGGTCCACGTTGCATCGCCCTGTTTCATCCATTTGACTTTCAACCTCCGTTCCCAACCGTCGATCTATGCGTGATCGACGGTTCAGATTTAATCTTCTTTCGCCCAGTCCACGATCTCTCCCGATCAATCCCCACTGTTGGATGATGCCATCCAACGACCACTCTTCCTCCACTCGTCCTTTGAAGCAGTCAACCTATTTATGCAAGATTTCATAAAGTTTTTTGTATTTTGCAGGTTTTTAAGTGTTTTTCTGCTCTAAATTGAAGAAATTTGAAAGTAGAGGGTGACAACCCTCACGCTTTCGATTCATCGAGGGAAAATCATTCATAGGTGCCTAATTTCACGTTTTAATCGATGTTTATCCAAGCACTGATGCCATATGACCCTGCACATCAGCAAAAACCATGGATCTGGCACAGGCAAAGAGTATCAGAGACGAATACCAGGATTAAATAGAACAAAGGATTAAAGGACAGATTGGTGGGGATTACGTCTAAAATTATTATCAAAAGCCTAATCCCCAAATTAAACACATTTTACAGAAAATCTTGAGTGTTTCATCAGACAGAAAGCCTCCACCACCACATTTGAGGCAAATTGATTCGTCAGCTACCATAGTGCCACCTATTCCTCAAAGTACTCAATCAGAGGCCGAATTTATTGATCAAATGATGATTTTCACCTCAGAGCAGCCATAAAGTTACTTCTGCAATGAAACTTAATGCAAAATATATCTGCAGAGTAACCCTAGTGTCACACAGAGCCTCAAAGGTCAACAAAGCTCCCACCGAGCTTAATTAATAGGTGTAAATCAATGAATACAGTGAAACACCTGTACAGTTTCTTCATTGAGCCCCCCAAGGGCCAAGAAGACATCAACTCTGGATTAATTGTAATTGAGATCTTTTTTTAGATCTCACCTCCTCGTTCTTCTATATATACTACAGCAGAAGATGAGTGAAGCGTTGGTTGTAGAACTTTGATATACATTTGAGCAAAAAATTCTGATTGTACATAGTATTCAGTGGCTCTTGGAGCTCTGCTGGTGATAGATAGGGTAGGCTGAGATGTGTAGATGGTTGCTAACCTAGAGCACTAGACTTAAAGCTGTAACTAGTTTGGAGCATCAATACAAGTTGATTTATGGGATCCTGGTCTATGTTGGCGGTGATGTTTTTGTTATTGTAACCTGTTATTTTTTTTCTGTTTCCATTTGTGTTTCATATTCTCTTATAAAGAACAACATGCATAGAGTTAGGACCTACAATATATTAGCAACCTTCTCTGGATGAAAATCTTTATCTGAATGTTTTCCTCCATCTGTGTTATTTAGGAATGATTTAATTCGGTTTAAGCATAGGAATGTTGGCGTTCCCTCGTCTTATTTTCTTAGCTGAATGTTATTCTTAGATGTTATTTTTAGTATATGTTTATTGAAGATTAACTGAGGAAGATATGGTGAGCCCTGGTCCTAGTATGATCCCACAGACTATCTTATTGTTTCCCTTTGAATGTGTCAAAAGCTGGCTAGTTTCAAATTACTTACCAGATCTTAGGCCATTCGGTGTTATCTTTGTGTTTGTCTTGAAAGTAACCAAGTAAAGAAGAGCTAGGAGAGGATTTGTGGTGAGCCTGGCCCGCTAGTTTCTACTCCAAAAGTTGCCTTCAAGTTTCCCTTTGTTTTGAGATGTTTTCTATTGAAAGTGTATCAAAGGCTGGCTAGTTTCAAAGTACTTACCAGATCCTAGTTTACTTTTATGTTTTTCTTGATTCCATGTCAAAGGCTAGCTAGTTTCAAAGTAGTTACCAAATCCTGGGCTGTTGTTGTCTCTGCATTCGTTTATTTCTCCTTCTTATTGTATCATTCCATTCCATAACTCAATCTTCAAAGAGATCCTTAGACATAGATGACTTGCCCCATGGACCAATCTTGCCTCTTGCTATTCCAATTAAACCATATTATGACTCCATAGCCCAATGGACTAAAACCTGCAATTTTCTACCTTTTTGACCGAAGCTTGCTCTGATTTCTTGCAACTTCTCACCTTTGGAACTTTTTGCACTCAAAACATTCCACCTTGAACAATAATCATGCTCAACCATACAAAAAACAAACAAACCCTTGGCCTTCATAACTAGCCTAATATAATAACCCCAAACTTCAAAGACAAATCCAAATTTGTACATATTGGAGAGATCCCTCTCCAGATTCAGGAGGGCTAGATCCTAGAATCCCAAAGTTGGTTGAAACGATGTTGCTTCTGTAGTTTTAGTCTTACCAATCTGCTAAAATTACAGATCCCTAACATGATAGAGATATGTTATTTGTATTGATAGAAGAAATAGGGGGTTATAATGTTTCTTAGGAAATACTATATGTCAGTAATTTATGAAATCTTAACTATTATGTTACTTTTTGCATATGCATGCAATATTTTTATTACCTTTCATTGGAAGGAATATAAATATACGTATGTGGAAAAAGGTAGCATGTTCTGTTAATCTTGTTAGTATAATATTTGAAAAAAAAGACATGCATTTGTATACTTAATTGCATTAGTTTTAGAGAAAAGAACAACATGTATTTACATGCTCTCCTGGGTTAATAATTTCTTTGGAAAAATCCTTTTGGAAACTATATGCATTACATGCTAGGAAAAAAATTAAACTTGTTACATTTATTATATTTGCATGATCCAAAAGAAATATTTGGAGGGCTGGTTCTTTTGTTAAAGTTTAAGTAACTTGGATGCATATTGTGTCATTTTCCATTAAAGGAATTCCTGGACAATTATAGTGAATTGTTCTGTACAAATGTGAGCGTGTGCGAGAAGTGTCATAATAATGTGGGGATTATTTTGACAAGAATTGATAATTACTTACTCACACTAACGTAGATATTTTAAAAGAAAGCATGGTCTGATATTGTATTCACATCTCATGTATGCACATGAATATTTGTTAAAGGAGAAATTAAAGATTGATTATTTATTGATTAACGATTTATCTAATCATGTTATAAAAGCTTGTTCTTGACATCAATGACAGGAAATGATGGAGACTTATGAGAAGGAAATACTATGCTTAACATGGTGGCATGTAAATGATTAATGGTTCATGTACATAAGTGTGAGCTGCAGGATGTTCCATTGTATGATGGTACATTGTAGGTACATCCACGCCACGAAGATATGAAGATATGAAGATTAGTGGGTAACTATTATCATAATTATTGTAATGGATTTAAGCTATAAATTTGTATATTTCCTTGTAATATTTATAACGATGGTTAAGGGATGGTCTCCCTTATAAGCCATTAAGTAATAGTTGAACACCCTCATGAGTGTTTAATAATAAAATTAAATGTTTTCTGGTTTTCACCCTACGGGGTTTCCAGGGTATATTGGTGTTCAATGGTGTGATTGATTATTGTGTCAAATTGATGATGTTTATTCCTTTCTTATTGTGATGTTCATAATGTGAAGTACCTGATGACTACAAGAATAATGAAATGAATGAAACGTATATCATACAGTCTTATGTTAATGTACCATAATAGAGGTTGTTAATGGTTAAGCAACTTACTATTCTTATACTAAGGTTTCACTATGAACTGGTGAACATTCTATGTAATGATGAGTAAGGAATGTTTAATAGTGATTTGGATAGTTACATGTGGGTAAATTGTATAAAAAAATTAACTCTTGCATTTCCATGTGAATTAATCGGTGTATGTTACAAGTGGTATCAAAGATAAAGGTCGCAGCGCTAGCGCCTTTGAGATTGTTTAGCGAAATTGAGGTATGCTACTAATGAACATTAGTTAAGGTATGGTTCTATAAATATACATCTTGATTGTATATGATTCTAGCAATCTACATATTGAATGATACATGCAGTAGTCTACTCTTGACATGAGATCTGTGATTCATGTTTATAACTACATTGAAGAGTAAAAAATAATAAATGTTGTTTCAAACCAATTTTTATAAAATTGGACTCATGTTGAGGATAAAGGACAATAAAACCTTTGTTGTACTTATTAACAACCTGAGTCCTCACTAGTGAAAGTGAGAGTTGACTATTAACATTTGGGTATATGACATATTACTCATATATTTAATGAACATAACTAAAGTTACCATGCACTACTTGGAAGAGATGAATGTGTTTAGTGATGGTGTGTGAAACTAATGCATGAATCCAAAAGACAGGGAAAGTCCTTGAAGAGGATAAGATTGTTTTAAAATGAAATTGAATGAACCCTTTCAAATGTTAAAAATACACAATGGGTCAAGTAGTGAGACTTGACTATAATGACTAGTTTTTAAATGAGTTGTGTCATCGAGGCATTAAGATTATTAGTTGCATTGATTAGTTAGTTTTCTATGATTAACTAGTAAAACATATATGCATGAATTATTTTTTATTACATAGTATTACAAGTTGTTAACACGTAGTTACTTCCCGTATCTGTCTGTTGGTAACAGAACATTGTGGGAAATGGAAATTTTCGTAATGTTACCCTAACCATTATTGATACATACACATTAATTAATATTTGTATATAATTTTATGCATGAAAACATTGTATGCAGGAAATTAAAATGATTTTGTAAGATAATACGTGCTTAAGAAATGCATATTTATGATTAGCATTGTTGCGTATAGTAAGCATGGGTAGCTTAATGGAAACAGAAAACCCATGAAAGTAAAACATCACAAAAATTACAATGTGAATTGCAACAATAGATGTTAAAGTATTATGCTATAATGTGCACGATTGAGTTATTTGGGAAATAATAATGTATAAACACATGGTATCATGTCTTAATGTGCATTATTTTGTTATTTGAGAAATAATATTGTACAACACATGTATGTTAGTCATGTTCCTTGTTAATCTAGATATCATTAGACCCATGTGGATGGCCAAGTATGATGTATGATGTACATAAATTTTATTTTTCTTTATGTATAATGTGTACATAGTCCATTATGTAATTTAATGTGGGAAACAATGCTAAAAGAGAAATTTAACATGCCAAACAATTATGAACAATTGTGAAAGGCTAGAAGGCCTTGGGTTGATGGTGGCTGCCTTCCCGGCGGGGTTGATAGCACTTACTTGCCCGTATTTCCTCTTCCTAGAGATATATGATCTCAGTAAGGGAAAACAGTTGGCCAATCTGGTGAAGAGGGGAAAACCTAAGCCAACTCTATTGATTTTGGAGCCTGTTGGAGGGGGTCTAAAATTCATCATAGACGAGATGTTGTCAAAGGAATAGGCATGATGTTGCCAAGAGGAATCCATACTGGACTTTGAATGGTCTTTTGTCAAATAATTTTCTGGATGTGAAAATGACTCGATTTGGTTGTGGAAACCAACTCCCATGGGTTGGGAGGAGCATTTTGTTTACCATTGTGGTTCTCATAATGGAAAAAGTTAACTAATAAGTTAGGTTTTATATTAAAATTAATTTTTATATGATTGTGTAAATATATTATGTAGATATTAAGAGGAAAGGAGCTTAGCACTCGGAAGATAAATTACTGAAGTTCATTTATATTATTACTAATTTGTTTGAATGTCTTAGAAGATGCTAGGATATTCACACGGTGCATTGATTTACCATTGGTACGATTAGAGAGCTAGGTTATCTCTGGATACTTTTAGAAGTACCGTGTGAATGTCTTTAGGAGGAGCTAATAATGTGTGCACGTGATGCATTGATTAGAGGTTTGGTGCTCTTTGAGTACTTGTGGAAGTACTCTGATTAAAACATCTCTTGATATTGCATGAATGTTTGATAGTTGCAAGTATTTCATTTGATTGAAACTATGTGACTAATGTGATTAAATTTCTTAGTCATACATTACCAGCTCTTTCCAGGGAGTGTTGATGGGTGTTCAACCATTCTCAAGGATCTTGTGTAAAAGCCATCGTTACTTTCAATAGTAACTGGCAAGTAATGGTAACTTGGTATAGTATTTTTCTATATTTTTGTGAATTTGAATAATGGATAAGTGGTTAAAAATGGAAATGGAATATTTTTTTGAGCTATACATGATTATGACTATGGATAAAAATATTATTGTCTCAATTAATGGCATTTAAAAAAACAAAAGTGTTTCATTTTGAAGGGCAAGGACCCCATTTGGGTTGTTTATATTATTATATCATGAGTATAAGTTTAAGTTTTAGTGAGAGAAGCACACCGAGGATGATGTTCTCTTAAGGGAGGGAGTATTTAACATCCTTGTAAACCGTTGGAATCAGTTGCAGTCAAGAATTCATTAGGGTTTTAGTTTAGTTAGAAAGAACCTCATGATATCTTTCCAGTACATGTATTTAGTTACAGATGCATATGAATTTTTTTGGGGTACTATCTCGGTAGAGAGGAGAACAAGTTCGATTCTTGGAAAACGTTGGTTAAAGAGGTGTAGTTGGGTGGAAAGAGGAACTTGGCTAGAGATGAAGAGAGGAGTTAGGTGTTCACAATTTGATGCATACATTTTGCATCTATTTATTTTGTGAAGAAATATTATCGAGGGCATTTTGCATCTATGTGGTTTTTATTACAGACATTTTCTCATATTATCCAATGGATCACTACATCGTCTTTGACAATGGATGTGTATGGCCAGAATCCCATGGACAAAATAATGAATATGACAACGTTGCTGCACTATTTCAAAGAATTGTTGACAACGATGATGCTATGAAGCATATTACTATCCTTGCGGTGATCATATTTCTAGACAAATGAGAATGTGTAGATGAAGGAGATGGTGATGATGGCGAGAAAAGCTCCACGAGAGCTTTTATGACGAATCAACATGGATGGTAGCCAACAAGAAAACACAAATTCATTCGACAACATAGAAGACAAGGGATGCGAGGTTCATGGAACTATATTTTTGCATGAGAGTTGTAAAGGAAATGTTTTTTGTATATAGGCTTCTAAAAGGTCTTCCAAATTTCTCATGAAAGAAGATAGCAACATTACATCAAGCGAAGAGAGAAATGAAAATTGAAGTGTCATAGCGAGATAAGTATCTTTGTTTATTTTGATAGTCTTTTGAAAACATTCTTGCAAAAGAATACATGGAAACCTTTCACATAAGAAGGCAAAGAAACCATGAAAAGGCTAGATATTGGTCACATTTCTTAGAAAGTAAATACATTTTAATGGTTATTATGATTATTTTTTCTTTTGAGAAACAATAACATGTATTTGCACGAATGAAAACAATAGTTAATAAGTCAAAGTTATTGAAAAAGAAATCATAAGAAATACAAGTTATTTTCTTGAAAATGAATGTAGAATAAATAGGGTAATTAGTCATATATTTTCATGGGTGGTGAAAAAGAAAAGATAAAAGTTAGTTAGAGGAATTTTCTTGGAAGGGTTTCCATGAATTTGGGTGCAAATGTTACCTATGTTTTTATTTAAATTCTGCATGAGTGCAAAAAGATTGGATAGGAGTTTTTTGGATGAATTAATGAAAAATAAATATTTTATTTATAAAAGATCCATATGAATCTTGTTCATACAAGAACAAGAATGCATAAAATTTTAATTTAAGCTTGTGAATGTTACTTAGTTTTTATTCATAAAATATGGTCATCTATGGTCATTTCCTCAAACAGAAGCATGTGAAATTAGAAGTATAAAGGCAACAAAACTAAGTTATTTAACTTCCTTTTGAGAAATAATTATTTATATCCTTACATGAAAAGAAAATTTAATGATGTGTAATTCCAAGAAGGGAACTTATGTTACATATATTAAGAAGAGCTATTGTGATAAGCTCTTGCTTGTGCAAGTAATAGCCATTTTGTTATAGAGATATGTTCTTTGTATGGATAGAAGAAATAGTGAGTTATAATTTTTCTTAGGAAAATTTATATGTGAGTACTTTATGTTAGCTTAACTATTATGTTACTTTTTGAATATGCATGAAATATTTTTATTACCTTTCGTTGGAAAGAATATACATATACGTATGTGGAAAAAGATAGCATGTTGTGTTAGAGTACATTTTAAAAGGTTGTTAGTGTAGTATTTGAAAAAGAAGATATGAATTTTTATGCTTAATTGAATTAGTTTTAAAGAAAATTACAAAATGTGTTTACATGCTCTCTTTTGTTGAGAATTTCTTTAGAAAGACCCTTTTAGAAACTATATGAATTGCATGCATAGTAACAACATTTAACGTGTTAGCCTTATTATATTTTCATGCTCCAAAAGAAATAACTGAAGGGCTGGTTCATTTGTTAAAGTTTAAGTAACTCGGATGCACATTATCTCATTTTCCATTAAAAGAATTCCTCAACAATTTTAGAGAAATGTGTTGTATGAATGTGAGCGTGTGCGAGAGGTGCCATAATAATGTGGGGATTATTTTGACATGAATTTATAATTACTTACTTACACTAAGGTAGAGATGTTAGAAGAAGGCATGGTGTGATATTGTATTCACATCTCATGTATGCACATGAATAAGTGTTAAAGGATCACTCAAAGATTGATTATTTATTGATTAAGGCATTATCTAATCATGATTAAAATCTTATTAATGACATCAATGAGAGGAAATGATGGAGACTTATGAGAAGGAAATACTATGCTTAACATAGTGGCAGGTAAATGATTAATGGTTCATGCATATAATTGCTAGCTGCAAGATGGTACATTGTAGGTACAACCATCCCATTGAGTTATGAGACTATGACGATTAGTGGGTAAATGCTATGTAATTATTGTAATGGCTTTAAGCTAGATCTTTGTATATTTCCTTGTAAGATTTATAATGATGGTTAAGGGATGGTCTCCCTTATAAGCCATTGAGTGAGGGCTGAACAACCTCACTAGTGTTTAATAATAAAATTAAATTAAACGTTTGCTGGTTTTCACCCTACTGGTTTCCAGGGTATATTGGTGTTCAATGGTGTGATTGAATATTGTGTCAAATTGATGATGTTGGTTCCTTTCTTATTGTGATGTTCATAATGTCAAGTATGTGATGACTACATGAATAATGAAATGAGTGCAAGGTATCTCATATATTTTTATGTTAGTGTATCATAATAGAGGTTTTTAATGGTTAAGCAACTTACTATTCTTATACTAAGGTTTCACTAATGAACAGTCTATGTAACGATGAGTAAGGAATATTTAATATTGATTTGGATAGTTACCCCTGAGTAACTTGCATAAAAAAATTTAACTCTTGCATTTCCATGTGAATTTTAATCGGTGTATGTTACATTTTAATTAATGTTGAAAATTTTACCAATAAATTAATTTAATTTGCACATATGCCTCATAATTATTTTCATGTTTATATATAAATAATAATTTCTTAGACATTTATATTTATGATATTTTTATGATACATATTTATTTATTTGGTCAAAATTATTTGAATCTTAATTACATTGTATTTCTTTCAAACTATTTCTAAATTTTGTTAAAATTGTTGTAAAATTAAATATTAAACTTATTGTTTAGAAATTGAAAGTTATTTTTTGAAATTTTAAAATTTGAATTTCTAATTTTTGATTGATGCATGACTAATTGTGTGTAAAATTTGTTTAAAAAAAATAAAAATAAAAACCTCTATTGTTAAGTGTGGTCATAAATTAATTATCTATTTTATTTTCTAAATTTATGATTTTTTCCATAATTATTATTTTCTTTACAAAAAAAAGTTTCCACTTTTACTAACCATGGAAATTGACCGATTTAAAAAATAAAAGTATTCATAGTGCATATTACATTGATTTTTCCTTTGCTAATTTTCTCTATAATTTTTCCTTGTTGATTTTTATGATTGAATGAACTCGGTTGAATCATTTGCTAAATAAAACTTAGCTATATTATATATTTCCACAATTTATATAAAAATAAAATTCAAGTCTAACACTACAATAAACAAGTGCTAAATAGTAGCTAATACCTGTGTCTTAGTTTAAATATGGCTAATTGGAGTATGAACTAGTGACATAATGCGAGATGATTAATTAGAGCCTTCATAAAACATATAGAAATGGAAGTGAAAACATTATGGTAAAATGTTTCTTTTTGGTGAGCTCTAACCTCATTGGTTGTAATGAAGTTTTATAATTTCATTTGTTTTGTAGTGAGAAACTTAGCCCTACCTCATTGGTTGTAGTGAAACTTTATAACTTCATTTATTTGGTAGTGTTTGGTTCTAATTGATATCTAGTTCATGCAATTCTTGTTGTGGCACTGAAAGTGTGAACCTGTGGGAATATGGAAGAAAATTTTTAATGTTATCTCAAATTTTTAATGTAACATTATCTCTCAAATGGTGTCTTGCTTTAAACATGACTTCTTTCTTTTGGAACAAAATAGAGTTAGGATGATCTATAATTTGTGATTAAGTATTAAATAATTTTTTTCAATTAAATTAAAAAAAAAAATTAGTTATAACAATTATTGGGTCTGGCCTTATCTTCAAAATTAAATTAATTAAATTAATTTTATTTCATTTTAATATTTTTTTTTGTCTATTTAATTGAATTTATTCTCATTTTATTTTAATTTTTTATTTCAAATATTTATAGGGATGTTATATGGTACCTTATTTTATTTGTCTCATATATCTATTATATTATTTATTTATTTAATTTTAATTAATCAATTATTTATTTTTCTAACTAATTTACTTTTTTATTGAATATTTTTAGAATTTTTTATTATATATTTTTTTATTGTTTTCTATATTTACTATTTTAGGATTTTTATTAATTTTGATTAATTTTAATAAATTTTAATTATCATACTCATTATTCTATAAATTATATTATTTTTCTATTATTTTTAGGGCCTTGATATCATGTTTTAAATTTGAATTTGACTACATTTTTTAAATTTTATTTATATTTTAATGTAATATTGGATTAAATATCTAAAATCAATTTAATGATTGATTTATTTTAATGTAATTTTATCTAAATAATTGATGTTATATATTAAAATATTTATTTTTTAAAACTAGTTGTTTATTATAACCCTTAAAAATATCAAGAGTCTCTATATTGATCTCTTTATTTAATATGGTATCATGATTGATTCTCCATCTTTTGCTCACCATGAAATACAATGGATGTTTCTAAATGCATCCACAAAACTTCTCTCATGTGATTACTCGATCACAAAAATAAAAATTAATAAAATAATAAAATATTTAGAAAATTAATTATTAAAATAAATAAAATATATCATTAGTTCTTTTTAAATATTTTCTAAATACTATACATTTTTCTAGGATTTGTGATTTAATATTAAAATGGATGAATTTGACCCAATAAATTTGAATAAAACGAGGAATAAAGTTTCAGTAAATTAAAATGATTTAACTGATTTAACAAAATTCACACATTAACATTTTGAATGGTGATTGCGAAAAATCTTCTATATTTGGTTCAAGGAAAGAAGATTAAAAAACTTTAACAAACCAATTGAAAAAATTATAAATTCAAGGCTAATCTCCCAATTTATGTCGTAGAATATGGAACTTTAACGTGGGATCCTCGTAATACCTAGTATGAGTTTCAAATCCTTTGACGTTCCAGTAAAAAAAAAAAAAAACATTAATCGAGGACACATCAAAGGACAAAAAAAGAATTCTTGAATTAAAGTTCTTTTTATAAGATCAATTTCTTTAATCTTGATATAGTTGGAGGAAGAAATTATAGAAACTATGCTTAAATCAAACAAATTCAATAATTTTAAGGAAAAATGTCTACGAGATCTTAAAAATTAGTATTGAAAATATAAAAAATATGGAGAAAAGACTATAATTTATGAAAATGGAAATAATAGAAAAAAATAAAAAAACAAAAATATTAAATAAAAATGAAATAAACTAAAAACAAAAGAAATAGTATGAAAGTTCCCAAAGAGTCCATAATAAGACCTCAACCAATCACTTTACAAATAAATCAATTTAAATAAAAATAAAAAATAACAAAAAATAAATACCCAAGATTTAAGTATGGATAAGAGGCTGTTGGAACACCTAATCCTACATGGGTAGGTGTGGAATACGAAAAGTCACAATGGAGTCCAAGTGACCTTGGAATGTGAAACCAAGAGTCACACCATTGTACTATAAATGTACATCTTTTTATAATGGAAAATAAGAAAGCCTCACGCTTATCCTTCATTGTGTGGAGTCTCTTGTGTGTGTATGTTTATTCTTCTCATACACCATGTGTGTGCCTTAACATGGTGTTTAACATGGTATCAGAGCGGGCGATTGTTGGCCCTACTCCACATTGACTGAGCCATTTGTGTTTATGGCCTGTGCATATCTGCAAAAATTCTTGTCATTTTTGCAGCACTCAGAGTTTTTGCAGCAGAGTTTTTGCTGCCATTCAGATTTGTTTTGAAGAGGAGTAGCAGTGGTTTGAAGAAGCGCAGCATTGATTTTCATAAGGAGCAGCATTCAAAATTCAAGCATTCAGAAATTGGCAACATTCCGACATTGGTTTTGAGAAAAAAACAGTACTGCCCATCTGAAGGTTTTCATTCTAATTTTTCTCTGCAATTTCTGCTCATTAAAATCTGCAATTTGAATAGCTGTTGGATACTGTTTAAATTGAATTTCTGAAGAATTTTTTGGTTTTACTGCAAAAGAATTCTGAGTTTCTACTAGATTTTTTGTTGTTATAATATTCTGAAAAGTCTTGAGTTTTTTGTAAAATTCCTGAGCTTCTGGACTACATATTTTCTGCTGCTGGACTACTGGAAAAATTTCTGAGTTTTCTCT
The DNA here is from genome assembly GCA_034641835.2 of Pinus albicaulis. Lineage (NCBI taxonomy): Eukaryota > Viridiplantae > Streptophyta > Pinopsida > Pinales > Pinaceae > Pinus > Pinus albicaulis. The sequence goes on from CM076581.1 coordinate 1,390,702,792, forward strand.
GCAATATCTGGAAATTATGCTGTTGTTTTAATGATAATTTACTGCTCTCTGCTGTTAATTTAAAAATAAAATAAAAAAATAAAAAATAAAAAAAAAAATTCTCTCATTTGGCCTTTTGGCCCCCCTCCCCAACCTGCAAGTTTTTTCACAAGCGCTCACCATACACCCCTCTTTTCTTACTTCACTCACCCTACGCATACCCTACGCACCTTGCGCCCTTCCCAACACCCCCTTACGCTACAACCTCACCACTACTCGACTCCCGAGCTCCCCATCTCTCAGGCCTTCGGCCTCTCTCCACAGCCCTCAGCCTCACCCCTCACACCCGCGCTGCTCCTCTCTGCAAAATAAAGTCACTCCCAAACTCTGTCTTACGCCATCTCTTCTCCGCTCCAGCGCTCACCGCCCTCGTGGCTCCTTCACCCCTCTGGTATACACCTCTTCCCTTGCGCTATTGCACTCACGCCTTACCACTCACCCTACCCATCTCACACCCACAGCCTCCTCACTTTAACGCGCTCCCTTTACCTCTGCAATTACAACGCTCCCCCTCACTCAAACCCTCCACCCTCACGGCGTTACTCCATTCCCATTCGGCCTCGCTCGCTGCAACTCTCAACCCCTATCCCATTCACTCCTGCACCACCACCGCACAAAGCCCTCTCCATACCTTCGGCCCCCCTTAAATTCAGCCTTTCCATTTCTTTTTAAGTTCCAAAACAAAACAAAAAAAACAAAATTTTTTTACAGTTCATACGATTTTAAAATTCCGTTTTTTTTTAATATCCCCAACCCCCTCCATATAATAAGCCTCGCCACGTTTAAATTTTTTAATCAATCCCTTTTTTTTCTATTCATTTAATTCCCTCACTTCATTTTTTTTAATCTAAAATAAATATAAAAAATAAATAAATTCTCCTTAATTTACTTCTCCCTCCCCCCATATTTTTCACTTTCCCTTAGTTTTTCCCCCACTCCATTATTTTAATTTCCCTTCCCACTTTAATTTTTACTACAATCCCTCCATTCGATTTTTTTTTTTTAATTAATTTTTAATTAAAAAAAAAAAAAAAAAATCAGCAGAGAGAGAGAGGAAAGAGGGAATATGAAAATCAGAGAGGAAGAGAAAATGACATATGAAGAGCAGATCGGCTAAATACATTGTGAAAAGAGAAGATTTACATTGTGATTTGTGGCATTGATTTGAAGGGTGATTTTCTGAAGAATTTTACATGAGAAGACAACTTTGCCATCATTGAAAACAACTATTTGAAGAAGAAAATTCAGCTGCCATAAAAATATTCTTACACAAGTTTTTTCAGCTACACATTTACAAATATTTTGCAGAGATATGTATTGAGCTGACATTGTATTTTGAGTGGAATTTGCATCTTCTTCATAGTTGCAATCAGTTGTTGATGTAACTCATTGCTCACTGCCCTCCGTCATTTGAGGAGCACACTTTGTACTTTGAAAATTATTTGAGTCATTTGTATTTGTTGTTGAATCACATTGTAAACGGGTGCATTTTCGGTTGAAGCCGACACCCTTTCATTTTTTAAGCCTAAGTTGTTGAAATGGCTAAAATCAATGAGACATTAGAGTTGTTGAAAAACCTCATTCATTCCAATGTTGATGATATGGTAAAAATGAGCAAGGATGCTCTTTGTAACATTCAAAGTTGTTTGCTAGATGCACGAGAAAAGATTGAGTTTTTGCAGTTGGAATCTCAGCTCCAACAAGACGAACTGCAGCAAAAGAGTCACCATTCTAAACCTGTTTCTATTCAGAAGATTGTGAAGGACTCTCATCCGAAGAAAGAACATAAAGTTGCAGTTGATCCTCATTCAGTGCCTTGTACTAGAGCAGATGTACATGCAGATCCAGCAGCTCAGCCTGCACTTCTCAAGCCCATCATCAGACCTTGGGAAGAGCTTGTCGACAACAATCACATAACTGGTCTTGGATATGACAAGGATGTGTCCTTTCATATTCCAGACTACACAAAGCCCATCATATTTCAAAGTGCCGGACTCCTATATGACATTTCACCTGCAGCTGTTCTAGATCATGCTCCACTTCCACAACAGATTGAGAAATGCCAACACTGTGATCGAGTTGGCCATATGAAAGATCACTGTTTTGATCTTCATCCATGCAAGCACTGTGGTCGGCACACCCATTCTTCACACATATGCTTAAGAAACAAGCCTCCTGCAAGAACCAAGATTCATCTTGGATGGATCGCTTCTCGGCAATGGGCATCAGCAGCCAAGAAGATGTTTACGACACATGTTAGAACTTGTTCACGGATATTGAGAAAACTTGTAGTGAGTTTTCGCCATCATCTCACCTTGTCCCTGGCAGGGGGGAAAATGGTGGTCATGTACAAGCTTCGATGACAGATCAAGCGAGCCTGAGCCACAATCTCTCATTCCATGTTCAGAGTTGTAGCCAGCAGTTCAAGCGAGCGTGAGCCACAATTCATCATTCCGGATTCAGAGATGTAGCCAGAGACACGGATGCCCATGAGCATCCCTTCGGTTGGTGGATAACCTAAAACCATCATCTTTGGTTGGTGGATAACCTAAAACCATCAAAGGTAGTAGACCTCCCTTCTTTTAGGTCGAAGGTATCCCTTTCATATATGAGGAACACTTCCTCTAGTAGAAGCCTTCAGCTTCTTGCTAGCTTTGGTTGAGTTCCAGGAAATGCTTCAAAGCATTCCAGAGTTTTTGGTAATCCTAAAACCATCACAGGTAGTAGACCCCCCTTCTTTTAGGTTGAAGGTCTCCCTTTTTATATGAGGGACAATTCCTCTAGTAGAAGCCTTCAACTTCTTGCCAGTTTTGGAAGAGTTCCGGGAACTGCAACAAGTTTTGCGTTCCAGTGTTTGTGGTCATCATAAAACCACCTCTTTTTTCCAACGTTTCATAGAGTTGATTCAGCCCAAGTGTTGTCATGCATACTATGCAGATTTGTATTACAACTCTTTTCTTGGACTCACACATACCCCTTCAGATTAAGGGGGGATGTTGGAACACCTAATCCTACATGGGTAGGTGTGGAATACCAAAAGTCACAATGGAGTCCAAGTGACCTTGGAATGTGAAACCAAGAGTCACACCATTGTACTATAAATGCACATCTTTGTATAATGGAAAATAAGAAAGCCTCACGCTTATCCTTCATTGTGTTGACTCTCTTGTGTGTGTATGTTTATTCTTCTCATACACCATGTGTGTGCCTTAACATGGTGTTTAACAGAGGCATAAATGTTTGGTAAAATAAAAAACAATAAGAAGTCAAAGGAAAAACTAAATTCCCCTAGGTATAATAATATTTTCTTTTTTTTCGTCACAAATTTAGTAATAACCTAAAATAAAAATATAAAAATATATTTCAAGAATCTTTTGCACTCACACTTATTCTATGTAACTAATTTATATATATATTTTTATATTATATATTTTATTACATATGAAATATTTTCCACATGACTTCATATTACACTTGTTTTTCTTTAATTTTTCAAAAAGAAATTAACGAATGTATTTTCAATACTGAAATTTTTATAATAAATATCTTTATAATAATATTAAATTTATCATAATTTTGATAGCTTTGATGTCCCTATAGGTACTAAATCTAAACTTTAGACTTACCAATCATATCATAACTCACATTACCTAACAAAAATATATAATAAGAATGTTAAAATTTAATTAATTTTTATGATTTTTTAAATCTTAAAAATGCATCAACTAAGAATAAACATTTTGATACTTATAGGTCACCACATCTACATTTCTTCCATGTACCTGAGTTTCTATGTTATTCCTTATGAGGAGCCAGTCCATCTGTCATGCATCTAAGATTCCATCATCATTGTTCAGTAATACCCATATGTCATGTGCCCTGTACATCCACTTCAATCTACCATGTATATTCCAAACCAATGCTTTCCATGTATCAAATTTTGATTGTCTTCGTGGGATAAGTTAAATGTCATGCAACTCTTCTGTCATAAATCATTTAATCTCTTCACCACACTATCATATCCATCTAATATGTATCAGATCCATATAATTTGTGAAATATCAATAATTTTTAATAGATTTAACTGTCATGAATGTCTTCCAAATATCCTTTACATAGTTAATGGAGCATAAATATGTCCAAATGGAAGAAAAGAGATATCAACGCCTTAGAAATAAGCCACTTCGAGGGGGGAACCTCCAATGCATTACTTGAATGAACAATTCTTGGATTATATAATTTACAAAACCTCCTTTCTATATATAGGAGTCCATGGGGCCATAATGTAATCCTAGTAGGCCACAATGTAATCTTAGCCGGCCTAACAATAATAATTTAAGGGCACAATAATAACAAAATGGGGGTTACAAGCGTACAATAATAATAATAAGGGGGTTACACTAACAACAATAAGGGACTATACTAGTAATATAGGGACCTAACATGCTCCTCTCCTTCAAAAAAGTGTTCTCCTCAATGCTTGAGTAGCTCTGGTGCTTTTGTATAAAATTCTCATCCTCCCATGTAGAATCTTCAGTGGGTAAGTTCTTCCACTTGATGAGATACTCTGAAATTGACCGATTTCGTAGATGTCGAGTTCTTGTTTCAATGACCGCTTCAGGTTCCAATATGATTTTTCCTTCCTCATAAAGTTTTGGAAATATTGTTTGAACTGGAAGATTTTCACCTATAACCTTCTTTAAGCATGAAACATGGAAAATTGGATGCGCTTGCGAAGAAGTAGGAAGCTCCAATTTGTATGCCATAATACCAATATTTTGCAACACCTTGTAAGGACGATAGTACTTTGGCGATAATTTATTATCCTTCTCAGCTTGCTTCAGGGACATTTTCTTGTATGGTTGTAGCCGTAAAAATACCCAATCTCCTACATCAAAAATTCTCTCGCTGCGATGTTGATCTGCCTGTTGTTTCATTCGATTTTGTGTGAAATTCAGGTTATCCGTTAAGAGTTGGAGAAATTCTTGTTGATGCTCGATGTGATCTTCCACTGCTTGAACCTTCGAATTTTCCTGTAAAGATGATGTGATGGATGGTGGATGATATCCATAAAGTGCCATAAATGGGGTCATTTTTGCTGCAGTATGGAAGGAAGTGTTATACCACCATTCAGTGAGAGGTAACCACTTGATGCATTATGTTTGTTTATCAGATACAAAAATATGAAGATATCCTTCCAAACATTTATTTACTATCTCAGTTTGACCATCAGATTGAGGATGATAAGATGAGCAATGAGCTAATTGAGTACCCAAACAAGAAAATAAATCTGTCCAAAAATTTCCAATAAAAATGGGATCTGTGTTGCTCACAATAACCCTTGGGCTTCCATGTAGCTTTTGAATTCTGTCCATAAATGTAGTAGCAATTGTACTTGATTTAAATGGATGAGATAATGCACAAAAGTGTGCATACTTGGTAAGTCTATCAACTACCACCATGATGACACTCTTTCCTTCGGACTTAGGTAAACCTGTGATAAAATCCATTGAAATTTCCTCCCAACGTTGACTTGGAATGGATAAAGGTTGTAGAAGTCCCGGGGTCTTAATTGTTTCCACTTTATTTTGCTAGCAAACCAAACATTCCGCCACAAACTTTTGGATATCAGATTTAAGGCCATCCCAAAAAAATTCTTTCTTCACCCTGTGGTAAGTTTTTAAAAATCCTGAGTGTCCTCCTAAAGGAGAAGTGTGCAATTCCAGAAGAATCTTTTGTTTTAGTTGGGAATTCTTGCAAAGATATAAGCGATCTTTGTACCATAAGGAATCATTTTTCCAATTAAATGTATCAGATGTACTAGGATCTTGCTGCAAATTTTGAATGAGTGTCCATACATCTTTGTCCTTCTTCCATTCATCTCTTGCTTCGGTTATCCAATCTGGTTTGATAATAGAAATGGCACAAAGCAATGCTTCCACCTCTTCATTCTTTCTTGAGAGTGCATCTGAAACAACATTAAGCTTTCCTTTTTTGTAGATTATTTCAAAGTCATAACCCAACATCTTTGTGACCCATTTTTGCTGCTCTTCTGAAGATAGTCTTTGTTCCAAAAAGTGTTTAAGACTATCATGATCAGTTTTTACCGTGAAGTGTCTTCCCATTAGGTAAGTTCGCCATTTCTTTAGTGCATGCAGTATTGCTAACATTTCCTTCTCATAAATAGGTTTCTGTAAATACTTTCCTTTGATTGGACGACTTTCAAAAGCAATGGGTATTCCTTCCTACATTAGAACAACACCAATTCCATTTCCTGAGGCATCACATTCCACAATAAAGGTTTTTGTGAAGTCTGGCATAGCTAAGACTGGTGCTCGACACATTGCCTCTTTAAGATGTTCAAAGGCCTTAGTTGCTTCAGGAGTCCATGAAAATGCATCTTTCTTCAATAATGTTGTTAGAGGTGCTGCTATTCTCCCATAATTCTTAACAAACTTGCGATAATACCCTGTTAACCAGAGAAATCCTCGCAACTTCTTTATGGTTGTGGGGACTTTACATTCCTTAATGGCTTTAATTTTGTTAGGGTCTACTTTAACACCCTCGTGAGATACAATATGACCCAGATATTCCACCTCTTGTACTCCAAAGAAACATTTGGATTTTTTTGCATATAATTGTTTTTCCTGCAATAGTTTGAGCACCCTGTCAACATGTTCAACATGATCCTTCCAAGACCTGCTGTAGATTAGTATATCATCAAAAAATAGTAGCACAAATTTTCTAAGGAAGGGTTTGAAAATGGAATTCATCAACCCTTGAAATGTAGAAGGTGCATTGGTAAGGCCAAAAGGCATGACCAAAAATTCATAATGACCTTCATGAGTTCGAAATGTTGTTTTTGGAATATCTTCGGTCTTCATTCTAATTTGATGATATCCTAAACGAAGATCCAACTTGGTAAAATAATTGCTCCATGTAATTCATCCAATAATTTGTCAATCACAGGAATGGGAAATTTATCTTTAATGGTGAGCTTATTGAGCTCCCTATAATCCGGACACATTCACCATGATCCATCCTTCTTGTGTACCAATACTACAGGAGCAGAGAAAGAACTTTGACTAGGTTGAATTATACCTGCCTCTAACATTTCTGCAATCATACTTTCAATTTATCTCTTTTGGAAATAAGGATATCTATAAGGCCTGATGTTTGGAGGAACACTTCCTGGAATTAAATGAATAACATGATCATGATCACGAATAGGTGGGAGTCCTTTGGCAGTTTCAAACACCTTGAAATTATTGTCCAATACTTGTTGGAGATCTGCAGAAATAAATGATTTTGATGTTGGAACTTCTAGTGAGCATAATTGTACAATTACCCCTTGTTTTTCTTTCTTTGGAAGCTTTGTCATGACATTAGAGCTTATTATCCTTCCAGGATTCCCCGAAATACCCTGTAATTCGACTTCCTTTCCTTCTGAAAAAAATTTCAAGAAAAATTCTTGAAAATTAAAAGCTACCATCCCCAAAGATTGTAACCATTGTACTCCTAGTACAAAATCAGCACCTCCGATAGGAATGGAAGGCATTGGAATAGTCAATACATATTCCCCCATGGTTAGCTTGATATTATGGCATTTTCCAGAGCAATTTACAGTTCCTCCATTTGCAACCATCACTTGACATTCTGGTGCTAGGTATAGGAAACAATTTAATTCCTTGGCTACCTTACAATGAATAAAATTATGGGTGCTACCTGAATCAATCAACACTATTACATTTTTCTTCTTGATATGTCCTTCTATCTTCAGAATTTGAGGTGTGGTAATTCCTGCGATTGCATTGCACGATATGGTCAGATTCATTTCTTCCTCTTCTAGGGCTAGTTCCTGGTGTATATCCTCTTCTTGTTCATTTTCTTCTTCCTCTTAACAATCTATGTACATAAAATAATTTCTTCTCAGCACACTTATGAACTTTAGTGTATTTTCTATCACAACCGTAGCAAAGCCATTTTTCTCTTTTTTCTTCCATTTTTTGTGGTGTCAACCTTGTAGGTTGTGGAAATCTAGGTGTAGCAACACTTCCTTCTTAATAGAATTGAGTGGTAGGCTTCCTTGTCGCCATAATTTTACATTCAACTTTTCTTGCCAACCTGAATGCCTTCTCCAATGAATTAGGTTCCAAAATGTGAACTTCATGCTGGATGTTATCCTTTAAAGTGCCTATGAAGAGATCAATCCTGTGTTCCTATAGAATATCAGGTACCCTCATATTCAATTTTTGGAAGTCCTTAATGTGCTGCCCCACTAAACCCTTTTGTTTGAGATTTATCAATTGGTTAAAGAAGGTGTTGCTCTTTGTATCCTCATAATGTGCTATCATTTCCTCCGTAAAAATTGACCAAGTCACAATTTTTTTATGGGAGAAAAGCCATTGATACCATACAAATGTATTTTTTTCTAAATGTCAAGTTGCAATGTGTACCTTTTGTGTGTTTTGCACGTTATGGAGATCAAAATATTGCTCCATCTGTAGTATCCATGTTACCGGATCCTTTCCATCAAACTTCCTCATCTCCATTTTTGGAATATGGTGGTTCTTCTCGCCAACATTACAATTTATGAAATCACGATTAACATTTATTTTGTTCTCATCATGAGTTTATTCTACTATATTTTCACCATTATGAAACATTTCTTGTATTAACTTTGTCAAACCTTCTATGTCTATTTTTATATCATTCTTCATGTTTTCCATGTTGTCTTTCATGTCATCCATCTTAGCTTCCATGCCAGCTTCCATGCTATCCATCTTAGTTTCCACGTCTTTCTTCAAAAATTCTACTTCATTTTTTGTTTCTCTTTGTGAGAGCGAAATTTGGTGCACTTTCTCTTGTAATTTTGATAGATCATGTTTCAATTCTTCATCTTCATGAGTCATAGTAGAGCCTTTTGAAGGCTTAATGGGTGTTGAATTATTTTTACGAGGCATATTTTAGAACCCAATATTGATATCTATTCTACAATATGACCTTGGAATCAATTCAAATTGATTCTTCAAAGAAGACTTACGCAATTCGAAAAAAAAAATTTACACACCTTTTTCTTGCTTTTGAGGAGTTCGATATTGAAATTAGATTATCTCTGTTATTGCAGCACTTCAATATTTAAATATTAGTACCTACGTATCCCTCTAAATTCTCTTTCTAATGTCACAGGTATGACCCGATTTGGATTCTCCAAGACAAAGTTGTGTCCAATCTCCCACAATGACCTAATTATGGACTGGTTCAGTAGAGCGAACTTGTATGACTTTCCACGTGTCACTGTTTCATCCTTAAGCTCTGAAATTGATAGCCAAGAAACTAAAGTCCATGTACTTGTGAACAATTTTTATGACACTTCAATCTGATGCTCAAAGAGAGAGTTATTAATATTTTCCCACGATCACCTCTTTGAGATGAAATTCTGGAGCCTGAAAAAGAACTACCTTCCACAGATCATATTTCTGAAAAAATTGTGACCCAAGCTCTGAAATTTTTTTATGAGTTTCCTCAGGATTTTGGCTTCACACCCTAAAAATTTTCGATTATGAACCTTCGTAGAAAAAACGTTATAGCGGAAATGCCACGATGACCTATTTAGGAGCTTGAAAAAAGACCTAACTTCCACAGATCATATCTCCGAAAATATTGCAAACCAAGATTTGAAATTTTTAGATGATCTTCCTCAGGATTTCGGCTTCGCACCCTAAAAATTTCAGCATCTGAAACTTCGTAGAAAAAAAAGTTATAGTGAAAATTCCATGATGACCATTTTGGAGCAGCGAAACCCTAGAATCCAAAGCTCTGATACCAAATGTTGTATAAAAAGCTCCAAAAATAGAAGAAAAGAGATATCAACGCCTTAGAAATAAGCCACTTCAAGGGGGAAACCTCCAATACATTACTTGAATGAACAATTCTTGGATGATACAATTTACAAAACCTCCTTTCTATATATAGGAGTCCATGGGGCCATAATGTAATCCTAGCCGACCTAACAATAATAATTTAAGGGCACAATAATAAAAAAATGGGGGTTACAAGGGTACAATAATAATAATAAGGGGGTTACACTAATAACAATAAGGGACTATACTAGTAATATAGGGACCTAACATCATGTGCCCTGTACATCCACTTCAATCTACCGTGCATATTCCCAACCAATGTTTTCCATGTATCAAATTTTGATTGTCTTCGTGGGATAAGTTAAATTTCATGCAACTCTTGTGTCATAAATTGTTTAATCTCTTCACCACACTATCATATCCATCTAATATGTATCAGATCCATATAATTTGTGAAATATCAATAATTTTTAATAGATTTAACTGTCATGAATGTCTTCCAAAGATCCTTTACGTAGTTAATGGAGCATAAATATGTCCAAATGGAACACACTCCTTTATGTATTAATATTTTGGGTTTTTTTACCTATAGGCTCTCTTACTAAATTCATTTTTCAGATGGACATTACTTCTCAGTCCGAGGAATTTTTTTGGAGAAATTTATATAGTTGGAAAGTTCTTCAGAAGGCCTATGCAATTATGTTATTTATACTATCAATAGGGAACTTTAACCGCATAAAAATCTCAAATAAAATCAAGCTATTTTTACTTCACTTGATGAGATTTAACTATCATACTTCTTCATAGAGGGTGTCATTCTTCACTAGGTATCATGAATGATGATGTTGTTATCTCAAAAAAATTTGACATTAATGACATATTATTGTCATTAATGAAAACACTATGTGCAACCACGACTATCCAATTACCCTTTATTCTTGTTAGCAATGGTAACATTTCCACTTCTCTCTTAATTCAATGATTTAAATATACTTCTTTTACCTCTCAGTAGTCTTTAAAATCCACTGTCAATATATCACAAGTTTCCTTTATTTTTGGCATGCAAAACCAATCCACATTCCTCCTTTTCCATATTTTGGAAAATTATTACTTTTTATATTGTTGATAGAGGACATAATTTTATTCTATGTTCATTTCCCTTATGCCCAATTTTCTAGAAAATAAAATAGTCAATTTCATTCGACTATTGACAATTTATGAGATCCTAGTGCTATATTCATGGAATATGGAATATGGTGTGTGAGCACAAATACATTGACTGGATTCTATTGGAATTTTTATCACGTATAAATTTATAATTTTTCTAATGTATTTATAGTTTTCTTTGTGATTTTATTATTTTATAGTTTAACTAGAGAAGAAATGCTTTAATTGGATTTTATTGGAATTTTCATCTCGTATAAATTTATATTGTTTTTAAGTATCTATAGTTTCCCTTCTGATTTGATTAATTTATAATTTAATTATAGCTTTATAATTTAGAATTTATAAGGTTTAAAAGTATAATTCCTTGAAGGTTTTTAGCTCAATGGAAGATCACCTACTTTACAATTAGGTGGTTGGTAGTTCGATTCCATGGTGCCCTAATATTCATGGGGAATTGTCATGATCACTATCCATCCATATATATGTTTAAATAGTGAGGGTCATTAAAGGGCCATTGTCAAAAGAATTTTTTTTTATATATGAAATAGTGACAATTAATGAACGTCGCCATATATATTCATCCATAGTGAGGGTCATGAAAGGTACACCATCGTAAATCGTTGTTGTAAATTTTGGATGCAAAATTGGGCACAAAAAAATAAAAAAGAAGATGTAAGAAAGGACATAAAAAAGATTCACAATGGGGATAAAAAATCGTGAAACTAAGGATGCCATATTCGATTCCAAAAATTACGCATAATCAGATGAAAATTCAGACTCAAACTTAGACAAAAAATGAGATGCAAATGTAGACACAAAATGAGCCAGAAAAATTATGCAAATTTGGATGGAGAAAATAATGTAAAATTAGACACCAAAACGATGAAAAATGGGAATAAAAAGTGGAAATAAATAATGGTGCAACATTGGAAACAAAAAACAGTGCAAAAATGGCCATAAAAATAGCTCAAAATTGAATGTAATAGAAGACACAAAATGAGATTGAAAGTTTGACACAACACATGAATTAACATATGACGCATATATATATATATATATATATATATATATATATATATATATATATATATATATATGCAAATTTGGTTTCTCAAAATGATATAAAATTAGATGCAGGAAATGGTGTTTAAAATTATGAAAATTTGGATGCAACAAATGATGTATATGGTGCAAAATGGTATGCCCAAAAGGGAGAGAAATCAAACGTAAAAGTGGATGTAAAAAATGGTCCAAAAAAGATGCAAAACAAGGCACAAAAATGGATGAGAATTTTGGTGTGAAACCAAATTAGACACATAGTGCAAAGATACGCACCAAAGCTGGTGCAAAACTAGGTACAAAATTAGAATTAAAAACTAGTGTAATACTACATGTAAAACTTGGCACAAAATGAATGCCAACATAGACACTAAATTGGATAAAAAGATGGTGCAAAAATGGGAGCAAAGAGTGACAAAAAATAGGAAGCAAAAAAACGATGAAAAATAGATTCAACAAATGATACAAAAGTAGAAGCAAAACATGTGATAAAATCAGATGAAAATCTAGATTCAGAATTTGACACAAAGAATGATGCATAATCTGTGTAAAAATTTATGAATAATATTGCGTGAAAAATGATGCAAAATTAGGCACAAAATGGGATGCTTTTAAAATTGCATAACATAGTTAGATTTATCACTAGGTTTCTCATCCTGATTATAAAATAAATGCAATAACATCTCGCACTAAATCTAGTGCAAATTGTTGGTTTTGTTGTAGTGAATATACCTCCCTTAAAATTTCCTTATCCAGATAGAGATAGTCTCTAGATATCCGTGTAATAATTCTCCAACAAAGCTTCATGACCTCAAAAATCACACGAGAACTTGGTCGATGACAAGATTGAAACAAGGGACACAAAATACACTTCAACCTAGCCTACAATCAAGACATGAAATTAGCCTTCAATGCATTAGAAATTTCCTAAATTCAAACTTTAATTTATACCTTAAAACTCCAGGTGTCGACCTCTAATCTAGGTTTGAAATCATCTTTCAACCAACATGGTTTGTCAACGAGAACGTACCTAAAAATTTCCTCAAGAGGACTGAAGTTCAACCTTTAATGGCTAAAATTCACCTTCAACTGGCCTTTATCTTATCCTCTAGAATAGATTTTCCACTTTCCTTCTCAATAGGAAAATAAACGTTCCAAAATATTTCCAAAAAGAATTCCAAAAATGTACAAAAAAACCTTCGCATAGAAAATATCTCCAAGTTTCCTTCACTTCAATTCGTTGATGAGGTATAGACCTCAAAACTTATCCATTTCTTACACAGACAAACCTAAAGTGGTCAAAAAGTTATGTGTGGTTTCATCGCACAATACAAATCCCGTAGTCTAACCAGCCTCCATTTTTTCCCTGAAAATCATGGAAATTTCCGCAAGATTTTAACAAAATATTGCAAGGATTTCTATAAATCCAGGTTATAACTATTAAAATTCAATATTTTGGATGCCCTAGAGGTTTTTGATGGTGTTGAATTAGTTTCCACCATAAAAAAAACATGATTCAAACACTGCTACAACAATATTTATTTATTTTTCCCCCAGATTCCAACCAATTTTGGCCGTCAAAGCAATTCCTCTCTCTTGGTCGACAACTCCCAATACAAACTAGTGAAATAATTAAAATAAAACTGTTAATTTAATTTTCGTGGACTCTAGATTTTGAATATAATTTTTCAAAATATAATATAATATTTTTTTCTCTTAATAATATTAATCATTCTTTATTGTGATGATAGGTGCTCTCAACAAACAAACATGCTAGAGATGTGTAACGTTAATGTAAACATTTTGACTAGATAAAAAAGAAGTGTTAGAGATGTATAAAATGTAACTTAATATATTTTAACTATAAAAATAAAATAAAAATAACCCTATAAAATTTAATAATAAAGAAAATAGAAATGACCCATGGCATTTACCCATAGCATTAAGAACCGATGGTATTGAACCTAAAAATTAATAAAAAATAAAAATAGAGATGACCCATGGCATCGACGCACACCATTAATGTTAGAATGAATGGATAGAGATAGACTTAGCTATTTGTTGTGATAAGGGTGAGATTGAGGCTCTAAGATTAGGTCTGAGATCCTACTATCTAGGGAGTGGTTCAAACAAGCCTATTAGTGTGCAAGAATATATGTACAAGGTTCTTCTGAATGAACTGTTAGGCTGTGTGTGGAGTGCTTGGGCACTATCCAGGTAACTCACCTAGAGAGCCACTTTATTAATTGAATATCAAATTTAATGATGGTATCAGAGCTTCAAGTAGAAGTTGGGAGAGTTTATTTCTCCATTGAGAAGAAGTCATGGATAGAGCACAACCTTCTCTAATTTGTATAGTCCGTGAGTTGTGTATCGATATGCATACTGGATCTATTCTTCTACATTGTTCCAATTTCCACAGATTTTTATGTAGAATTGTAGAGATAGAAACAAAGATTCGAGATGTCAGAGCTTTCAGATAATTTTCAATGTGTTGGATCTGATTTTTTGTGCAAAGCAATGGTGATATTATTCAATTGAAACCCCGAAAAAAGAGGAGGAGTGATCTACTGGTTGCACAAAGTAGTGGTGATATGTTGTAGGATCAAAGGAGGTTAAGCCAATGTGCCTGTTGAGAGCACTGGTCCTATTTGCATCCAGTCTACAGAGTCAGACAAAATATTTTTTGCATCATCCAATCTACAAAGTCATATTTTATCTTTACTCGTCTCTGAGACCTAGGAGAATGTCATGTTCAGATTTGGTGACTTTTTTGTAGGGAATCCCCACTCGTTCAATGAATTCCATCACTTCTCATTTTCTTTTAGGTCAATAGACTACCTATTTTATTTTAATTTCCCTCACTTTAATGAAAAGTTCAATAAGGGCCGAGAACACTATTGAAAAGTTCATCGTGATTATAAAATTTAGTGCACAAAGGACCCTTCCAAAGTAGACCAATTCGTGAACGGACATGAGAGAGTTCTCTTCATCATCTTAAGAAACCACCTTCCGTACTTATTCATACAAAGTATGTCATTTTTCTCAATTTTTTTCTTTTTTTTTTCTTCAACCACACAATCTCTGATGCTTGGATCGGAGGAGGTGAGCACCTCGGATACATTTATGTCACATTGTTTGGAGAGCATGCAGATCAAGGGGCGATCTGCAATGAGAGGATATTTGAAACCTTGATCTTGAAGCTTGGTTTGAGTGCTTCAGATTTAGGTTGCATTGGTGTCTTTGCTTCAAATTTGGCTATGTGACATAGAAGCCAAAGTCTGCACCAAAAGCTTTTATGGTTGAAGATCTACCAAAGAAAGTAGTTTTCTGACAATGTGGTAATGTGGTTGTTGGAGTTATTGAGAAGACCAAGTGGAGTCAGAAATAAATTTAGAAAGATAAACTGGATTTTTCCAATATCTCTGTATTTTGAGACATATTTGACATGGATGATATTTTTTTATGTGGCCATTTAGACACCTTATTGGCACGGGTAGTATTTTCGAGTGAGAATAAATTCCAATAAAAAATTGTGGTTTTACCGATGACCACGAGTATTAAGAGGCACAATCTGCCTTGCAAGATCCTAAGATTGAATACCCACTAGTTTTTCTTCCATAAGAGTGTAAATAGGAACATGTTGTTGAAGATCTACATGATGACCAAGACAATTCAAGAAAAAGGAACGTGATAAGAATCAAAGGTAAAGATGTTTATGTAGTGACTCTTGGGTGGAAAGGAATCCAATGTTTAGATGTTTGACACTGGAAGTAGTGAGAGAAAGAATTATCCTACCAAGCTTGCACCCTATCAAGTGTTATCAATTACCAGAAATCAAGATATAAAGAATGAGATCCTAGAATCAAGATGAAGGAGGATAAGGGTGCAAAAGTTCTATCTTTGGGGAAGAAAACGTAAAAAGGAGGAGAAAATTTATCACTACCTCATGGCAAGAAAAATAAAGATGAAGTCTAACCTAGGAATGAACAAGCATGGACTCTCAATCAAGAAGACTAAAGTGAAAACTCTCTTACTAATTAATTTTTTTCTGTACTATTGTAAGCATAGCTAAGTCTAGACCAGCAAGCATATGTTATTCTCTCACTACCCTTTCTCCATTAAGGGGGAGTGTTAGAATTAATGGAGAAAGATAGCCTTAGCTATTTGTTGTGGTAAGGATAGGATTGCAGGTCTAAGATTATGTTTGAGATCCTACTATCTAGGAAGTGGTTCCAACCACCCTGTTAGTGTCAAGAATATATGTACGAGGTTCTTATGAATGAATAGTAAGACTCTCTATGAAGTGCTTGGGAACTCTCCACGAAAATCACTTGGAGAGGCACTTAATTAATTGAATATCAAATTTTATCAATCAATAACCAATGGTAATGACCCATGGATATACAATTGCACTAGGTATTTGTATGTTTTTTCTTATCATTGAATGAATGAATACATAATGTGTATATATGCCTAGAAGGTTCGGTCATTCAGGAAAGTGTTTTTAAGATGTGTACGGTTAAACATGATTTCACAAAGTACAAAACAATATATATGTAATATATTCAATTAATTTATGTGTCAAATGTGTTATAAAAATAGAAGTCATAGATCTAGGGTGGTAAGCTTAGAAATTGATAAGCTTCTCTATGAAAGTAGAGCTCATATGTCAAAGGTGGTAAGTTTAGAAATGAATAAGGTAAACCATTAAAGTGGGGTGTGGAGAGGAGGTGGGAGAAATATTAGGTATAACATGCGTGAAGGGAAATATTGAGTGAAATGTAATATTTAGTTTAGAGGTGATGGTAAATATTTTGTAAAATGTATTAATATTACATTTTAATTCCCTCACTCTTGGCCACTTTTTACTAGGTAGTAGTAAAAAATATTGGGTAAAATATAATACTATAATATTATATTTTATTGAAAATTTCCTCTCGTCAAATTACATAAAAATAAAATAAAATAAAATTTGAAAATAAAATTAAACAAAAAAAAATTAATTTAATGTAATGTGAACATTTAAACTTGACCTAATAAATAAAAAAATAGAAATAAAAATATTGAAGTAAATACTACCCTATAAAAATAATATAAAACAAAAAATAAAAATGGTCCATGGTATTGACCCATACTATTAAAAACTTATGGTTTTATAAAAATAAAATGGTCCATGGTATTGACCCATAGTATTATAAACCTACTGTTTTGACCCATGATATTCACATCAAATGTAGTCTATTTAAAAAAAATTAAACAAACTTATATTCATCCTAACTAAAAGTCTACCAAAGATTTAGAGGACACTGAAAATAAAGTTGATTCTTCATGACCTTCATCAATCTAAAGTTAACATAGATCTAATCTAATTTATAAAATTAATGTAAGCCATAACATCTATCATATAGTATTAATTTTTCGTAAACCAAATCGACCGTTAACATAGATTTAAGCTAGTTAATAAAAACTAGTTTAAACTAGAACATCATAATATAATATTATTTTTCATAAAGAAATATAAGCCACTGAATATCGAATGTACTGTGGTGTAGACTAGAGAACCTTCACCATATGATATTTTCTTAATAAATCAATCTACGCTAGAGAATACATAATACAATATTATTTTTCCCGGATATCAAGCCACACAAGTAGGATTATTCTCACCGCCTCCTGGACCTCCAAAAAAAAATAGTTCTACCCCAGGTTGGTTCTGTCCGTTGGTCGTTATAAGCCACCCGATAACAGTTGGGCTTTCCTGCAATAAATTGAGGATTGGGATCAATCTCAACCCCGCCCTGATTAAACATTTTTATGGCCTCGGTATATGCCGCAAACTTGATGCCTGCTGAAGGGAAGCGACCGCTACCCATCTCTGTCTTAGTCATGGGTCCCGGGGGTCGTGAGTCGTGACAAACTTCTCCTCCAACATCCAACTCATCAGCGCCTTGTGCAAGAGAATTGAACAGTGAGGCTGGCCAATGACCTATATTCGTGCCTTCGTAAAATAATGCCCATACCAGACCTGAGCCTGGCCTCTCTTGCTGTACATCCAACAATATTTTACTTATTTAGCATTTTGAAACTTTGGCGTCAAATATAGACATCAAAATACTCATTGCTTACGAGGTGAAGACTTAGACCAAAGACAGACTGTTCTCCTCCAAACTCCGATACCGGGCCCAATTCTGTACGGGGTTCAGGGAAGACCCCTTCAACTGCCACATATCCTGGACACTCTAGATCAAAGCAACCGTTTCGGTAGTCGTTGGACTGCATCAAGGCATTCAGTTATCAGCAATCTGCATCACGAGGCCGCCTTTAATACGTCCACCAAACTTGAGACTATGCCATTACCGTCCAGAAAACAAAGAACATTGGTTCAGCTGAACCATCATAATTCTTCGGAGACACCTGCAATAATCAACTAAGAATGTATTATTAGTTGGTAATATTTAATTTAATGGCAGTTCCATTAGAAACTACACTAAATAGGTCGAATATGGTGAATGATTTTGTACTCAATTTCAATTTCAATTTTTCTTTTTGTTTCCATGAAATTTTAGTATTCTATAGCTTTAAAAATAAAAGCAAAAAATGTTAAGTTGGTTTGGTATTTGAATATTGAATTTCTCAATTTACATCATATTTTATAACATAATCATAGTTAATTAAGTTTTCTTATAAACATAGCCAATTAAACCGCCTCATAAGCTTATTTTGAAAAAAAAAATCAATTAAAAAAATGAAATTATATAAGAATGATGAATTAGGTTTTTCATCCACTTTTTTTCAAAGAAAAAAAAAGTTGAACAACCAGAATTGGATACATTTGCAATATTTGTCCAATACAACCAGAAAATTCAGGAAACAATAGTTATCTTTGAAAACTACCTAAAGAGCATTACTTTGACTTCTATCTCTGGTTGATAAAAAAAATTACCAAATGACAGCTAAAGAAAATACAAAATATAGCAAATTGATGCGTATCTAATTGTGAACTATCTACCCAAGTATTTTATTGACTTATTATGCATCAGGTCTCTATCATAAAATTTAAATAATTTTAGATTAACCTTCTAAGATTCAATTTACATAATATTCATGCAACATGCATAGCCAATTAAGTGTTCCCATCCGCTTACTTGAGAGAAATTAATTAGAAGAAAATTATATAAAAAAGATGAATGAAGCTTCTCATCCACTTACCATCCATCCAGCCTCTATGGTCTCCAGTATGCCTTGATTTTCATTACTGATCCAAATTTGGCTGAGACTGAATTCAGCATCGGAAGCAACCTTCGGACGCCATAGATTCAAACCACAACCTACACTAAAGATTGGGTCACCAGTGGAGTTGTAGCGCACACGAACACTCTGTTAAGAATAGTCATGCATTTAAAAAAAAATATATTATACATTACATCATGGGATTTATTTATTTTTTAGAATATACATTTTGTATTTTGTCTTCTTGGTTTCGTATCTCTATAATTCTTTTCTTATTACATTCTCTTTTTATTTACTTTTTACAAAAATAGAAATTCATCTCTATCATTACATCATATTATCACTTCCCTCTTCCTTTATCCAGACTTTTATAATGATTTATCTATAAACCTCCATCTTATATTATCACTTTCCTCTTCTTTTATCCAGACTTTTATAATGATTTATATATAAACCTCGATCTTAGTACCGTATGCTCATGGCCATCATCAGGGGGCCCATCATCATCATGAGGGGGGTCGTCGACATTAGGTATGATATGATTTCTTCTTCTTCGTCCCCTGTTTAAAAACTGTGTCACAGATGCCGCTCTTTCTACATCTTCACGTTCGATTTCCCTGGTCGCCACTGTGTCCTCTGGACACTCAGACTTAACGGGGCGCACCCTTGAAATATTTGCGCCGCCGGAGTCAGAGTTGGAAATATTTATCCTCGGCTGGTTCAGTTTGGGTGCTTTCCTCAGACCCTTTTTTACGCACAAACAGACATATGCAATTGTCAACACTTCCCAAATTTTATTTTCTAATGTTTTCCCAGTTTAATATGTTAGGTTCAAAACACTAGGCTGTCATACCCGCGTAATATTATCCTCTGAGTACTTCACAGATATTTGATCACTGAATTTTACGCAAAGAATAGTTCGTCCAAACTGATTCTGCGTGTCAGTGGAAAGCAAAGAGTAAAAAAAAAACAGAAGCGAAAAAAACAACTTTGGTTTTTCTTAAAGTTAATTTTATTCTAAATTATATATGGATGGATTCAAATTGCTAATTTGACATATTCATCCTCTATTTGAATGGTTAGAATATAATCTCAATTACCGATTCCAACCGATTCCAAAAACACGAGATTATTAAATAGGTTTTATAAAAATATTATCATAAAAATTATAATTTTTCAAATATAATCAGATGTGATATTACCTGATATTTGTAAACTGCTGGAGGATTAACGAAATTAATATATTCATCGATACTCATTTCACGCACATCAACAGTAAAGGTGAGAGCAACAAGAAACAAAAACAAACCCATGAAAACGAAAAACGAAGTCATTGCAAGGCAACGAGAACAACATGGAAGGATGACCAGAAGATCTCGAGAAAAAAACTGAAAAGGATCCAGAGATAGAAGCTTCCATTAAATATTTGGTATATAAATGAAAAGGAGCCGGAGATGGAAGCCTCTATTAAATATTTTGCGGATTTTTTTTAGCAGAAAAAAACCTTATATTCTATCATATATATATATACACTTTGTGATATTAATTGTTTTTTTTTTCTTATAGAAAAAAAGGAATGCTATCTTTAATATGTTGGATGTACAGTAATTTCAACCTACCATGACAGTAATTAATGTGTCTAGATGTTTATAGGAGATGAGCCTGTTTCTCGAGAGATCTTTAGCTTCCTGAAGAAGCTATCTCACCGACATTCAGGCCTCGAGAAGCTTCTCGGCTGTATATAAATATTTGTTTATTGTAAATACAAACTACTAAGTTGAGTATTCCGCTGCGTTCTCTGTCCTGGTATCAGAGCTGATGGTGGTTGCGGCTTGGTGTTTGCAGGGGTGAGTGCCTGCAGTTGATTGTGTTGTAAGGAGCCGTGAGTGCTCGGTGAGGAGCTATGTGCTCAGTGAGGGAGCTGTATGTTCGTGCTTAGTGGTGCACCCAAGTGTGGCAGAGTAGCCATTTTGTGTGCTTGGTGTTTTGTGAAGTCGTGCAGGAGTTGGGAGCCGTGTGGTGTGAGGAGCCAGCGTACTGAACTGCTTTTCAGTGGTTCTAAGATCGCGCTGTTTGGAGAACTGCAGACGTTGCTGTTAATATATGCAACATTGAAATTTGTTGAGAATCCCATTCATAAGAAAGGTGTGCGAGGTAGCCTGTGTGACTTTTGGAAGAGTTGTTGTTCCTTGTGCTGGAGTCTGTGAGCTGCTTGTCGGTGAGAGGAAGAGCTTTTGTGAACTTGCAGTCCACATAGAAAATCCGTGTATGTGTTTGAGTCGAGAGAGGAACGTGAGCAGATCTAACTTCAAATTTCTTTGCGTCCCGGTGCATTGCCTGCTAAGGAGCCGCCTTGTGTGAAGAAGTGAAGTGTGAGAGTGTGTTGTGGACATTGTAAGCGTGGATGTCATGGAGCATTTTAACTAGAGAGTAGGTGTTGTAAGAGAGCGTTGCTGCTGTGAACACGAGCTTGTTGTAGCTAGTGTGGTATCTGTGCAATGGAGAACTGAAAGCCGACCGTGAGGGCTCTGTGGCGGGAGTCATCTATGCTCGTTGGTGTGAAGAGCTGTGAACTCGTAGTGGAGAGAATCCGCTGTGTTGCGGCGAGTCTGGTGTTGAGCTAAAGGTGAAGACGTTGTGGTTGGTCGCAACCTACAAACCGTGTGAAGTATTGTGCTTTGGAGAGTCCGGACTGGCTGAATCCGCGTGGTGTGAAGGAGGCGTAGTGCATGTGCTGACTGTTTGGGAGTTGGAGAGCCGATCTTAGAGAGCCAACTTGGGTTTGGAGGCTGACTGTGAGGAGCGTGACTGTCATTGTGCGTGGATTTGAGTGTGACCATCACAGTAAACCAAAGAGTGCTTGCCGTTGTGAAGCTATGCATTGGAGCTGCGTAAAGCTGGAGTTTGGATTTCTCATGCGTGGAGTAGTGAGCCTGTCCGCTGAAAGTTGTGTGTCTGTCAAGTAATGCAGTCATTGAGAGCGAAGGTAGGAGAGTTGGGCAGGCCAAGCCTGATTTCGTGTGGAGAAGCTTTGAAGCTCTTTTGTTGAGCTGTTGTTGTAGTATGGCAATGTGTTTTTCTTTGAATTTACAAAGATTTCAGAGATTTGGATAGGCTGTGGGCCCCAATAGTGTGAAAAGCCGCATTGCTATGGCTGTTGGGGGCTGTATGAGCGATGGTCACTAGTGAGAATTTAAGGCTTGAATCGATTTCTTTAAGGAGAGTCTAAGTTTTTTTTTGGGGGGAGTATATTGCTGTACGCTGAGGAAGAGTGGAGCTGGTTTGAGTGAGCCAATCGCTGGTGAAATCGAGTTTTGAAGTGTGCACCCGAAAAATAAATTGTGGTTGTGTGTTGCAGATTGGGGCTGTGGCATTGTACGTGGACGACGCTTGAGATTTTCCTGATCTTGTGAAAAGTGGTGAGAACTAACCTCTCGTGAAATTTGTGGAAAGGTTTTTCTTAAGAGGCAGAGTAGTACACTGCTGCGTATAAAGGAGCGTCGAGGAAGAGCGCTGAGTATCAACGAGGATTGTGATTTGCTAGTGGAAGAACGTGGAGCTGGAGCTGACTTGGAGCTGACTGAAAGCATGGGTCAGCAAAGAAGATTGAAACAGCAGAAGAGAAAGAATGAGAGGGCTAAGGCGGAATCTGGAAAATTTCCAACCATAGAATTTATGCTTAATGAAGATATGATTCTGGATCAATCAGAAGATTTTATGGATGCAATATTGAAGAGGTTAATGCCAGTGCTGCCATCATTCTCAGGGAAAAATTTTGAACTTTGGGCTATTAAAATGGAAGGATTATTAGGTTCAGTAGATTTATGGAAATTTGTTCAAGAAACTGATATGAATTCTGAAAATAAGAGCAGACCTGCAATAGCCTTGTTTCTCATTATATCAGCTCTAGATGAAAACATTCTGTCAAGCATTTTAAATGAATTTGGTGAAGTATTTGATCTAAAAATGTTTTGGCATATTCTTGAAATGAAGTATAGCATAAAGTGCTGTGAGAAAGATGAAATTGATGAAGTTGTTGTTAAAAATAGTGATTGTGATGAAAGCATCATAACTGGAATCAAGACTGAAAGCATGTCTGACAATAGAGTAACATGTGATAGTGAGGAAACTCCCTATGATGTAAAAACTTGTGAAATCAAATATGAAACTTGTGAAGTCAAATATGATGAGAATTATGTATCTCATGGAGAGTGGTTCAATTTGATGCATGAAAAGCAACTGATTGATGAGTTGTTGTTTGGTGAGAGGATATGCCTATCTTCATATGCAAATCAAATGCAGAATGACATGTTTGCAAAAACAAAGTTGATTAGAGAGGTTGAAGATATGAACCAACCAATTATGAAAGATAAAAATCTACAAAATAATGTAGATATTGCAGAGAACAAAATTGTGGATGATTCAAAAGCTGACGAAGAGAATTATATCATTGGGCATGACTCAAAATACAATGGTGAATTTGTGAAACTTGAGTACATATTGTACCAAACTCTTTCTCATGGAAAGAGAGGAGAACATGAATTGGATTACCTTGGGGATGCAATTTTACATCCCAATCTTGAAGAGGTTGCTAATGCTAAGTACACAAACAAAGAGCAATTTAAGGAGGTCATAAGTAAATCAAGAAAGGAGAAACTTCACCACTATCTTATGGGGAGAAAGGTGAAGATGAAAATGCGTCTGCAAAGAAACAAACATGGACCATTTAGAAAGAAGAGAAAAATGAAAGCCTTGTTTTTTTGTACTGTTGTAAGCCTAGCTGAGACTATTGTATCATAGTGTATTTTGTGTGTCTGTTACATGGTTGAAATTAAGGGGGAGTGCTGGATGTACAGTAATTTCAACCTACCCTGCGGACAGTAATTAATGTGTCTAGATGTTTCTAGGAGATAAGCCTGTTTCTCTAGAGATCCTTTAGCTTCCTGAAGAAGCTATCTCACCGACATTCAGGCCTCGAGAAGCTTCTGAGCTGTATGTAAATATTTGTTTGTTGTAAATACAAATTACTAAGTTGAGTGTTCCGCTGCGTTCTCTGTCATAATATATAACTGAAACGGAGCCAGAGATGGAGAATAATACTCGAGCATATAGAGCATATACGTATATGTATATTACACGTCAACATAAGAAAATATGTAACTAAAAAAATATGTATATTACACGTCAACATAATGCTAGAGCATACAGACTGAGCATTATTACCTCGTAAGACTGGGCGGTTATTCCTGCCTCAAAATTTTATTGATTAAATAGATTTTTTATCACCGAAATATAGGCAATTATTCGTGCAACCATATGTATTAAGCATTATGATGATTCGCAGCAACTATTTGACCATCTACAAGTATTAAGCTTTGTAGCATCCCGGTGTATTAAGCATTATTTTTAAAATAAACATGGGATTTTAATATTAAAATTAAATTAAATGTTGAAATAACTTAAATAAATTTTTGTTTTAATAAGCATATCATAATAATCAATGAGGCATTAATCATAATTTTGTGCTGTATTAATGGAAATAATGTGCAAACGTAATTTTGTTCAATATAAAAAACTTTGATTTTGTGCAATATATTAATGGTAATTTTGTGTAATATAGAAACATTGATTGACATTGTAACAAAGCTTATTTAATGGTAATGTGGGGTGAATTAAACTATCAATTAATTATATATATATATATATATATATATCATGATTCAATAACACCAGTTACTAGTTCCAAATACCCAAAAAAATATTTCCTAAATTCCACATAGTAATAAGTGCAAGTGGAGGTGAACTAATGTATGAATATATTAAGAGTTTGTGCAATTGAATTTCCCTTTATCTCAAGAAAATTTTTGGTAAACAACATTATTGTTGCCTCCTTAGCTTTTTTAGACATGTTGTTGTTCACAGAGGCAAGTTTTACAACCTACTGTGAGAGTGATGTGTGATTCCATAATGTCTCTTTTAAAATAAAAATAAATTATTTTCTAAATGAAAATACGAACTCAACTATAATATTAAGTAATAATGAATATACATGTTTAATTAACTAATTGTCTTGTCTTTGTTAGTTGATATTAAAATCCAATATGAAGCGAATGTAAAAAACATCCATTCTTAGCCATAAATAAAAATTTTTGATATCTATATGAAATATCATAATTTACATAAAATTTAGAAACATATAAAATGATTTAATTAGAAACAAAAATCTTATATTTTCTCTTTTGAATATTAAAAATGTATAATTCTTTTATTTTAAAAATAATTCAAAACAAAAAAATTCGTTTTAATATATATATATATATATATATATATATATATATATATATATATATATGAGAAGAGGTAATTGAATGTAAAAAAAGAAAATTAATTGAAAATTAAAAACAGCAATTAATTTTTTATAAAAATAATACAAATGAGATGTGTAATTCATTCCAATTTTTATTATAAAATTAATAAATTGCATCTAAAAGATTAATAATTTAAATCTAAACTATGTATATATTGTTAATATTTAAAAAAAATAAGAACATATTATATAAAACAACAAAAAAAAAATTATTGCTAAAGTATTTCTAATAATTTCTTTATACAACAAAGATTTGTTGGAATAGTGAGTTGAAGCTTTGTTTATTAAAGAAATTAAGTTTCGAGAAAAATTTTCAAAGTATTAAATCCATTTATACATTCAGATATGAAATTAAACACATGTAAATTTTAATATGCAAAAAAATACCATTAATCTATCTCATACAAAAAATCAATCTTCTCTGCAAATATTTCCTTGCACAAATCGTTTACACCTCAAATTTGAGTTAATCCGTCTCAATTATCCGTACACATCAAAAGAAATAGTCCCTCTCAACCATCCATAATAAAACCAAATATATAATAATATATTTATTAAATCATGATTTACTGTGTACATAAATTATATATATATATATATATAAACTTATATAGATTATTTTAGGGACATACTCATATTTATATAGGCATCTATAGAAATAACTGAGTTACTAATTTTTTGAGCTCTAAACTCATTTCCAATCGATAAAGGCATGAAATAAAGTTCAGGGAATAAAGCTCATGTATTCTATTTTTGCTCACTTACCATATTTTAATTAAGAGTAAAAAAATTACCACTCAAGTAAATTTTATTTCAATATATGCCTTATAATTTTTTAGTGTTTAGATATAAATTATGACCTTTTAATATATATATATATATATATATATATATATATATATATATATATATATATAATTAATTTTGGTTAAAAAACTTTGACTTTTACTTAATTTGTAATTTTTTTAAAAATTATTTTCAAAGTTTATTAAAATTTTAGTAAAATTAAATATTAAACTTTTAATTTAGAAATTAAAAATTATTTTTGAATTTTTAAATTTTGAATTTAGAATTTTTCATTGTGGATGAGTAATTTTATATAAAAATATATTTAAAACATAAAAAAGCTTAAAATGCCAAGTGTCCTCATAAATTAATTATCGATTTTCTTTTTTCAAATTTATGAATTATTCTGTAATTAATATTTTATTTTCCAAAAAAATAGTTTCCATTAAGTTTGAGACTTTTACTTACTATACATACTCGGAGATTTAAAAAACCAAAGGAACAACCCTCCATATTACACTATTTTTTCTTTGCTAACTTTTTTTATAAATTTCCCTTGTTCATTTTTATGATTGAATGAACTTGGTTCAATAATTTTCAAAAATAAAACTTACCTATATTATATATTTTCACAATTAATATAAAAAATAAATTAAATTCAACACTACAATAAACCTATATTATATATTTTCACAATTATAAAAAACCAAATTAAGTCAACACTACAATAGTAACTAGTACCTGCCACTGAGTTTAAATATAGCTAATTGCAATATGACTTGTTGACATGATGTGAGATGATCAATTGAAGCCTTCATAAAAAAAAAAAGAGAACTGAAAGTAAAAATGTTCTCCTAAAATTTTTCTTTTTGATAACCACCCTACCTCATTGGTTGTAATCAAGCTTTATAACATCATTTCTTTGGCAGTGTTTGGTTCAAAATGATATGGAGAAACTTTGCCCTACCTCATAGGTTTTAATGAAGCTTTATAAATTCATTTATTTGGAAATTTTTGGTTCAAATTGATATCTAGAAACTTAGTTTCAAGTCAATGAAATGTCAATTCAGAGAAATTTGTTTGACACAACCAATGTCTCAACAAAGTTCTTGGGAATTGTACATGATTGATATAAAGTTGAATGCAATTGTGTTTGTTGAGCAATGAAAATATCGAATAAAATATTTAATGTTATCTCTCAAATGGTGTCCATTTTTAAACATGACTTCTTTCTTTTGGAGCAAAATGGAGTTGGGATGATATATACTTTGTTATTTAGTATTAAAATATTTTTTTAAATTAAATTGTAAAAAAAATAATAATTAATATTTATGAATAATTTGAAATAACAATGGTTGGGTCTTGTCCTACATTCCTAAATAAATTAGTGAATTTGAATTAAATTTATTTTAATAACCTTTTAGTTTCATTTAATTGAATTTATTTTTCATTTTATTTCATTTTATTTTAATTTTTTATTACAAATATTTATATGCATGTTATATTGAATATTATTTTATTTATTTAATATCTATATTATATTAGAATTATTCTCTTCATTAATATCAAATGCTTAAAAAAAAAACCCTAGGCGAAGGCGCAACCGTCTGCCCTCGATCCAAAGCTTCAACAACCCCTGTTGCTTGTCCGCAGCTACATGGCCTCTCCGGAGGACATCCTAGAGATGGCTCCCGCTCCTGATCATGCCCTGGCTTTCTCAGCGATGATAAACTCTCTGAACCCTCCTCGAGCAAGCCCTGCAATCTCAAAGTTCATCAAAAATTTTGATGGGATTGAGGAAGTCTCTCTTCCTTCTACAACCCCTCGAATTGTTGCCCTCTCTCTTGCTAAGAAAGGCCTAATTGGGAAACTCACTGGCCTCTAGCCCTCGCCGAAGTTTGTCCAGAAATGGGTAGAGCGAAACAGGTTGGACAATATAAATGGGGAAATCTCAATCAGATTTTGTAGCAGGGGCTATTATACATTCCATTTTGAGACCAAAAAGGACAAAGATCTCATATTCAGAAAATGGCCCACACTTCATGGGCACTAGAGGGCTTTACCTAACTAAATGGACTCCTGATTGCAACCCAGAGCTTGATGTTCCCAACGTTGTTCCTGTTTGGGTCCACCTCCCTCTCGTCCCTCTTCACTAATGGGGAGAAGATTTAGTAAGAGCGATTTGAAATTCCATAGGAAATTTTATTAACAGAAGTGAGCCGAAGGATAACATGCAATCCTGTGCAAGAATTTGTGTTGAGGTTGATCTGGGAAAGTAACTTTTGGAAGCGATCAAGCTAAAAGCGGACAACTAGATGCATATATAGCAACTCTACTATGAAAAAATCCCCTTCAAGTGGAAGGTATGCCATGAATACGGTCATTTTGCTAATATATGTCCAAAATTTATTGAAGTTGAAAATACAGATCCTGACACTCAATCGGAAGTCATTAAAAAGAAAAAGACAACACCAAAATCCAAAAACTTTGGTGCCTTAGCCATCCTACAACACTCTCAATCTGCCAACCCACCCACTCACCCACATCTGGAACCTTCCCCAACCTCTCTTCGTATCCCTGATCATCCTCCTAACACTCCCTCAACCTTTGATCCTCCCTTTAGCTCCCCCAACCCTTTGTCATCCCTTGTCTCCTTCGAAGAGAATTCTCATAAGTCATCCATTCCCTCCCCTCAACCTGACTCCCTCCTTCACATATCTCCCTCCAAGTCTTTCCCCCCATCCTCTTCATGTGAGCCCTCTTCTACTCGGATTGTCACTCAGAATGTTGCAAAAGGATAGGCAGTTACTTTGGAAATCCTTAAAAGAACAGGCCCACACAGAAAACCATCCAAACATCAGAGTGAGGAAGCAGCTCAAAAGCATATAGCGCTAGGTACTCAACACTCAATAGAATCCTTCATTGGAAGACCTACACTCAAAGAAGCCAATCAATATGAATTAGGAGGGAAGATAGGGACACAACCTGCATTCCTGAAATAATCAAAGTTCTCACTAGGAACTGTAGGGGACTAGGGAACCCCTCAAAAAATTCTTCCCTAAAAGACCCGTTCAATCAAGAAAAGTTGGACATTGTCCTTCTTCAAGAAACAAAACAAGAAGAAACTGAAATGAGAGATATCATTAATAAAATCAGGAACTACACGGGCACTTTAGTAGAATCTAGAGGTGCCTCGGGAGGCATAGCAGCAATATGGAGCTAGAACATTTGGAAATAGACTGCAATTGTCAAGACTCATGATTGGATCAAAGTCATTCTTCAGAACCAACAAGAGGATATCAAGACTAGTGTCTATAACATTTATGGACCAAACCACTACAAAGACAAAGAAGCTTGTTGGAATACTATGAAAGTTGAATAGATAGTGAGGAAAACCCTAATGTCATCATTGGAGGGGATCTAAATGTGATCTTTATTGCTAATGAAAAAAGAGGAGGTAGTTTCAATCCTGATCCTGTAAGAGAGAAGTTGGAATGCATTATTCTTGATCACGATTTGGTGGCCGTCATCCCCAAAAATAGAAAATATAGCTGGAATAATCATACAATTGGGGCTTGAAATATTATGGAGAGGCTTGACTGCTTGCTTGTTGATTTTTCCCTCATCTCCAATTTCTCTATGGCCTCCTCTTCCCTTTTGAATTGTTCTACCTTTGATCATTATCTAGTCTCCCTCACATTAGGGGACTAGCCTTCCTTGGGACCCCTCCCTTTTCGATATAATCTGCTCAGGTGTGAATTCCATGAAGCTCAATATATCGTGATCAGCTCTTGGTTGCTTCATGTTGAGGGCTCCCCTAGTCATATTTGGGAATCTAAATTTAAATTGGTGCGCATTGCACTCAAAGAGTGGGTCAAAGTCCATTATAGTGAACCTGACATACTAAAAAATGACAGTAAGAGAAATATTGAAAGCATGCATACTAACATCAAATTCCATAGATTAACCAAAGAAAAGTGGGACCATGAAAAAGAGCTATACTGAAATTGGTATAAAGCTAGCAGGAATGAAGAGGAAAAATGGAGACTTAAATCAAGAAATCTCTCGTTCTAGGCCATGGACAAAAAAACTCTTTTTTTCAAAAGCAAGCCACGGTTAGAACATAAAGGAATAACATCATTGAAATCACATATGATAAAGGAAAAATGCACACAGAGAAGGAGGCCATTAAAACAACAACTTAATGTCACTACAAAAATATTTTAACAGAAAATGCAGAGCTGGAGGATTATAATGATTTTTTTATTTATACCCCCAAGCTTATTATGAAGGAAATCAACACTTTTCTCACCAAGGAAATTGAGGAGGCTGAAATTCTTAATGCAATTTTCACCCTCCATCCCAACAAATCTCCGGGCCCGGACGGTTTCTCCATAATTTTCTTCCTGACATTTTGGGATATCATCAAAAAATACCTTATCAAAATGATTCTTTGGGTCCAAAGAAAAAGGAAGGACAGGCAATTCACTAATTCTACTTTCCTTGCTCTCATCCCCAAAGAAAATTGCCCCTCTTCCTTTTCTATATTCAGGCCTATCTCTCTCTATAATTATTCTCATAAAATCATAACCAAAATCCTGGCTACCTGCCTCAAAACACACCTCCCGAATCTCATCTCTGAAAATCAAGGAGGATTTACCTCCTAAAGACAAATAACTGACTCTATCCTTTTGGTCCAAGAAGCCATTCATTCTAGCATGATGAGATATGATAAGGGATTTATCTTGAAAATTTACCTGTCTAATGCCTTTGACAGAGTGAGACACTCCTTCCTTCTCGTTGTCCTCTAGAAAATGGGATTTAAAGAAAACTTTAGAGATCTTATTCAAAGTTTCATATCCAGTCCTTGGATATCCCCCTTAATCAATGGAAGACTGGGGAATTTCTTCCAATCTTCCTGAGGCCTGAGGCAAGGTTTTCCCCTCTCTCCCTTTCTCTTCATTCTTATGGTAAAATCTTTCAGCAGGGCTCTTGACTTCAAACACAGATCAGGGCTTATCACTAGCATCAAATTTTCCAATGGAGTCAAGAATATGAGTCACTCTCAATTTGGTGATGACACCATCTTAATGGGGGGCCTCCAACATCATTTCCTAGAGGTTCAAACTTCTTCTTGAGAAATTCATACATTACTCTGAAGGACACATAAACTATCATAAAATATGCATTTATGAATGGAACACAACTATCAACACTATCCATGGAATAGCCCAAATTTTTGGGGTCTCCTACTAATGGAATTGGACCCATTCCAATTATCTTGGCATGCATGTCAGTGTTGGATAGTTGAAAACATAGATCTGGAATCTCAGCATTGAAAAAATGAAAAAGAAAGTGTAGCAATGTGGATCCTCCTAGCACAACATGGTTGGGCGCATTATCCTCCTTACCCTTGTACCACTTTTCCCTTCTTCAAGATCTTGTCAGCATCTAGCACAAAATAGAAGCTATCTTAAGAAATTTCTTATGGCAAGGAGGGAAAATGAGAAGAAGAAGTTCAATTTGATCAAATTGAGACAAGTAACATAAAATCATGCAAATGGAGGGTTGGCAATTCGCATCCCTACGTTGTTGAAGATTGCCTTTGTTGGAAAAATTGTATGGCACCTTATAATGGGAAAGAATAATTGGTGGAATCAAGTGCTAGAGACCAAATACCTCTCCACATCAAGAAAAAAGCTCTAGGATCATACTATTCCTCTCAGGCCTTGCACTAAAAGATGGGATCTTTGTAGAAAAGATATTTGTTTCATCGTCAATAATATTTCCAGAGTCCCTCATGGAGGATGTAGTGTAAAAATCTTGGGAGATAAAATAATGGGCCAACCACGTATCTCTAACAACCCCAGTACTATGTGCATTCAAAACTATCTCAAGAGCCAAGCGATCAGTACTTTGGACCAAATTTCCAGCTGGGAGGGGAATTCCAACTTATGGAAGGGTTCGACCTTTCCGCTTATGCCTCCCCTCCTTCTGAATGATAAAAAAAACTCTGAAAGGAATGCTCCATGGTGCTGCCCCTCTGAAAAAAGGCTCTCAAGACAACTACATATGAGATTCGTATGGTTCCTCGTACACAATAAAAGCTTGGTATGAGTGCCTTCTCAAATATTATTACACCACTCCACCTTGGGCAATCTGGAAGCAAATTTGGAAATCTGAATCAGTTCCCAAAGTCCAAATCTTCAATTGGATCCTACTCAAAGGGAAGACTCTTACCTCTAAAAACTTTAAAAAAGAGAGGTATGAGATGCACATCAATATGTCCCCTCTACCTCAATGCTGAAGAAAATACCTTCCATCTCTTTGTTGGATGTCCCTTTTCCTCGCAATGCTGGCTTACGCTAATTGAATACTCCCGAATTGATCTTGGTGAAATCAAATCAATCTCGGATTTAATCATAAAATGTAAAAGAAGTTACCCTTGGGGAAAGAAAGTAGGTTGGTAACCAAAAGTTTTTGGTATACTTTCCCCTATGGTCTGCTATGGAGCATTTGGATAACAAGAAACAAATTTGTTTTTCAAGATTAGAGACCCTGCACAAGAAAATTCAAGAGCAAGACCTGGAGTCTTACAATTGAGAAAATCATCTCCAAAAACAACAGCCATCTAAACTTCAACAATCTTCAAATTGAAGAAAGAATCTTTCTTGGTAAAGCTCTTGACAATCCCCCAAGGGTTATCAAAAATTCAGTCATCTGTCTTCAACACAATGAGAAGTGGAAGATAAGGCTCAAAGAGCAAGAATTTATTGAGTGGCTTGATGGGATAAGAAGGCCAATGTTACTCTTTAATGGTGCTTCAAAATCAAACCCAGGTTTTTCTGGTGAAAGGGGATACATAATGGAAGCACAAGGTGGCATCATGGCCACCTATGAATGGAGGTTGGGTTTTCTGTCCAATAACAGAGTCGAAGCCTATGCACTGTTGAAAGGTCTTGATATTATTAAGACCCTCAAAATGGAAAAATTCATGATTTTTGGTGACTTTGCAATCATCATAAGCATAATGAAGAGTTCTATGCCAACCCCCAATATAGCTCTCAACAAGCTTATTGATAGACATCACAACATGTGTAAGGAAATGGAAGGCATCTCCTTCTTCCACATTCCTAGAAAAAACAAGCTGATAGTAGAAATTTTGGAAAATAATGCCTGTAATAGACTGGCTGGTCAACTTCTTCTCCAAGGAGCAACTTTATTTTCTCCTTTTCCATGATTTCCTCTCCTCACTCTACCTTTCCCTGCCCAAATCTGTCCCTTTTCAGGATTGTGTCAGTTCAGGTCTGCTCTCATCATTGCCCCCACTGTGAACTACCCAGGTCTGCTCTTCATTGCCGTTTCTATATTCACTTCTTACACCACATCGTAATTCACTTATCTCACCTTTTTCCCTTTCCTCTTATGTCCTCCCTCCCCTTCTAGCTTATTGCAAAATTGCGATCACGCTCCTTGTCACCTGTCGCTTATCGCACTTCGCTCCATTTACCATTATCGCGATATTGCGATATCACATACCGCAGCTCGCACTATTTACCTCTTTAACTTATTGCAATTTGCGGCCTTTCCTATTTCGGAGTTCACAACGTTTACCATTTCCACTTATCTCTCTTCGCGACTCATCCATTTTCGCACTTCACGACTCTTTCCTCTTCGCACTTCGTAGTTCTTTTCACTTCGCAATTTGCACTTCGCGACTCTTTCCATTTTTCACTTTGCACTTCATAGTTCTTTCCACTTCATACTTTTATCTTCACGGCTCTTTCCATTTTGAAATTTGTGGCTCTTCCCTTTTTCTTTCCTTTTCTCACTGACCGCACCCTTTGAATCCTGCTCATTCTCCCCATTTCCCCTCTTTCTCTCTGTGAAATATTCCCCGATCCTCCTTCTCTATCGAGATGCTTTCCCACCACCTCCTTCTTAAGTTCTTCAATCTTCTCAGAAGTCTCTTTCCCTTGTCCCCTCAATAACATAGTCTTGAGAAAATAAAATTTCTTTGTTGTGTCGACTTTCAAGCCGAAAGGACTACCGCAGAGCTAATGATAGGGAAATTGAAGCTCATGGAACAAAATCATCATGTGGACATCACATCCTTCAGGCACGAGGAGCAGCTGGGCAACTCATCTAATGATCAACCCAGGAGCAAATCAAGACTTCTTCGACCAATCCGCTTTCCTTCTTCTCATTCCTTAGATTACGTCTTTTAATTCTTCTTATATGCTTTCCCATTTTGTTAGAATTTATCAAGATTTAGTCTTGGAGTATAGTAGTACTAGTAGCCACAAAGGAGGCTCGATATCCTGACACTTAACCCCTCCATGGCATTTTTCTCCAAAACTCGAATGTACAAGGGAATTCTTTCCCCTCTTTTTTTGATTACTAAATAGAAGATGAATTAGTTAACTATATATATATATATATATATATATATATATATATATATATATATATATATATATATATATATATATATATATATATATATACTATACATATACATATACATATACATATACATATACACACATATACACATACACACATACACACATACATACATATATATATATATATATATATATATATATATATATATATATATATATATATTCTTTTTTAATTTTAATTAATTAATTAATTTTTTAACTACTTTATCTTTTTGCTTTTATTGATTATTCAGGAATTTCTTATTGATTATTTAAGGATTTTATTATTATTTTTAATTACATTATTTATATTTTTCTATATTTTTTATTCAAGGAATTTTTATTAATTTTTGTTATGCTTAGTTATTTTTAATTATTATATTGATTATTCTAGAAATTTTATTAATTTTTATTATTTGTAGCGTCTTGACTCCATTTTCAGTTTGAATTCGACTATTTTTTAAAATTTTATTCATATTTTAATCTAAATATTTGAATAAATATGTAACATTAACCTAATAATTGATTTAATTTTAATATAATTTGATCCAGATAATTGATGTTATATATTGAAGTATTATTTTTTTAAACAAGTTGTTTGTTGATGATGATAATGATGATTACCATCTGCTAAGACCAATACAGCCTATCGTACCTAAAGAAAAGAAAAATAAAATGAATCTAAGTTTGATTCTTCAAAATCTTGCTTCTATGATCAAAGAGAAGGGAAATAAGTGCTCCAAGTTTGTTATAGATGGTTTGACTTAATAATTCAAGAAAATTGGAAGTGTGGCAGATGTTAGGGATTTGAGATCATATTTGAGTAAGAGTTGGGAATTCTAAACATAAGTGTTTTTCATCTTCCACATGCTTAGAATTGAAAATCAAACTGATTTTGTTGTTCCAGGGAGTCTTGGGAATAGAGCACTGCGTGGTGTCACTTGAAAGCTTATGATAATTAGTTATTATCCTAGATATTTTCATTTTCTTTTAGTGTTGATCAACACAGATACATAATTTTCGTTATCAAGGGTGGGGTTGATCACCTCATTATAGTATCTTAGCTTCATTTTACCCTTCATCTCCTCATCCTCCCACAACTTGTCCTTAAACTTGGAGGTACTAGTATCTTTAACACTACATGTCTACCCATACTCACAGGGGCTTCACTCAATTAACCTATGACATATCAAGTGTGTTCATGGCATACTAAAAAATACCCCTAGTTTCAATACATATTGGAAAATACCTCTAAATTTCACATTATCTAACCCCCTACCAATATGAATCTAATACACCTTACCAATCTAAAAAAACCCTACTTTCCCTATATATTGTATGTATTCATTTTTTTATTAACATTTTTTATACCGCTTTATATATTTTCATTAACTTTGAGCTCCCTTTTTTATAACCTCCAATAATAAAACCCTTACTACCTATATAAACTCAATATATATCCCCCAATATTAACCCACGTGGTATGGTATTGCTTCTCGAGTGAAGCCCCTACGCCCATATTGATCTCCTCCTTAATTCCCCAATGATTGAGCCAAGACTGGGCGTTCTTATGCCACCTGTGCTTGAGGAAAAGGTGTCCGTTTTAACTAAAGTTAGAAGCAATTTTTTGGAGGCCTTTGGATTTAAAGTTGTAAAACCTCTTCTTATACATCAGGTATCTAAGCATAGTCATACTTTGAGTGGGAGACATACCAACTTCGATTAAGGGGATATGATATGGAGTATTTTCCTTAATCTTTAGGTTGTAGGTTATGAATTTATTTTGAACCATCTCAATATTCCTCCATGACTCTCTAGATATGCTGCAACCCAAAACTTCACATCCATATAAGACAATATGGGTGACAAGTGTCTCAAAGAGGAACCTTTGTTTACTCCAAATGAAAAGATCGACCTACTTACAATATTTTACAAGCTCATAATAAGCTTTCTAGCCTCCAATAATCTCTTTTTCGTTGCTATAGTTCAGTTGAGTTGATAAAAAAAGTCAATAACAAAATATTTATAATAGGAAACCTGCTCTAAGCATTGGTTATTATAGATGAAACTACAATGGGTGATATTTTTGGATTTAATGATCATGATTTTAGTATTTTCGGTGTTAACTGTCATTCCCATATTGGATAAGTAGACATGAAGAGTCTTAAGTTGGTTGTGTAGGTCATCCTGGATTTTCTCAAGAAGAATGGTATCATAAACATAAAGGAGAAGAACAATTATTACACCAGCAAGCTCATTTCCCTTGCATCTTGCAATTTCTAGACATTCCTCTAGCTTATCGATGTATATGCAAGAAATGGTAGGGGATAGGGGACACCCTTGCCTAACTCTGATATTGCATTTAATGTCCTTTTACTAGCCTTCATTTTCCTTAAGCTTGGAAGTGACAGACTCATACAGGTAGATTACAGAAAACCTGACTTCAGGAGGAACCATGATCTCTTCAAGTCTCTCACAAAGCTTATCTTGAGGAACAATGTCAAAAGCTTTTCTAAAGTCCACAAAAAATAGAAGATATCGACTTTACTATTGTGACATTCCTCTGCAATGATTATGAGAGTGAAAATATGGTTGATAATTGAGTGATGTCTCCTAAAACCAACCTTCCCTTTATCTTGTTTTCCCCGGCTTTCAAGAAAAAGTCCAAGCTTCTTTTCCAAAATTTGCCCATAAAGATTAGCTAGGATGTGGCTAATCATAATGGACTTGTTTACAGAAGGAAAACTTTTGTACCAATTTTTAAAGATAGGCACACTAAGACTTTGCATC
This sequence comes from Pinus albicaulis, assembly GCA_034641835.2. Lineage (NCBI taxonomy): Eukaryota > Viridiplantae > Streptophyta > Pinopsida > Pinales > Pinaceae > Pinus > Pinus albicaulis. The sequence goes on from CM076581.1 coordinate 1,390,740,543, forward strand.
CAAAGCTGAGGGAAGCCATGCTTTACAACCAAATTGAGAAGATTGTGGAGATGAGGAATAAGGATAGATCTTCCCATTTTAAGGATCTCATCTTGGTATCCTTCAATATATTTAGCTTTCCCATTAGCGAGATTATTAATTCTAGAATCAACGTATTCTACAGAGAATACATCCTCCTTTATAGGAGTGTTTAAAGTGTTGTTCATAGTTTTGAGAGAGTCATACAACTTCTTAATATAGTTGTTCCAATTTTCTAAGGTGATAGAATGAGTATATTTGGTTTTACTGACAAGCACATTCCGCCAAAATTTTATGGGCAGTAATTTAGAAAGGTGGAGAGGATGATCTTGTATTTTATTGATATATGACCTCCTCTTCCTCTTGACTATATATTTGTATATATTAATATTATGGAGCTTATTTTTTTCATTAGGAGTGTCTTTGATCCATTTCCTAGAAATTATACAATCTTTTTCATACCATGGATTGGAAGTTCTATTATGCTACTTAAATTAAGTATCATTAGAGAACTTGGTAATGGATTGGAAAGGGTAGTAGTAAAATGGTGATAAATTTGATCGACATTGCTATTATAAGTCATAGAGACTAAATCCCTTTCTACATACCTTAAGAAGCGGCTCACCTTTCTTCTATCGAAGCGAATGTGTCATTTTCATTCACTAGTATCCTACATGTGGGTGGTATGCATAACAATATTTAGGAATAAAGACAAAGTTCCATGGTTAGAGTCAAGATCGAATTTGTTAAGAAGCTCAAAGTTTGTCATACGGTTGAGGATGAGGGTGTTTAAAATCGCGTAGTCCACGACATTGCTACCCATCCCATAGAAACTTGTCATCTAACCGAACCAGGCCCACATGTTAATACCATTACAGACAATTAGGTCCTAGGAACTAGGAAGCTTCAGGAACCTGGTGCCAAATATGTTCTTGACTATGCCTTTAGTTTTTCTCTTAAATATATTAGCTAAGTTACTATCTTCATTAAGCTAGAGGGGGTCGGGGTTAGAGTTTTTACTTAATGTAATAGCCTGGTTATTATCAGTTCTAGCATTAAATTTTGCAAGCAAAAGGACATTACCTTCATTCTTAGGTTGAAGATTTATTTTTCTAAGGTATTGAAAGGTTGATTCTTATCCAAGTTGTTTTTCTTATAGGATGTAGAGTTTATAGCATCGAAATAACATATTGCAAGAAAGATCATATTGGTGGTAGAGTGAGATATTTCGATCCAAATGTATTTATTAAAGGGGTCTAATTTATGAAGTCATATGTGAGAAGAAGAAATGTTCCTTATATAGTAGGCTATACCACCAAAACCCCTCCGAGAAGATTTCTTATAACAAACTAACCAAAGCATGAAATCGTCAAGGTGAGGGACCCTAGATTCATCATGCTCCCAAGTTTCAACTAAAATAATAATGTTAATATCACTCGAGATCCAACTTAACATAGGACGTTTACACCATGGAAAACCACGATTGTTCCAGAAGAGGATCTAGAGTGATGTAAGTCCCTATTCATCACTCGTGCTTGAGACTTTATATCTAATAATAGCGTTCCTATTCCTAATTATTGCCCATTTCCCTGTATGTCTTGCCTCCTTGACCTTTTCGACTTCTTTCCTAAGTTCAGCTTGATCTTGTGGAATGAGATCTTAATTTATAAAGATTTGTGTTTCTTTTAGGCTCATGGATTTCCTGAGTATATCCAATTTATGTTCATTACAACTAACCTTCACACATATTATTCTGTGTTTATGCTCAACTATGTTTCCCACCCTTATTATAATCATTAAAAATATTAAGGGTCTCTATATCTATCTCTCTATTTAATCTGGTGCCATGGGCTGATTCTCCATCTTTTCCTGATGATGAAGTACAATGGATGGTTTGAAGCACGTCACCAAAACTTCTCTTATGTGATTAGGGCCTAAATTGTTTCTCAATTTTCAAATATGGATCAGAGAAGCCTGAATTCGAAAAGAAAAATAAATAAATAAATATTTATTACTTAAATAAATAAAATATATTGTTCGCCCTTTTCAAATATTTTCTAAATATTATATCTTTGTCTATTATTTGGGATTTAGTATTAAAATTTATGTATTTGACACAATCACTTTGAATAAAACTAGGAGTAAAGTTGAATTATATTAAAGAGATTTAAAAAAACACACACATTAACTTTTTGCATGGTAACTAAGACCAATATTCTATGTTTGGTTCAAGGAAAAAAGATAGAATAACTTTAACAAATAAATTGAAACACATAATAAATTGAAGGCTAATCTCCCAATAAATGTTGAGAAATCACCCGCAACTTGAAGTTGAATATGGAACTTCAAAGTGAGATCTTGGTCGTGGGAGCTTCAAATCCTTTGACCTACTAGAACCAATAAACATTAGTTAAAGACACATGAAAGGATTCATAAAAAAACTACTTGAATTTTTGAATTCAATTTCTTGTTATAAGATCAATTTATTGAATTCTTGAGATACTTGGAGGCAAAAATTATAAAAACTATGCTTAACTAAAACCAATTCAACAAAGTTACAAAAAAAATGCCCACTAGATCATAAACATTAGTCACCATACATCAATAAAACTCTCTTAATTAAAATAGGAAATGTTGATTCTAAAAACGAATAACTAATTTTCATAATACTTATTAAATATAAAATCTATGCGTAAACAAGAAAAAAATTATGATTAATGTAATTGGAATTGAAAATAGAAAAAATAAAATAGAAAAAAGAAAAAAGATATAAGTCATATTTAACAGTAATAAAACTTAAAAATATATATTTAAAAAAAAAAATTAATTATTTTTTCCTCTTTAAAATTTGTCGTCTTAAAATAAACCATACAAAAAAGATAAAAAGTGAAAATTTGATGAAAATGGAAATAATAGAAAAAGGAAAAAAAATAAAAAATAAAAATTCAAAATGTTTAATAAAAATGAAATAAAACGAAAAACAAAAAATTAGTATGAAAGTTCCTAAAGAGTCCATAATAAGACCTCAACCGATCACCTACAAATAAATCAATTTAAATAAAAATAACAAAATAACAAAATATGAATTCCCTAGGTTAAACTATGGATAAGAAACATAATGTTTTGGTCAAAGACAAACTAATAAGTAGTGAAAGGAAAAATTGAATTCCTAATGCTTAATATTATGCTTATTATAGTATAAGATTTTCTCTTTTGTCTTCACAAATTTAATCATAACTTAGAAATATAAAATGAAAAAAATATTTTTTAGAAATCCTTTGCACTGACACTTAAGCTTTTATGTAAGCTATTTCTATATTAATATTTTATATTATATATTTTATTACATATGAATTCTTTGCCACATGATTAAGACGTCATATAACACATGTTTTCTTTTAAGGAAATGATTTGTAATACTAAAATTTATATAGTAAACATCACTATCATTTAGTCCAAATAGTTGGAATAGGAATTTAGTCGTAATACTAAAATTTATATAATAAATATCATTATCATTTAGTACATATAGTTAGAATAGACATTGACAGGTGGTTTAATAAGAAATAAGAAACATCTTGGGGAAGATGTCGCTAGTTCAAAACTCCATGGGAAAAATCATCGGCAATAATTTTGATAGCTTAGATGCCACTAGGTTACTAAAAACAAACTTTAGATGTGCGAATCATATCATAACTCACATTACGTAAGAAAGAGAAGATATAATAATAAAGTTATAATTTAACTAATTTTTATGATTTTTGAAATCTTAACAATGTTGCATCAACTATGAGTAAGAATTTTAATACCTATATGCCATGACGTATACTTTTCTTCCATGTACCCGAGTTTCCATGATTTTCCTTAGTAGGAGGCAGTCCATTTGTCATGCATCTAATATTTGATCATCATTTTTCAGAAACCAACATATTCCATGTGCCCTGTACATCCATTTGAATCTACCATGTATGTTCCCAACCAATGCTTTCTGTGTGTCAAATTTTTACTGGCTCGATGGGATAAGTCAAATGCCGTAAAACTCTTGTGCCATCCATCATTTAATCTCTTCATCCCACTATTAGATCCATTTAATATGTGAAAGATCAAGAATTTTTAATAGATTTAAGTGGCATGCATGTCCTTCTGAGATCATTCACCTAGTTAATGGACCATAAATATGCCCAAAAGGCACACACCCATTAATGTATGAATACTTGGGGGTTTTCCCCTATATTTTGGGCCTCCAACTAACACCAATTTTCAAATGGTTAGAACTTCTCCTCTAGGAGGGCTTTTTTTAGAGCAATATATATTGTTTGAAAGGTCTTGAAGAGGCCATTGTAATTATGTTATTTATACCCTCAATAGGGAACCTTAACTGCATCAAAACCTCAAATAACATCAGGCTCTTTTAACTTCAATTGATTAAATTTAACTATCATGCTACTTCATAAAGGGTATCATTACTTGATTAGTTATCATGAATTATGATGTTGTTGTCTCAAACAAACTTTGACATTAATGACATATTTTCTTCATTAATGACAATAGTATGTGAAACTTACTATCTCGTTGCCCTTTATTCTTGTTGTTTCATTGTTAGAAATGGTAACATTTCCACTTCTACCTTCATTGAAGGATACAAATATACTTGTATCACCTTAGGGATCTTTAAAATCCGATATCAATATGTCATTGGTTTCCTTGATTTTCGGCATGAAAAAAAAATCCACAATCTTCTCGATGTACAATTCTCTTCCTTTTCCATATTTTAGTAAATTCTTCCTTTCTATATTGTTGGTAGAGGACGAAAATTTTCTTCCACATTCATTGGCCTTATGCCCAATTTTGTAGCAAATAAAATAGTTGAATTAATTTAAGTATTGGAAATTTATGAGATCCTAGTGCTATATTCGTGGAGTATGGTGTGCTATTAGAAATAATTTAATTGGATTCTATTGGAATTTTCATCTTGTATAAATTTATAATCACTGTTTAGTATGTATAGTTTCCCCTGTGATTTGATTATTTTATGGTTTAATTAAACTTTTATAATTTATAATTTATAAAGTTTCAAAATCTAATTATTTGAAGGGTGTTAGCTTAATGGAAGAGAACCTTCTTTACAATTAGGTGGCCTTTGATTCGATTCCATCGTTCCCTAATATTCATGGGGAATTGTGATGATCATTATCCATCCATATATATGTATCAATAGTGAGAGTTATTAAAGGTCTATCGTCAAAAGTCATTTTTAAATATTTGAAATGGTGATAGTCAATGAACATCACCATATATATATATACATCAATAGTGAGGGTCATGAAAGGTCCATTATCGTAAATCATTATTGTAAATTTGGGTTGAAAACTTTGGCAGAAAAAAGAAAAAAAACGAAGTAATAAAATACATAAAACAAGATACACAATGGGGGTAAGAAATGGTGGAACTAAGGACACCATATTGGATGCGATAAATGATGCATAATCATATGCAAATTTAGATGCAAACTTGGGCACAAAATGAGGCAGAAAAACTATGCAAATTTGGATGGAGAAAATGATGTAAAATTAGACACAAACAATGATGCAAAATTGGAAGAAAAAGCAGAGGTAAATAATGGTGCAATATTGGACATGTGAGTGGACACAAAAATGGTGCAAAAATGGGCATAAAACTAGCTCAAAATTGGATGCAGATTGAGATGCAATGTTGGATAGAAAAAGTGATGCAAAACTTGGTGCAAAAGAAAATGAAAAAGTGGAAGTAAAAAATGGCTCAAAATTGAATGTAATAGTAGACACAAAATGGGATGAAAAGTTGGTAACAACACATGGCTTAACATAGGATGCAAATATAGATGCAAACTTGCATGCTCAAAATCATAAAAAAATGGACAAGAAATGGTGTTAAAAACGATACAAAATTAAATTTAAAAAGGGATGAGAAAAAGGGAGACAAATGAAACATAAAAGTGCATGTAAAAAATGCTCCAAAGAAATATGAAAAAATGGGCACAAAAATGGATGTAGAATTTGGTACTAAATCAAATTTAATGCATGGAGAAAAGATAGGCACCAAAGCTAGTGCAAAACTAGGTACAAAATTAGAAGCAAGAACTAGTGTAAGACAATATGAAAATATTAGTGTAAGACTAGATGAAAAACTTGGCACAACATGGATGGAAAAAAAGATGCTAAATTGGATGCAAAATATGGTGAAAAAATTGAAGAAAATAATGACACAAAATAGGAAGAAACAAATGATGAAAAATAGATGCAACAAATGATACTAAAGTAGAAGCAAAATGTTTCATAAAATAAGATGCAAATACCAGTTCAAAATTTGGCGCAAAAAATGATGCATAATATGCTTTAAAAAAATATGAAAAATATGGCATGAAAAATGATGTCAAATGAGGCACCAAAAAGGATGCTTTAAAATTTATACAAGAGAGTGGGGTTTAGTGCTAGGTTGCCCATCCCAATTGTAAAACAAATGCACTAAAATCTAGCACTAAATCCATAAAAATTGTTGGTTTTGATGTAGTGAATATATCTCCCTTAACATTTCCTTAGCCAACTAGACTTAGTCTCAAAATATCCCTGCAATAATTCTCCAAAAAATCTTGATGACCTCAAAAATCACACAAGAACTTGGTCTATGACAATATTGCAACATTAGGCACAAAATACACTAAACTTGGTCGTTAAACAAGACTTAAACTTAATCTTCAATGAACTATAACTTGGCAATAATTAAACTTGAATTTCTATCTCAAAATCTAAGTCTCGACCTCTAATATAGGTTTGAAATCATCTTTCAACCAACGTAATCTGACCATGATAACATACCTGAAACATGGCCTCAAAAGAACTAAAATTCAAGCTTTAATGGCTAAAATTCACCTTCAACAGGCCTAAAAATTAGCCTCTAGAATATATGTTCAACTCATGTTCTAAATATGAAAACAAATGTTCCCAAAGGGTGCCAAAAACCATTCCAAAAATGTGGAAAAACACCTTTGTATAGAAAACCTCTCCAAGTTTCCTTCACTTCAATTGGTTCATGAGGTATAGACCTAAAAATTTCTCTTCTCACACTTATTTAAAGTGCATTTGGGGTCTAGACTAGTCTGACTTATCTAGTGGCTAATCTAACTTGTCCACTAACTCAGCTAACTTGTGAAATTGGAAAAATGTATAATAAATATTAGAAAAACAATTTTTCCTCAATTGAGAGGAGTTAAATGGAGTATTACATATTGTGTAAAAGGTATTGGAATAATCTTTCCAAATGTATGTATTACACTCCCATTTAAGCAAGGAAATTAAAGTAAACTGCCTTCAAATATAGGGTATCAAAATGGGGAATCATAAATACAAAACGATATTTTTAGAAGGCATATCATTGGAAATATATCGAAATCATTTTTTTTATCATGTAGCTTTCTCATTCATTTGGACAATATTTAAATTTAATAACTACCATTTTCAATATCTATTGGACAATAGTTCTTGATTATTTTGTGGTAGTAGCCTACTAACCCTAAGAAACCTCTATTGACTATGATATCCTATATTTAATTTTGTTCGGGTCTACTTTGAGAGATTCATTGAATACAAAATGACCCAAATATTTCATTTCGTAAACCCAAAAAATACACTTGGAAGTATTTACATATATTTTTTTCTCTTCCAATAGTTTTAAGACCCAATTAACATGATGTATATTCTCTTCCCAAGATTTACAAGAGATTATTATGTCATCAAAATATCATAGCATTAATTTTGTAATGAAGATTTTGAAAATTGAACTCATCAATCTTTGATATGTTGAAGGTACATTAGTACCTCAAAAGGGCATGACCAAAAATTCATAATGACCTTCATATGTTGTAAATGTTATATTAGAATTGTGTTCTTCCCTCATTTTCATTTGATGATATTATGAGCATATATCTAAATTCGTAATACATTTTTTCTATGTAGATCATCAATGAGAACATTAGGAAACTTATATTTGGTGATTATGTTATTTTGACACATTTCCAATTGGGTTTAAACAATGTTACCGATGAAATAGGTAACCTCAATGTTACCTACTTTTTGAAGTATCAAGAAAAACACTTGATTTTGAAAAAGTGGCGATGCAGAATCAAGAAAAAAAAATTTAAGCATGTTTTTGGCACTTTAAATTTTTTTCAATTTTTTTTTTTAAGTGGTGTTTTTTATGTCAATTTTGAATAGTGGTGGTGTATCATCACCAAAAAAATTTTATAGGATTGATTTTGACACTATAAATTTTCTAATGTCTTCTTCTTTTGTGAGATGTTTATTTTTAAGTGCATTTATGTACTTGTGTTTTAAAAATAAAAAAAATAATTTTTTTTTAAATAAAAACTTGTCATGATATATTCACTTTTTCACATACATAAAAGATGGAAAAAGGGTCAATATTCTAAAGTTTATATTTTCTACATGTTTATGTATTGTTAAATAAATTTTCAATGCACATCAAAAAATTGTCGCTAAAAAACCAATATTTTGAACCATATGACAAAAAAATACAATTTTTCAATATAAATACAATGCAAAAAATACACTTTTACAGAGTTTTTGTTGAAAAAAACATGTTAAATAAACTAATTTTTTGGGAGAATCTTAACAAAAAAACTTAAGAAAATAACATTTTTATTGAATTTTATGTCAAAAAATAATAGCAATGACATGTTTTTTGCAAAAAAAAAGGGGTTGTTCTCATAAAATATCAAAGTCTAAACATTACAAGTAAAACTGATTAATAGTTCTAAAAAATAAGCTTTTTTTGCAAGCATAACTTAAACATCATCAAGAATATCAACTAATACATCTTCAACATCATCTAGAACAGCATTGATGGCTTCTTCCGCAGCATTTTCTTCTTCATTTTGATCATCGCCGTCTTCTAATGGATCTTTCATGTCAGCAATCTTCCAAAGTGTCCCTTTCCAATCATTCCATATAATGGTGGTTGAGGTTCCTTTTCTTTTTTTGCTACACGTGATTCATTAAAATCTCCTTTCCTCAAACCAACTTCTTGCTTCGCATCTGGAAGGAAATTAAGAGCGTTAATACTTTGTTGAATAAATTTGCATTGAACTGGGTCTTTCTCAATGTCAATGCAATTTCTTCCTTTTAGTAGGCAACATGCTAGTGTTGTACCTAATCATCAAGTACAAAAAAAATAAGTAAGAAAATTAGTGTGGAGATATAAAAAGTAAAAAAGACAATATTTAAATTTAAATTTGTATATTAAAACTTACCTGAACCTGAGAATAAATCCAAAACCCATTCTCCTTCATTTGAACTTAGATCTATAAGATAGTTAATCAATGCTTGTGGTTTTTGATAAATGTTAACTATATCTCCTTTTGCATCTTTATCCTCATATGTTAGTTTTCTTACCACTGCATCATAAACCAATATTTGACTATGACTCTTCCCATCTACTCGATTCATAATAATATGCTTATAGCTATCGTCTTTTGTCCAACATTTAACATGGATGAACTCACAATCATTTATAATAGGTTTATCTTCAGAAGAAACAATATTTGACTTTTGCCTGTAACATAACATAGTAAAAGTTCAATTAAATTTTACATGAATAAAAAAATTTAGGAGGAATCAAACATAAAATTTCAAAATCTTACCATGTAAGTTGCATCCTTGAGTTTGCTTTACCCTTGAAGCTTGTTAATAACATTGGAAACTGTGTGTCTGAATGAAATGTCACAAATCGCCAAAGTGGTGATGTTGTCACTTCTTGAAAACTCGTAACCACTTTACTAAAATCTTGATAAGTATATGGTTCTCTATCATATTCAATGTCTGGGAAATTGAATCCATGAGGAATATTTGCAATAATTAGGCCATATTCCCTTTTAGGTATTAGTGATGCAATGTCTTCATAGTCGCCTTGTATTATTTGATATTGGACACTGTCGAGCCCATTCCAAATGTAATGATTAAGAGTAGGATCAAGTTCAACATTCAAAAGACGCTTCATTCGCATGTTCTCCATTTTAATTTTTTCAATAAAGCTTTTGAAAGTATCTGGTACTCCATTTCCATCCTTCTTCGACATCTTTAATGACACACACACACACACACACACATATATATATAAGTAATAAAATAAAAATAGTTTAAATATGAATAAAATGAATTTATAAATCAACATACCTTATTGAATGCAATATAAAACTCTTTTAGTGTTGATGTAGAACTTGCTTCTGGGTAGTTGCGTACAACATCATCCCAACTGTCTTCATTCAAAATTTTAACCATGTGTTCTTGTATTTTCATATAAATTTTCTGACTGAATAAATCAAGTTAAAAACATTAATATATTGACATGTATAAAAAATTCTACCAACATCATTATTTTTTATTTTAAAATAAAATTATAATGAAAGAAATAATTCAAGAAACTTACGTTTGAAATTCTGCACACATTTCTTCCATTGATAATTCACCCGACTTCACACGGGCTAATACTGATTTGACTAATTTATCATCCTTCACACCTTGCATTGTTCTCCAAGGTGTAATAGTCATATCCTCTAGAAGCTGCTTCATTTCAGGACCCCCCTTACTGTTGGTACATATTATGGGTTTACTCTTTCTAACCTTATGATTTTTTATGGAAATATTCTCCCACCGATCAAAAATCTCATCAATCAAATCCCATACCTCCCCAGTTCTAAATGCCAACTGAAAAATGTTATCTGTGCCTCTGAAGATATTTGTATTCAATTTTCCATCTTTTGTTTTTTTTTCATCAATTTGATAACCTGTTTCCATTAAAAATTCCTTCCGAAATGCTACACTAACTTGTGTCTTATCCCCACGACATTTTTCTATGAATTCATTATGAATAAATCTAACCCTTTGGATGAAAGTCATTTTCATTCTGTACTCATTATCTACATTATGATCCCATGCGAATAACTTTGATTCCATTTCTGTCGAGCCAGCGTAAATGATGCATTTCACTATTTGAAAAAGATAGTTATTGGGATATTCTGCAATCAATTGTCTCTTAGCCTCTATTGAATGGTTCCCTCCAATTACATAATATTTATAATCAAAACATTTTGTCTTTTCAAATGCTTGTTTGTTGGGAACCTGACATGGATCGACAAGAACCACATAATCCACCAAATGTGCATATGGATTGAACCTGAACAATGTTTTTCAGATTATGTACATGTAGGTGATGGGCCTTTCTAATTTGATATTGAGATTTTCCTTCATCTGGGCCATAAAATTGGTTAACATTAAGCTCAAATGTTTGGCCACCAAGAATTAATTTTTTCTTCCTCAACTCTTGTCAAATAGCATTTTGTTTTGTTTTAATAATGCCATCCTCTAACTCAGCACCTGGTGTTATTATTTCTCTTCTTCCGTAAGAGCTTTCAATTTGTTCTTCACTACTGCTCACGACCTTTACAGGCTCACCAATATTTGATTTCCTAGTCTTATTGGGTAACATATCAGTTTTTTTATAAACAAGCTCTCCTTCATGAGGTACAAAAGAGACATCTTTGGCAATTTTTCTTTTTGGTGTCTGATCTATTTTCTCCTTTTGCACAATAGTTCTCATCTCCTCCTCACTAATTCTATCATAATTTTCTGTTTCATGTTCGACACCTTCAAAAGAAACATGTTTAAGTTTACTAGATTGACCCACCTTAGTGACTCTTGGTTGATCACCTCTTTGTACTGTTGCAGTGTCACGAGCTATTGCTCTTTGCTTCAATCGCCTTTCCTCTGCTTTGTCTTTGTGGAAAGTTTTGATCACATCCATAACATTTGGCACCAACATATAAATACCATCAAACATGTTTGAAAGACTTGGAACAAAATCCTATGAAACAAAATAAAACATGTCAATGATCAGTAATTTATAAAAAATTGAATCATCCTTACAATAATGCATAGAGGAAATAAAAATAAGCATACTTACAATGTTATTTGCAATGTTGCTTGCTATTTCTTCAGAAAATTTTGAAGTTATTTTATCTGTGTCATACTTGACGATTGATAGACGATATCTAACCTTCTCACGTTTCTGAGCCTTCCTTGCAAGAACATAAATAGTGTTTGTATTTGGGACCATACATATGTCTCGTACTCTTCCCATCACATCATATGGCTCATTTAAGTCAATCATACCACAAATAAGATAGATGTGTATATCAGCCTCTGTTTCACTGTCTTCAAGATACCATGACAAATCGGTTTTATCTATTTCCTCGGCGTTCTTCCAATCAGAAATAAGCTTTAATGAACCTGGTGCCCCACTTTCTTGACTTTTATTAGTCTGTGCAACAATATCCTTATTGCGTCCAACAGTGTGCAAAGTGAGTCCAGCTGCAACTTTAGATTTGGGAGCTACTGCCCTAGGTGCAGAAACATTCACAGAAATATTTTTTGATGCCATTTTCCTGATATATATATATATGTTAATGGAAAAATATTGCGGATAAAATAAATTTAATAAACAAAATTTATTTCTAAAACTAAATAGTTTGAAATTAAAGGAGTAAAATTAACTATAAAAATTTTCATTTAAAAACAAAATATTATAAATCATATGTATATATATCTATATAATATGTTTTGAATACATTTTATAAAAAATTTAAAAATGTGTTTAAATTGTATAAAATAATAAAAAATAAATAAACTAGTATTTTCAAACTTCAGTTTTTGTTTAATATTTAAAAAAAAAACAAAAAAGTTACTAACTATTTATAAGAAATGTTATAATATTATATATTTTTTTATTTTTTTTAATTGGATTGTTATATAGTTTTTTTTTAATTAATTTATTATATTGTTATATTAAAACAAATGTTTTTTTTTAAATTTATTATATTGTATTTTTTTTAATTATATAATGTTTAAAAACAAAACATAATTGTTGTTTAGTGATTTTTTTTTTGATATATATATTTGTTATATTTTGAAATTTTTAACAATTATTATTTAACAACGTTTTTATTATATTATATAACAATTTTTTTTTTAATATATATAAGAATGTTTCTATAAACATTTAATTGTTTTATTAAAACAAATTATTAAAAAAATAAATAAAAAAAATAAAAAATTTAAAGAGCAAAATAAAATTAAAAAAAAAATCAAAATTATAAAATGTTTTGTTAAAACAAATAAAAAATTAAAAAACATTTAAAAAATAAATAAAAAATAAAAAAATAAAAAATAAAAAATAAAATAAAAAAAATTGTTAAAACAAATTAAAAAAAAACAATTTAAAATTTTTTTTTTAAGAAGAATAAAATTAAAAATTAAAAATTAAAAAAATAAAAAAAAATAAAAAAGAAAATTTAAAAATTATAAAAAAAAAAAAAAAAATTTAAAAATGAATAGGCGCGCGCGGCCCACCCATTGGGCACTAGGGGCCAGCCGGGCGGCGCCACGAGGGCAGCCCAACAGCCTAGCACGCGGTTTTTATTTTTATTTTTTTATTTTTTTATTTTTTAATTATTTTTTAATTTTTTAATTTTTTGTTTTTTAAATTTTAATTTTTAATTTCAATTTTTTTTTTTAAATGTAATATAGTTATTCAAACATTATTTATTAATAAAAAAAATGTTAAAAATATAAAAAAAAACAAAAAAACAAAAAAACAATTTATTAAATCACAATAATCTTTGGTTTTTAAAAATCATATTCATATATATATATAGAACAAAACAATAATGAAAAAAAAATTAAAGATTTAAAATTAAAAAAAAAAATAGAATATAAAAAAAAAAATTCTCAAAAAATAAAATAAAATTAAATAATGAAATCACTGATATATTTATGATTAAAAAAAAACAAATAAAAAATGTTATAATATTACTTTTTTTTTATGTGCATGGTCGTTTTATGGGTTTTTCTATCTAAATGAACCTATAAGTCTTAAAAAAGAAAAAAAATCTAAATTTTTGTTCTTAAAACTCTAAAAAATTTAGTTTTTTTTGCATTTTCTTCACTAAAAAAATATAAAAAAATCAAGGTTTTTGAACCTAAAAACCTTTAAAAAGTAGTTTTTGGACACAAAAAAACTATAGAAAAATAGTTTTTCCCTAAAATCGTCTTTAAATTGACAGAATAGAAGGAAAACTAACCTTTGAAATGTAAAAAGCTGCTGTCACCAATGCCAACACAACGCCTCCACAAAATTATGAATCGCAACACAATGCCTCCAATGCCAATGCAATGCCTTCACGAAGTTACCAATGCCAATGCAACACCTCCACAAAATTACCAATAGTGACACAATGCTTCCAATGCCAATGCAATGCCTCCACGAAGTTACCAATGCCAACGCAACACCTCCAGAAATTTCTCTAACAAATACCATAAAACTTGATGTGATGTGATGAATAGAAACACTCATTCCTTTTAAATAGCGTATATTGTCTGATTGGTTTACTATTTAACGAATGTGGGATTAAAATTTCAAATTTCAAATATTTACATTTAGTTTATTATAGTTCATAATATGGTTAAAATACTAATTATTTGCATGTAGTTATCATAATTAATATTTTATTTAATATTTACATGTACTGAATGTTGAATAATTCAAATATAATCTCAGATTAAAAATTAAAATATGAAATATGTACATGTAGTTAATTATATTTAATATTATAGATAAAATAGTTAATATTTGCATTTAGTTATCGTAGTTAATATTTACATGTAATCAATGTTTAAAATCATGAGATTAAATTTTAAAATCTAAAATATGTACATGTAGGTAATTATAGTTTAAATAGTTAATATTTACATGTTGTTATTTTTGTAAATATTTACATGTAGTCATTATAGTTAAAATAGTTAATATTTTCATGTAGGTATTATAGTAATATTATACTTAATACTTACATCTAGTCAATGTTAAATCATTCAAATAAAAACATTATTTTAGTTTGGAAGACATCCATGATAGAAATATTTTGTGGATATTTTGAATATAAATATCGGTAAAATATTTCAACATGAACAATTTATTAAAAAAAATGTTAAATACTTTTTTTGATTAATATTTGTACCAAATATATGAAATGAAAATTTTGGAGGGAAAGTTTTTTGCGAAATTTTTTGGAGGGAAAATTTGGAGGGAAATTTTCAGTCTTTAAGCTATATATTGTAAGTGGGAGAGGAATTTGTATCATTCAACCTATTCTTGTTGAAAGCCATGGTTTCTTCTGATAGCAAATTTTTTCTTTCTAGAACATCAACATCTTCGTCACGTAACAACTCTATTCAGAGTGATGAATATAATGGGAGTTCGTTGACCATGAATAGAGAGTCAAAAAATCGACTTGGTCATTATCCTAAAGATGATGAGAACAAAATTGATGAGGTGCAGCAAAATGAAATTTCTGTAAATCGAGCGCCAGTTATACCACTTACTCTAATCCTAAGGATTATGAAAGCAACAATGATGAAGGGCATGATGAAGAAATTCCAGAGTCAAAAGTTTCACTTCGTCCTAATCCCAAGGATTATGAGGACACCATTGATGAAGAGGGAGATGAAGAATATCCACTTCAGCTTAATCCTAAGGATTATGTGAGAACAACAAATGAAGAGGGGAATGAAGAATCTATAGAGTCAAAATATCCACTCTATCATAATCCTAAGGAGTATGCCAGCACCACTGATGAAAAGGGGGATGTAAAATTTCCAGAGTCAAAATATCAAATTCGTCCTAATCGTAAGGATTATGCAAGAACCACTGATGAAGAGGGGAATGATAATGTTTCAGAGTCAAAACATCCACTTCGTCCCAATCCTAAGGATTATGCCAGCACCACTGATGAGGAGGGAAATAAAAAATTTACAGCGTCAAAATTTCCACTCCGTCCTAATCCTAAGGATTATGCAAGCACCACTGATAAAGAGGGGGATGAAAAAATTCCAGAGTCAAAATTTCCACTTCGTTTTAATCCTAAGGATTATGTCAGCACCACAGATGAAGAGGGGAATGAAGAATTTGCAAAGTCAAAATATGCACTTCGTCCTAATCCTAAGGATTATGTCAGCACCACCGAGGAAGAGGGGAATGAAGAATTTGCAGCGTCAAAATATCCACTTCGTCCTAATCCTAAGGATTATGCCAGCACCACTGATGAAGACGAGGATGAATTTCCAAAGCTAAAATTTTCACTTCATCCTAATCATAACGATTATAATTTAACCATTGATGAAAGAGGGGATGAAGAATTTCCAATAAATATAGATTCAAGGCATTCACTTATTCCTAATCCTAAGGATTATGAGAGCTTCAATGAGGAAGGGGAGGGGCAGGATGAAGAAATTCTAGTGAATACAAATTTGAAGCTTCCACTTATGCCTAATCCCAAGGATTATGAGAGCACCACTAAGGAAGGGGAGGATGAAGAGTTTCTTGACAGATCTGAATATTGCATTTTCTCCAAGTGACCATTTCAAAGACACTCATGGTGATGAAGAATTGAATCCTCCCAGGGAAGAATTTGAAAGCATGGGTCAAGATGGTGAAGAATTTCTTTTGAGTCAGGGTTACAAAAGTGCCGATGATTCTTGTGAAATGTTTTCTTCAACTGATGATGGTAAAGAAAATGTTCCACGTTGCAATGATGTTGATGAATTTCTTAACTATGTTGAGGATGATGATAGTGGGGATAATATTCCTTCTAATGGTGATGAAACTACTTTTACAAAGAATGATGGAATGATGAAGCCGTTGCAAGAAAATATTGCAACTAGGAGTAGGAGTAGACCTTTTAATATCAATCCAAAGCATTCTAGTTATACAAGGGCAAGGACAAAATATCTCACGACAAAAATTTTTGTCGTTCATTTGATTTCAAGTGAATGTTGTCGAAGGGATTGCTTGAAAAATATGGATTTCAGCTTTGCTTTGGAGAAAAGGAAAACATATATGTCAATGAATAAAAGCATGCAAAATTCATATTTAGTGGGTTGCATGCAATATACACTAGCAGGTTATGATTATCATATTGGGAATGTATTGCTTTGTAAAAAGGTGTTCAAAATGTTGTATTCAATTGGTAATTGTCGTTTGTCGAGAATCCAGGATAGATTGGAAAAGGATCCCACATATTATTCAGAAGCACGTTATAAACGGGAGGTGGGGCCGTTTGCAAATACTGCTAAGACATGGATGAAAGACTTCTTTTCAAATCATGGAGAGTGTATGCCAAATAAAGACACAATACATATTCCAGATAATTTCTCGAGACGAGAAATATTCATGTTATACAAATATTATGCAGAAGAAGTTGAAGGAATTGGTAATTTTATTACATATTCTTATTTTACAAGGATATGGAAAAATGAATTCAACAATGCTTGTATTCCTAAGAAGATAAGGATGGGGATTTGCAGCACATGTGCTTCTCTTAAAGCAAAAAGAGATAAATTTCAAGGGGCAGAAACAGGTATGTGTTCAAAACATTGTTTTTTAAAATTTGATACTTATCAACTATGAAAATATATTTATTCATATGTTTCTTTTATTTTATATACAGATTCCGTTGTCAAAGAACTTCAAGACCATCGCAATCAACAAACAAGTGAAAGACAAAAGTTGTATAAAAATCGAAAGAAGTGTTATGATCATCCAAATAAATATCTGGGATTGATAATTGATGGTATGGACCAAAAGAAAACACTTCTTCCACATTTTGTCCGCATGCCAAAAAAATTACAGGAGGAAAATTTCATTCAGTTTCACTTGGTTGGTTGTATGGTAATTAATGAGAAGATGTTTCCAAGAGTTTTCTTCACAACTCCAAATATTCACAATGATGCAAATCTGACCATAACTATAATCCATGATGTGGTTACTCATTGGTCTGGGATTCTTCCTAAAGTTTTGTATTTACAATTAGACAACAAAAGTCATGAGAACAAAAATCAATTTCTTTTTGGGTATCTAAACATGCTCGTTGAATTGGGGATTTTCAAAAAGATAAAGGTTGGTTTCCTTTTTGTTGGGCATACTCATGATCATATTGATCAAATGTTCAGTCGTTTTTCAGTAACATTGAGGAGGAAAGGTGTTGGGAGCCTGCCATCATTAATTGAATGTATTAAGAAATCGTACATTCCAGAGCCTGTTTTT
Source organism: Pinus albicaulis (assembly GCA_034641835.2). Taxonomy (NCBI): domain Eukaryota; kingdom Viridiplantae; phylum Streptophyta; class Pinopsida; order Pinales; family Pinaceae; genus Pinus; species Pinus albicaulis. The sequence goes on from CM076581.1 coordinate 1,390,758,765, forward strand.
CATGTGTTGGAAGAAACTATTGACATGCGAAGCTTTATTTTTGGATTGCATGATGAGGAGAAATGCATTGAACAACTTAACGACATTAGCTTCTAGCATCAATTTCGTATCAAAAAAATTGATGGGATAACACTTATATGGGGCAAGAAGTATTCAACTATTAAAGAATGGGGACCATCATCAGGTTTAGCATTTTTGAAGTTCATTCCAGAGCATCCAATGTTTTCATCAAAGATATTGTTATTACAGTTAGTTTCTGAACTCCATAATGCACGAAGGTAGAAGAGAGACATAAATTATTCTGAATGTCTAGAGGAAATTAAAAGATGTATTAAAGATAGATATGAATACTTTGATGTTGCTGATTCAGTTTGGTGGGAGTCTTTTTTCAGTAATCAAAGTGATATGATTTCAAGATCAGTAAATGGGGATACACTTTTGAAGACTCCTTTTTTTTGGCCACAAAATATGCCAAATGAACATGAACATCAGGAGACACACAATGTTGAACAACAACAGCCTCAACCTATTATTAATTCCCCACAGGTAGAGGAAAGAGAAATCTATATTGGTTCTAGAAGATCACGTGCACAACGTGAAGCCATGGAAGACCTTTACAGGGGTTCTGTACAGGATCTTAAGGAGGGTTGCATGATAGCAGTGTTAGCAGATGAATATCCACTTGGCTATCCATTCTGGATTACCAAGGTTATAAAGGTCATTAATGAAAATGAAGAGATTACAGTTGTTGATGTACATTGGTATGCCACAAGTACCCACCCTTTCAATGGTGTGTACAAGCCAGAGATGGTAGTGGAAAAAAGAATTGGTAGAAGGAGAAAAAGAAAGGGCATAAATATAAATCGTCGCCGCACAAATGTCTTAAAATTGGAGGATGTTGACATACTTGTGTATGACCTCAATTTGACAAAGAGAGGAACTCTTCGGTTGCAGACCATAAATATTTTGAAGAAATTTCTACCAGAACAATTACTGTTGAAATGGGACTCTACAGAATGTAGACGTAGATCTACAAGACTTTTGAAATCTGAAATGGTGGGCATGCATGTTGACTTAGATGGAGCACTAGTTGATGAAAAAGAAGAATATGGATCATCTTAATCTGGATCGAGCCATTCATCTGAAGATGTAGATTATGATGGTGTGCAAGAACCTATGGCTGATTTTGAATAACTATCTAAGACACTTTTATGTAATTGATGTTTACATGGTAACTTGAAATAAAAATTTTGACTTCCATCTCATTTTTCATGAAGTTCTGAGACATTTCTATGTTTGTTGGATTATATGTTTTAATTATGAAGAATTCATTTCTTTAGAATATCGACAATGTAACAATGAATTACAAAAACAATTTATGTTATATTCAATGTACCAATGTTGATATTTTAATTATAAGTAAAATAGAAAATAGAAACTAATGTTGAATTTTTAGATTATGCAGTGATATTACCATGATATTATGTATTGTTACCATTTGGTATAAGATACTTCAAAAAGTTTTAATAATTATATGCATCATTGAAACAGAACACTTTCTTTTGATGCTTGATTTTTAGGTTTTGGTTGAAATTATATTTAAATTTGTCTTATGCTAAGATTTGAAAAAAGATAAGTTTTTATCCTTTAAAATTAAAATTACTCTTACTTGTTTCTGTTCAATGATAATTTTTTCATTTACTTGTTCATTTTTTAAAATTGTTAAGTCTTATAATTTCTCCATATTTTCATTGTTCAAGTATCTTGAACACTTAAGATTGAAAAACTTTAGTTTTACAACTTGTCATTAAGGTTTTATGTGCTACCAAATTTTATCTTTAAGGTTATGGTTGACAATAATTACAATTTTGGGGTTGTTTAAAGTCTAGATATTTTATGTTTAACAACATGGATGAAAATTGTTCGAAATGATAAGCCCTTCAGACATGTATTTGTTTATCTTTAACATCATCTATCAAAAATGTTAGAAATTTACGATTTTAAAAAATGTCCTAATATATTGTCTTTAATTCCATTGTTACAAGTGTCAAAATTATGACACGATTTTTTTTTATTTATTCCAACATCAATTGCTTTTGTTTTGAGGGTGTTTTTCAATCCTTTTTTCAACAAACAATTTTTTTTTTAGAATAATTTTATAAAATTTAGAAATTTGACCTTCAAAAAAAACCAAGTGCGTTCTGGAAGACACTTTTTTTCTTGGGGGGGTGTTTTTTCATGTTTTTTGAGACTTTTTGGGCTAGAGTTCCCATTTTGAGGTCAGGTTACCTATTTGATCAGTAACATTGTTTTTATATTAGGGGGTTGGGAGGAATGATTCAAGTGATACCCACTTAGATTTAATTTTTGTAAGTGACATGATCAAATATAGTGTAATGGCTTTGGGCCTTGTTGAAAATTAACAGTCCCTCAATGTTATGCAAAATCATGATCTATGGATAGAACACTGTTACCAATCAAATAGGTAACCTGACCTCAAAACGGGAACTCTAGCCCAAAAAGTCTCAAAAAACATGAAAAAACACCCAAAAAAAAAAAAGTGTGTCTTCCAGAACGCACTTGTTTTTTTTTTAAGGTCAAATTTCAACATTTTATAAAATTATGCTAAAAAAAAAATTGTTTGTTGAAAAAAGGATTGAAAAAACACCCTCAAAACAAAACCAGTTGATGCTGGAATAACAAAAAAAAAATTTGTGTCATAATTTTGACACTTGTAACAATGGAATTAAAGACAACATATTAGGATATTTTTTAAAATCGTAAATTTCTAACATTTTTTATAGATGATGTTAAAGATAAAAAAATGCATGTCTGAAGGGCTTATCATTTCGAACAATTTTCATCCACGTTGTTAAACATAAAATATCTTGACTTTAAACAACCCCAAAATTGTAATTATTGTCAACCATAACCTTAAGGATAAAATTTGGTAGCGTATAAAAACCTTAATGACAAGTTGTAAATCTAAATTTTTTCAATCTTAAGTGTTCAACATACTTGAACAATGAAATTATGGAGAAATTATAAGACTTAACAATTTTTAAAAATGAACAAGTAAATGAAAAAATTATCATTCAACAGAAACAAGTAAGAGTAATTTTAATTTTAAAGGATAAAAACTTATCTTTTTTCAAATCTTAGCATAAGACAAATTTAAATATAATTTCAACCAAAACCTAAAAATCAAGCATCAAAACAAAGTGTTATGTTTCAATGACACTTATAATTATTAAAACTTTTAAAAGTATCTTATACCAAATGGTAACAATACATAATATCATGGTAATATCAATGCATAATCTAAAAATTCAACATTAGTTTCTATTTTCTATTTTACTTATAATTAAAATATCAAAATTGGTACATTGAATATAACATAAATTATTTTTGTAATTCATTGTTTCATTGTTACATTGTTACATTTTTGTGAGATATTTTGTCCTCGCCCTTGTATAACTAGAATGCTTTGGATTGATATGAAAAGGTCTACTCCTACTCCTAGTTAACAAAGTGTTATGTTTCAATGACACATATAATTATTAAAACTTTTAAAAGTATCTTATACCAAATGGTAACAATACATAATATCATGGTAATATCACTGCATAATCTAAAAAATTCAACATTAGTTTCTATTTTCTATTTTACTTATAATTAAAATATCAACATTGGTACATTGAATATAACATAAATTATTTTTGTAATTCATTGTTACATTGTCGATATTCTAAAGAAATGAATTCTTCATAATTAAAACATATAATCCAACAAACATAGAAATGTCTCATAAATTCATGAAAAATGAGATGGAAGTCAAAATTTTTATTTCAAGTTACCATGCAAACATCAATTACATAAAAGTGTCTTAGATAGTTATTCAAAATCAACCATAGGTTCTGGCACACCATCATAATCTACATCTTCAGATGAATGGCTCGATGCAGATGAATATGATCCATATTCTTCTCTTTCATCAACTAGTGCTCCATCTGAGTCAACATGCATGCCCACCATTTCAGAGTTCAAAAGTCTTGTAGATCTACGTCTACATTCTGCAGAGTCCCATCTCAACAGTAATTTTTCTGGTAGAAATTTCTTCAAAATATTTATGGTCTGCAACCGAAGAGTTCCTCTCTTTGTCAAATTGAAGTCATACACAAGTATGTCAACATCCTCCAATTTTAAGACATATGTGCGGTGACGATTTATATTTGTGCCCTTTCTTTTTCTCTTTCTGCCAATTTTTTTTTCCACTACCATCTCTGGCTTGTACACACCATTGAAAGGGTGGGTACTTGTGGCATACCAATGTACATCAACAACTGTAATCTCTTCATTTTCATTAATGAACTTTATAACCTTGGCAATCCAGAATCGATAGCCAAGTGGATCTCCATCTGCTAACACTACTATCATGCAACCCTCCTTAAGATCCTGCACAGAACCCCTGTAAAGGTCTTCCATGGCTTCACGTTGTGCATGTGATTTTCTAGAACCAATATAGATTTCTCTTTCCTCTACCTGTGGGGAATTAATAATAGCTTGAGGCTGTTGTTGTTCAACATTGTGTGTTTCCTGATGTTCATGTTCATTTGGCATATTTTGTGGCAAAAAAAAAAGAGTCTTCAAAAGCATATCCCCATTTATTGATCTTGAAATCATATCACTTTGATTACTGAAAAAAGACTCCCACCAAACTGAATCAGCAACATCGAAGTACTCATATGTATCTCTAATACATCTTTTAATTTCCTCTAGACATTCAGAATAATTTATGTCTCTCTTATGCCTTCGTGCATTATGGAGTTCAGAAACTGACTGTAATAACAATATCTTTGATGAAAACATTGGACGCTCTGGAATGAACTTCAAAAATGCTAAACCTGATGATGGTCCCCATTCTTCAATAGTTGAATACTTCTTGCCCCATATAAGTGCTATCCCATCAATTTTTTTGATACGAAATTGATGCTGGAAGCTAATGTCGTTAAGTTGTTCAATGCATTTCTCCTCACCATGCGATCCAAAAATAAACCTTCGCATGTCAATATTTTCTTCCAACACATGAAAAACAGGCTCTGGAATGTACGATTTCTTAATACATTCAATTAATGATGGCAGGCTCCCAACACCTTTCCTCCTCAATGTTACTGAAAAACGATTGAACATTTGATCAATATGATCATGAGTATGCCCAACAAGAAGGAAACCAACCTTTATCTTTTTAAAAATCCCCAATTCAACGAGCATGTTTAGATACCCAAAAGAACTTGATTTTTGTTCTCACGACTTGTGTTGTCTAATTGTAAATACAAAACTTCAGGAAGAATCCCAGACCAATGAGTAACCACATCATGGATTATAGTTATGGTCAGATTTGCATCATTGTGAATATTTAGAGTTGTGAAGAAAACTCTTGGAAACATCTTCTCATTAAATACCATACAACCAACCAAGTGAAACTGAATGAAATTTTCCTCCTGTAATTTTTTTGGCGTGCGGACAAAATGTGGAAGAAGTGTTTTCTTTTGGTCCATACCATCAATTATCAATCCCAGATATTTATTTGGATGATCATAACACTTCTTTTGATGTTTATACAACTTTTTCCTTTCACTTGTTTGTTGATTGCGATGGTCTTGAAGTTCTTTGACAACGGAATCTGTACATAAAATAAAAGAAACATATGAATAAATATATTTTCATAGTTGATAAGTATCAAATTTTAAAAAACAATGTTTTGAACACATACCTCTTTCTGCCCCTTGACATTTATTTCTTTTTGCTTTAAGAGAAGCACATGTGCTGCAAATCCCCATCCTTGTCTTCTTAGGAATACGAACATTGTTGAATTCAATTTTCCATATCCTTGTAAAATAAGAATATGTAATAAAATTACCAATTCCTTCAACAACTTCTGCATAATCTTTGTATAACATGAATATTTCTCGTCTCGAGAAATTATCTAGAATATGTATTGTGTCTTTATTTGGCATACACTCTCCATGATTTGAAAAGAAGTCTTTCATCCATGTCTTAGCAGTATTTGCAAACGGCCCCACCTTTCGTTTATAACGTGCTTTTGAATAATATGTGGGATCCCTTTCCAATCTATCCTAGATTCTTGACAAATGACAATTACCAATTGAATACAACATTTTGAACGCCTTTCTGCAAAGCAATACATTCCCAATATGATAATCATAACCTGCTAGTGTAGATTGCATGCAACCCACTAAATATGAATTTTGCATGCTTTTATTCATTGACATATATGTTTTCCTTCTCTCCAAAGCAAAGTTGAAATCCATATTTTTCAAGCAATCCCTTCGACAACATTCACTTGAAATCAAATGAACGACAAAACTTCTTGTCGTGAGATATTTTGTCCTCACCCTTGTATAACTGGAATGCTTTGGATTGATATGAAAAGGTCTACTCCTACTCCTAGTTGCAATATTTGCTTGCAACGGCTTCATCATTCCATCATCCTTTGTAAAAGTAGTTTCATCACCATTAAGAGGAATATTATCCCCACTATCATCATCCTCAACATAGTTAAGAAATTCATCAACATCATTGCCTGAAAATTTTTCTTTACCATCATCAGTTGAAGAAAACATTTCACAAGAATCATCGGCACTTTTGTAACCCCCACTCAAAAGAAATTCTTCACCATCTTGACCCATGCTTTCAAATTCTTCCCTGGGAGGATTCAATTCTTCATCACCATGAGCGTCTTTGAAATGGTCACTTGGAGAAAATGCAATATTCATATTTGTGCCTCTAAAATTATCATTTGCAAGAAACTCTTCATCCTCCCCTTCCTCAGTGGTGCTCTCATAATCCTTGGGATTAGGCATAAGTGGAAGCTTTGAATTTGTATTCACTAGAATTTCTTCATCCTGCCCCTCCCCTTCCTCACTGAAGCTCTCATAATCCTTAGGATTAGGAATAAGTGAATGCCTTGAATCTATATTTATTAGAAATTCTTCATCCCCCCCTTCATCAGTGGTTAAATTATAATCATTATGATTAGGATGAAGTGAAAATTTTAGCTTTGGAAATTCATCCCCGTCTTCATCAGTGGTGCTAGCATAATCCTTAGGATTAGGACAAAGTGGATATTTTGATGCTGCAAATTCTTCATTCTCCTCTTTCTCATTGGTTCTGACATAATCCTTAGGATTAGGACGAAGTGCATATTTTGACTCTGCAAATTCTTCATTCCCCTCTTCATCTGTGGTGCTGACATAATCCTTAGGATTAAGACGAAGTGGAAATTTTGACTCTGGAATTTTTTCGTCCCCCTCTTCATCGGTGGTGCTTGCATAATCCTTAGGATTAGGACGGAGTGGAAATTTTGACGCTGTAAATTTTTCATTTCCCTCTTCATCAGTGGTGCTGGCATAATCCTTAGGATTGGGACGAAGTGGATGTTTTGACTCTGAAACATTATCATTCCCCTCTTCATCAGTGGTGCTCACATAATCCTTACGATTAGGACAAATTTGATATTTTGACTCTGGAAATTTTACATCCCCCTTTTCATCAGTGGTGTTGGCATACTCCTCAGGATTAGGACAGAGTGGATATTTTGACTCTATAGATTCTTCATTACCCTCTTCATTTGTTGTTCTCACATAATCCTTAGGATTAAGCTGAAGTGGATATTCTTCATCTCTCTCTTCATCAATGGTGTCCTCATAATCCTTGGGATTAGGATGAAGTGAAACTTTTGACTCTGGAATTTTTTCATCATGCCCTTCATCACTGTTGCTTTCATAATCCTTAGGATTAAGAGTAAGTGGTATAACTGGCGCTCGATTTATAGAAATTTCATTTTGCTGCACCTCATCAATTTTGTTCTCATCATCTTTAGGATAATGACCAAGTCGATTTTTTGACTCTCTATTCATGGTGAACGAACTCCCGTTATATTCATCACTCTAAATAGAGTTGTTGCGTGACGAAGATGTTGATGTTCTAGAAAGAAAAACTTCATTATCAGAAGAAACCATGGCTTTCAACAAGAATAGGTTGAATGATACAAATTCCTCTCCCACTTACAATATATAGCTTAAAGACTGAAAATTTCCCTCCAAATTTTCCCTCCAAAAAAATTCGCGAAAAAATTTCCCTCCAAAATTTCCCCCAAAAAATTTCGCGAAAAACTTTCCCTCCAAAATTTTCATTTCAAATATTTGGTACAAATATTAGTCAAAAAATGTATTTAACATTTTTTTTAATAAACTATTTATGTTGAAATATTTTACCGATATTTATATTCAAAATATCCACAAAATATTTCTATCATGGATGCCTTCCAAACTAAAATAATGTTTTTATTTCAATGATTTAACATTGACTAGATGTAAGTATTAAATATAATATTACTATAATACCTACATGCAAATATTAACTATTTCAACTATAATGACTACATGTAAATATTTTAAATTTTAAATTTTAAACTTACGTTATATTCATCTAAAATATATTTCAAAATTTATTAATAAACTGTTGGTCTTCAAATATTTCACCATACTTTCTATTCAAAATATCCACAAAATATTCCTTTCATGCATGTCTTTGAAACTAAAATAATTTTCTTATTTGAATGGTTTAAGATTGACTACATGTAAATATTTACAAAAATAACAACATGTAAATATTAACTATTTAAACTATAATATTAACTATAATTAACTACATGTAAATATTTTAGATTTTAAAATTTAATCCCATGATTTTAAACATTGATTACATGTAAATATTAACTATGATAACTAAATGCAAATATTAACTATTTTATCTATAATATTAAATATAATTAACTACATGTAAGTATTTCATATTTTAATTTTTAATCTGAGATTATATTTGAATTATTCAACATTCAATACATGTAAATATTAAATAAAATATTAACTATGATAACTACATACAAATAATAAGTATTTTAACTATAGTATGAACTATAATAAACTAAATGTAAATATTTTAAATTTGAAATTTTAATCCCACATTCGTTAAACAGTAAACCAATCAGACAATATTCACTATTTAAAAGGAATGATTGTTTCTATTCATCACATCACATCAAGTTTTCTGGTATTTGTTAGAGAAAATTTCTGGAGGTGTTGCGTTGGCATTGGTAACTTCGTGGAGGCATTGCATTGGCATTGGAGGCGTTGTGTCGCTATTGGTAATTTTGTGGAGGTGTTGCATTGGCATTGGTAACTTCGTGAAGGCATTGCATTGGCATTGGAGGCATTGTGTTGCTATTTGTAATTTTGTGGAGGCGTTGTGTTGGCATTGGTGACAGCAGCTTTTTGCATTTCAAAGGTTAGTTTTCCTTCTATTCTGTCAATTTAAAGACGATTTTGGGGAAAATCTGTTTTTCTATAGTTTTTTTGTGTCCAAAAACTACTTTTTTAAGGTTTTTAGGTTCAAAAACCTTAATTTTTTAATATTTTTTTAGTGAAGAAAATGCAAAAAAAACTAAATTTTTTAGGGTTTTAAGGACAAAAATTTAGATTTTTTTTCTTTTTTAAGACTTATAGGTTCATCTAGACAGAAAAATCCATAAAACGATCATGCACATAAAAAAAAAAAAAAATATTATAACATTTTTTATTTGTTTTTATTTTTTTTATCATAAATATATCAGTGATTTCATTATATATATATATATATATATATATATATATATATATATATATTTTATTTGAAAAATTTTTTATTTTATTTTTTTTAATTTTAAATCTTAGTTTTATTCTTTTTAATTTTTAATTTTTTTTTTCTTTATTGTTTTGTTATATATATATATATATATATATTTTAAATTGTATTGTGATATGGTTTTTTTTTTTAAATTTATTATATTGTTATACTAAAACAAATGTTTATATATATATTTTAAATTATATAATGTTTAGAAACCAAACATAATTGTGATTTAATAAATTGTTTTTTTTTTTTGTTATATTTTGATATTTTTAACATTTTTTTAATTATTAAATAATTTTTTAATAATTATATTATATATAAAAAAAAATTAAAAATCGAAATAAAAAAAATAAAAAATAAAAAACAAAATAAAAATTAAAAAAATTAAAAAATAAAAAATAAAAAATAAAAAAAATAAAAACAAATAAAAACAAAAAAAACAAACATGCCGCAGACCCCGCCCGCGGGCACCGGGGGCCAGCTGGGCGGCGCCACGGAGGCAGCCCAGCCAGCGTCACGGCCCCCGTTGGGCCAAGGGCCGATTCCGGGATGGCCTTGGCCCAGCGGGGGCCATGAGGCCGGCTGGGCCGCCCCCGTGGCGCCGCTCGGCCGGCCTCCCGCGCCCGTGGGCAGGCTATTCATTTTTTTAATTTTTTTTAATTTTTTTTTTTTTAATTTTTTTTAAAATTTTTTTTTTTTTTAAATTTGTTTTAATAAAACCTTTTTTAATTTTGGTTTTTTTTTTTTAATTCTTTTTAATTTTAATTTTTTTAATAATTTGTTTTAATATTTTTTTTTTTTTAAATTTTGGTTTTTTTTTACTTTATTTTGTTCTTTAATTTTTTTTAATTTTTTTTTTTTTTTAATAATTTGTTTTAATAAAACAATTAAAAGTTCATAGAAACATTGTTATATATAAAAATAATAAAAAATTTGTTATATAATATAATAAAAACATTGTTAAATAATAATTGTTAAAAATCTCAAAATATAACAAATATTAAAAAATAAAATAAAATATTAAACAACAATTATGTTTTGTTTTTAAACATTATATAATTAAAAAAAAAAACAATACAATATAATAAATTAAAAAAAAAACATTTGTTTTAATATAACAATATAATAAATTAATAAAAAAAAACTATATAACAATACAATTAAAAAAATAAAAAAAAATATAATATTATAACATTTTTTTAACATTTAAATATTTAAATTTCTTTTTTATTTTTATTTTTTAAATTTAAGTATTAAAACAACATTATAAAAAATTTAATTTTTTCTTTTATTTTGTTTATTTGCTTTTATTTTATTTTATTTATTTTTATTTAATTACTATGTAATGTAAAACAAAAATTTATAATTTTCAAATATATTAAAAGATTATATAAATTTATAAACTTTTATATTAATTTTTTATAATTTTAAGTTTATAATTTTTTATTTAATTGCTATGTAAAGTAAAATAATTTTTTCTTTTCTTTTATTTTGTTTATTTTTATTCAATTGCTATGTAATGTAAAATTAAATTAAAATTAAATTACTGCTTTAATTTCAAGCTATTTAGTTTTAGAAATAAATTTTGTTTATTAAATTTATTTTATCCGCAATATTTTTCCATTAACTAATATATATATATATATATATATATATATATATATATATATATCAGGAAAATGGCATCAAAAAATATTTCTGTGAATGTACCTGCACCTAGGGCAGCAACTCCCAAATCTACAGTTGCAGCTCGACGCACTATGGATACAACTCCCAAATCTAAAGTTGCAGTTGGACGCACTATGGACACTGTCGGACGCAATAAGGACATTGTTGCACACACTAATAAAAGTCAAGCAAGTGGGGCACTAGGTTCATTAAAGCTTATTTCTGATTGGAAGAATGCCGAGGAAATAGATAAAACCGATTTCTCATGGTATCTTGAAGACAGTGAAATGGAGGCTGATATACACATCTATCTGATTTGTGGTATGATTGACTTAAATGAGCCATATGATGTGATGGGCAGAGTACGAGACATATGTATGGTCCCGAATACAAACACTATTTATGTTCTTGCAAGGAAGGCTCAGAAATGTGAGAAGGTTAAATATCGTCTATCAATTGTCAAGTATGACACAGATGAAATATCTTCAAAATTTTCTGAAGAAATATCAAGCAAAATTGCAAATAACATTGTAAGTATGCTTATTTTTATTTCCTCTATGCATTATTGTAAGGATGATTCAATTTTTTATAAATTATTGATCATTGACATGTTTTATTTTGTTTCATAGGATTTTGTTCCGGGTCTTTCAAACATGTTTGAAGGTATTTATATGTTGGTGCCAAATGTTATGGATGTGATCAAAACTTTCCACAAAGACAAAGCAAAGGAAAGGAGATTGAAGCAAAGAGCAATAGCTCGTGACACTGCAACAGTACAAAGAGGGGATCAACCAAGAGTCACTAAGGTGGGTCAATCTAGTAAACTTAAACATGTTTCTTTTGAAGGTGTCGAACATGAAATAGAAAATTATGATAGAATTAGTGAGGAGGAGATTAGAACTATTGTGCAAAAGGAGAAAACAGATCAGACACCAAAAAGAAAAATTTCCAAAGATGTCTCTCTTTTACCTCATGAAGGAGAGCTTGTTTATAAAAAAACTGATATGTTATCCAATAAGACTAGGAAATCAAATATTGGTGAACCTGTAAAGGTCATGAGCAGCAGTGAAGAACAAATTGAAAGCTCTTACGGAAGCAGAGAAATCATAACACTAGGTGCTGAGTTAGAGGATGGCATTATTAAAATAAAACAAAATGCTATTCGACAAGAGTTGAGGAAGAATAAATTAATTCTTGGTGGCCAAACATTTGAGCTTAATGTTAACCAATTTTATGGCCCAGATGAAGGACAATCTCAATATCAAATTAGAAAGGCCCATCACCTACATGTACATAATCTGAAAACATTGTTCGGGTTCAATCCATATGCGCATGTGGTGGATTATGTGGTTCTTGTCGATCCATGTCAGGTTCCCAACAAACAAGAATTTGACAAGACAAAATTTTTTGATTATAAATATTATGTAATTGGAGGGAACCATTCGATAGAGGCTAAGAGACAATTGATTGCAGAATATCCCAATAACTATCTTTTTCAAACAATGAAATGCATCATTTACGCTGGCTTAACAGAAATGGAATCAAAGTTATTGGCATGGGATCATAATGCAGATAATGAGTATAGAATGAAAATGAATTTCATCCAAAGGGTCAGATTTATTCATAATGAATTCATAGAAAAATGTGGTGGGGATAAGACATAAGTTAGTGTAGCATTTCGAAAGGAATGTTTAATGGAAACAGGTTATCAAATTGATGAAAAAAAACAAAAGATGGAAAATTGAATACAAATCTCTTCAGAGGCACATATAACATTTTTCAGTTGGCATTTAGAATTGGGGAGGTATGGGATTTGATTGATGAGATTTTTGATCGGTGGGAGAATATTTCCATAAAAAATCAGAAGGTTAGAAAGAGTAAACCCATAATATGTACCAACAATAAGGGGGGTCCTGAAATGAAGCAGCTTCCAGAGGATATGACTATCACACCTTGGAGAAAAATGCAAGGTGTGAAGGATGATAAATTAGTCAAATCAGTATTAGCCCGTGTGAAGTCGGGTGAATTATCAATGGAAGAAATGTGTGCAGAATTTCAAAAGTAAGTTTCTTGAATTATTTATTATTTTTCTTTCATTATAATTTTCTTTTAAATAAAACATAATGATGTTGGTAGAATTTGTTATACATGTCAATATATTAATGCTTTTAACTTGATTTATTCAGTCAGAAATTTTTTATGAAAATACAAGAACACATGGTTAAAATGTTGAATGAAGACAGTTGGGATGATGTTGTACGCAACTACCTAGAAGCAAGTTCTACATCAACACTAAAAGAGTTTTATATTGCATTTAATAAGGTATGTTGATTTATAAATTCATTTTATTCATATTTAAACTATTTTTATTTTATTACTTATACACACACACACACACACACACACACACACACACACACACATATATATATATCATTAAAGATGTCGAAGAAGGATGGAAATGGAGTACCAGATATTTTCAAAAGCTTTATTGAAAAAATTAAGATGGAGAACATGAGAAGGAAGCGTCTTATGAATGTTGAACTAGATCCTACTCTTAATCATTACATTTGGAATGGGCTCGACAATGTCCAATATCAAATAATACAAGGTGACTGTGAAGACATTGCATCACTAATACCTAAAAGGGAATATGGCCTAGTTATTGTAGATATTCCTCATGGTTTCAATTTCCCAGACATTGAATATGATAGAGAACCATATACTTATCAATCTTTTAGTAAAGTGGTTACGGGTTTTCAAGAAGTGACAACATCACCACTTTGGCGATTTGTGACATTTCATTCAGACACACAATTTCCAATGTTATTAACAAGCTTCAAGGGTAAAGAAAACTCAAGGATGCAACTTACATGGTAAGACTTTGAAATTGTATGTTTGATTCCTCCTAAATTTTTTTATTCATGTAAAATTTAATTGAAATTTTACTATGTTATGTTACAAGAAAAAGTCAAATATTGTTTCTTCCGAAGATCAGCCTATTATAAATGATTGTGAGTTCATCCATGTTGAATGTTGGACAAAAGACGATAGCTATAAGCATATTATTATGAATCGAGTAGATGGGAAAAGTCATAGTCAAGTATTGGTTTATGATGCAGTGGTAAGAAAACTAACATATGAGGATAAAGATGTAAAAGGAGATATAGTTAACATTTATCAAAAACCACAAGCATTGATTAACTATCTTATAGATCTATGTTCAAATGAAGGAGAATGGGTTTTGGATTTATTCTCAGGTTCAGGTAAGTTTTAATATACAAATTTTAATTTAAATATGTTCTTTTTTACTTTTTATGTCTCCATACTAATTTTCTTACTTATTTTTTTTGTGCTTGATGATTAGGTACAACACTAGCATGTTGCCTACTAAAAGAAAGAAATTGCATTGCCATTGAGAAAGACCCAGTTTAATGCAAATTTATTCAACAAAGAATTAACGCTCTTAAATTCCTTCCAGATGCAAAGCAAGAAGTTGGTTTGAGGAAAGGAGATTTTAATGAATCACGTGTGGCAAAAAAAGCAAAGGAACCTCAACCACCATTATATGGAATGATTGGAAAGGGACACTTTGGAATATTTGCTGACATGAAAGATCCATTAGAAGATGACAATGATCAAATGAAGAAGAAAATGTTGTGGAAGAAGCCATCAATGTTGTTCTAGATGATGTTGAAGATGTATTAGTTGATATTGTTGATGATGTTTAAGTTATGCTTGCAAACAAAGCTTATTTTTTAGAACTATTAATTAGTTTTACTTGTAATGTTTAGACTTTGATATTTTATGAGAACAACCCTTTTTTTTGCAAAAAACATGTGATTGCTATTATTTTTTGACATAAAATTCAATAAAAATGTTGTTTTCTTAAGTTTTTTTGTTAAGATTCTCCCAAAAAATTAGTTTATTTAACATGTTTTTTCCAACAAAAACTTTGTAAAAGTGTATTTTTTGCATTGTATTTATATTGAAAAATTGTATTTTTTTGTCATATGGTTCAAAATATTGGTTTTTTAGCGACAATTTTTTGATGTGCATTGAAAAATTATTTAACAATACATAAACATGTAGAAAATATAAACTTTAGAATATTGACACTTTTTCCATCTTTTATGTATGTGAAAAAGTGAAGATATCATTACAAGTTTTTATTTTTAAATTTATTTTTATTTTTATTTTTTAAAACACGAGTACATAAATGCACTTAAAAATAAACATGTCACAGAAGAAGAAAACATTAGAAAATCTATAGTGTCAAAATCAATCCTATAAAAAAACGTTGGTGATGATACACCACCACTATTCAAAATCGACATAAAAAACATCACTTAAAAAAAGGTAGGCTCTTATCCCAAGTCTTTCATTTCGTAACTAGGAGCTTGCGTCATAGCATTGTTTTTTGTTGCTAGACCCTATTTGAGCTAGTAGGGATCGCCTACTGTCATGAGAGGGTTACCTCCTCAACGGTGGTGATTTCAATATAAGCAAGTGAAATATTAATATAATAAACCACCTCGCAGCGCTTTGACTATAAAAAATCATATAAACATGGCTCTGTATTTCAAAAAACAGGTTTAAAATAGAAACATGGCAACATTTTTTTTTTCCAATTGTTATGAACATAATTCGACCGTGAAATATTAATATAATAAACCACCCCGCAGCGCTTCGACTATAAACAATCATTTTTTTTTCACAAGAGAAAAAATGTTGTTTTGAATATATTATATGAAGTAAAACAGTCCATGAAGTCATTACATTTTCACATCCGAAGATTGGAACCCAAATATCCATCCAGAAAAGTGGAAGTCCCACCCCAGACAATGATAGAAAAATACCCCATGTCACATACAGGGACATGATATAAAACCAGTAACGGTCCACATGGAGATTATCGACAATCTGAGAAAGCATCCAAATATGCCCAAGGCATCTATAAGAAAGTGAAATAGCAGTATGTAGAATAGTAAAGCAACAGATAGAGTACGTACCGACGTCCATTGTTCCAAATAAAAATTAAAGTACCCAAAATCTTTGAACAGAGAAAAACGCTAATCATGTGAGGAGTGTGATATGTCCAAAATATAAAAAGACCATCAGACCATATCAATAAACCAGCAACATAGACCAGCATCACTAGTTTTGAAGGCAGAGTGATAACCTGTCAACACATAAAATAGTATCATAAAGTTGATACAGGAAATGTGCAGAGACATGTACTGTTGATATACACCTCACACAAAAAGCATCCATGATAGAACAAAAATATGTATAAACCCAGGGTCGATTGTATGTTCTGGCTCGCTTGTTCCTGGAAATAAAAACCATCTGCAGAAACCCAGGCTCGCTTGTAAGATCAGGCTCACTTGATTCCAAAATTGGTAACCATCTATTGCATCCGAGATGTAAGGTTCAAGCTCACTTGTTTCCATTAGTAGCCCGCTACAGCATCCACCCTGTTCATAGCAAAAAGGTTCCTGTAGATATACAGAGAAAGAGTATAATACGTAGACCATATAAACATGGCTCTGTATTTCAAAAAACAGGTTTAAAATAGAAACAGGGCAACATTTTTTTTTTCCAATTTTTATGAACATAATTCGACCGTGAAATATTAATATAATAAACCACCCCACAACGCTTCGACTATAAACAATCATATAAACATGGCTCTGTATTTTAAAAAACAGGTTTAAAATAGAAACAGGGCAACATTTTTTTTTTTCTAAGTAAATTTAATCTATTAACAGTGGGAATAAAATTACAGCATGACTGAAGTCAAAAACATTGCCCAGACTTATGGAAAATTTGTCATCAAAAAATCAAAAAAGAAGACTGCCCTCATACGGGGAAACCAGTCTTGAACGTTTACAGAATTCAAAAATATTACAGAGGTCCAGCACAGTAATATAATCTAAAAGCAGCCCAATTAAGTGGGTCGCGAAGCAAGAAAAACAAATTAACCAAACTACTCCTCCGGTGGTTCCTCGACGATTTGGCACCATCCTTCGGAAGGTCCAGGATCGCCAGGTGCTATCTCCACATTCATGCCACCGCTCCCCTCCTGAAGGCTCGAATGCTGGCCGGCTTTTTCTGAGCTCAGACTCGCCGGACGGGTGCATTGTTCTTCCATTTGGGCCTCCTCACAGAAAACGACATTAATTGAAGTTGTGATTCGTGGGCGGTTCAGAGAGAAATTAAAGGAAAAAAGCGCAGTGCGCGTCGTGGGAGAAGGTGAAGCGGTGGGGAAATGAGGAGCAGGGGAGCCCATACGGTGGCCAGATCCTAGAACCCGACCCCGCCCACTTCTAGTGTTTGGATAGGGACCTGCGTAATAATCACTGGACTGGGAAGACGACTTGGTTGAGGGGCTGGAGGGAGCGCGCAGGGGTTGACCTCTAGTGCTCCCCCTGCGGCAACGCATCCTTTGACGCAGGTGAGGCATGGGTGCAGTCTCAGCAGTGGGCACAAGACGAGACGGAGAAGCAGGATTCCACGAAACCGAGGAAGACAGACACAGAACAAACCGAGATAAATGCAAATATGCACCAAGGTCTAAGCAGCATTTCAGCTGGCCACTTCTCCTTCCGATCACAGTGAGCAAGCAATGTAACCCAGCAACCGGCTCGTCTGAAAAACCATAGCGAAACGCCATTTTATCGACCCGACTGCAATGAAATTGAAGAACGCCCGTCATAATTAATCTCTCATTAATGAGAGCCAAAGGCCGGATCATATTGGAGCACGTGGAATCACTAATAGGAGTGGAGGTCTGATCTTGAACAATGTTAAAACTTAATGCGATTTGATGTGAAAATCTTGGAACTTAAATATCGGCTAATTGAACAGCGTTAAAACTTAATTGGATTGATATAAAATCACCACATCCATGTCCCATCACCTTAAACGCCATTGAATGCACCCGCATCTGGGAACAGGGCAACTTTTGATTGAGGACACATGGCAGAAATTGATTGGAGCAGATCTTCG